>LNAC01000116.1:3969391-4053483 GCA_002007465.1 Ailurus styani
ACACACACACACACACACACACACACACACACACACACACACACACACACACCCTCCCCCCCTAGAATTAGGACAGAACCCATCTAGCAATTGAGTGGATTCAGGGGGGGGAATCAAAGCAGCATATTTACTCAGGTTGTTGGGGGCAGTGCGGGGCTTTTTCTCAGCTGCTGTGCATTTGGGATTTTTGTTTCTACAATACCACTTCAGAAGCTGCAGCCATTACATCCTAGCCTGTGTTGTCAGCTGGGTCCTAAGGTGATTCCAGCAGCACCTTGAGAAAAGCCGCCATCTGCCTCGTTTTAGAGCTTTAAAGATAAACCCAGAGAGCACTAGGAACACGGGTGAGTCACCATTATCAATGTGGAATGTGAGGTTTCCCGTGCCGGAGCCCCACCTCTTCTAAGTCACCGGGGCCAGAGCGTCTCAGAGTGCCTAATGACGTAATAAATAATGTGTGCTGAGTGAAAGCTGTGAGTAATGGAAGCAGCTAACATTTAGAATTTTATTAGGGACAAACTGTCTCTGATGTTCTTAGCGCTGCTACCACCCCCTTGTTAAAGCTGGTAATTTTTGTTTTTAAAGCACTTCGGAGACACTCATTGATGTATGTCTGAAAAAAATAGATACTCCTTTTCTTCTCAAAAAAAGTTCCCAGGAGACTTTAGAACCATGTAAGAGTAATACTCTGATTGCTCAAGTGGGTGGATTTTGCAGTCTCTATTTTTCATCCTTTAATCATCTTAAGAGATCTTAGCTTTCCTCACCGTGAAGTGCAGACTGAGTGCTCCATGATGCCCCTTGTCGAGAGGAAGAGAGAGGGCGGAGCTCACCAGAGACCCTGATCCTCGGGGTGCTGCTTCTGTTTGCTCTCAGGAACACCCAACAGCTCCTTGAGCTCCTGATCCAAGAGAGAAGAGTGAACGTAAAATTAAAGAAATGGCCCAGAGCAACTGGGGCCACCCAGAGCATCCACAGCCAGTGTTTCCAGGGGGGGGGCAGTGGCTCATGGTTCCTGCAAATAACTAAATGGGAGTGTAGACTCAGTTTGCCCAATCTACCCATTTATCAGGCAAAGCTGGAGATAAGCCATACACGGTATCTGTAGTCAAGGAGGGGACAAGGGAAAAAGGCAGTGCCAGCCTTTTGATCAAGAAAGTCACTTGCCCCGGGAATGCTTGACAGACTTCCGCCTAAATCTCATTGGCTAGAATAGTTCATGTGGTCACCCCACCTGCACAGGAGGCTGGGAAGGTATTTACCTACACAGTCATCTGGTGGAAGCCAGAAAAGGGAGTTAGGGATGGGTACTGGGCCAGCGAGCCTGGACTGCCTGCCAACATGTACACATTATATTTAAACATTGGCTCTATAGTAAAGGAGACAAAACATGTCAAAGAGCCAGATGTGACCCACAGACCTTGAGTTTATCACCTTTACATGAGACAACCCAGTGTCTGTCCTTGGTATCTCTCTGCCTGTCACTTCAATCCTATGATTTCCTGATTCAGTGGCTCTAAGCTTTTTACCACCAAGGACATGTCTTACTTTTTTTTTTTTTTTCTGTTTTCTCTCTGGAATCCATCTGTTGGAACATTCTGTCTACAAACTCCTTTTGTTAGGTAATAATGAGTTTTCTCATTTTAAAAAATTCAACAAAGACTTGCAAAACTGCCAACCAGCGCCTCTGATCGACACAGGATAACCAGCGGGAGAGTTGGTATAATTCCAGACAACAGGAAAAAATAAATAAATAAAATAAAAAGACATTTTAATTAGACTGTGCAAGTTTATCTTGCATAAATGGATACATTCCACTCAGATAGAGTTGCTAACTTTTTCTGTAAAGGGTCAGATAACAAATAATAGAGGCTCTGAAGGCCATATGGTCTGGGTGCAACTATTCAACTCCATGCCGTTGTACTACAAAAACAGCCACGGACAATATGGAAATGAATGGGTGAGGTCGTGTGGCAATAAAACTTTATTTTTTAGAGAAAAGCTGTGGGTCAGGTTTGAGTAGTGGACCATTATTTGCTGGCCCTTTCAGGATGCCTTTAAATGTATTAAACTATCTTCACACTCCACTTTCTACTTCCCCAACATTTTAGAAGTCTTGGCAGGGACATCAATTTGGATAATAAAACTTACCCCCAGCCACTTTCAGCCTGTCCTGACTTGTACTTTTGATCTCAACAATATTCTTAGAAATCATGTCTCCACTTTCTTACCTGTGCTGTAAACCTCACCCTTGGCTTTGGACTTGACTCTTTCTCCACATGTCTTTACTAGGTCACTAGTGAAGGCAACAATTACTAGACGGAGGCAAAATCTCTTAGCTCTTTAGGCACCAAAGCTTTGGAGACTAAGCTAGGTAGGAATCCTAACTCTACTGCTCTTCATATTTGTAGCTAGAGTCAATTTACTTGACCTCTTGAAATCTGAGGCGTGGCCAGGAGGACTCCAACTAAACCAGAGTTCTCATCTCAGCTTTGTTGGCGAAGGGTTGTCACCAGCCCATTAGTGACTAAGATGTTGTACTCTGCTGTGCCTTTATTCCAGCGTCCAGGTACACTTGTATAGCAAACCATTATGAATTCAGTGGCTTAAAGCAACAGCAGTCATTTTTTTACTCATGAATCTGCAATGTGGGAGGAGTGATGGAGACTTACTTATCTCTGCTTTTCACCATCTCAGCTGTGGGAGCCTGTAGGCTGGGATAACTCGACAACTAGAATCTGGAACCATTTAAAACTTGTTCCCTAATGTGTCTGGGGGTTGGTGTTGGCTCTTGGCCAGCACACCCACATGGGGCTGCATGGGCTTCCTCATAGTATGCTGGCTGGTGCCAAGAGTGAGCATCTCAGGAACAAGGTACATAGAAATACCACAGTTTATAGTGGCTGAAGCACTGGAAAGTTCCACTGAGGTTCAGGGAGATGGAACATTGACTCTCCCACTAGATGAGAGGCATGTCACTGTAACTATCACGTCGCATGAAGAGCGCTAGAGATGTGATATGTGGTGACAGCAATTTGGGGGAAATTCAGCCTTCCACAGAGAGTATAATTTGAGCTATTTTCAGCCAATGTTCTACCATGTTCAAAAAACCCGTTAGTTGAAATTATATAAGGATACCTCATGTGGTTAGAGACTGTCTGACTGAAAGTCAATATTCTGCTATTCAGATGACCCAAAACAGGTGAGGAGTCTTCAGATGTGCTATTCGTTCTTCCAGTAACTTTTCCTTCCTCTTTCCCTAAGAAATTCATATTTATGTTTTATTATTTTTTAAAGATTTTTTCATTTAATTTAGAGAGAAAGAGCATGCAAGTGGCAGGGAGAGGCAGAGGAAGAGAGAATCTCAAGGAGACTCCCCCCGGCGCAGAGCCCAACACATGGCTCGATCCCAAAACCCCAAGGTCATGACCTGAGCCGAAACCAGGAGTCAGACGCTTAATCGACTGAGCCACCCAGGCGCCCCCCCCCAATTTAAATTTTAAATTTCAGTTTAGAAGTTATTCTTTAGTATCTTCCCTCCTCGGCCTGATATTTCCCCCATCATATCCCTTACCGTACTGGACTGCCACTGCCTGGTTATTTCTCTGGGTCCTGTCTGGACTGTGAGTGATGGTAGGTAAGAGACCATGCCTGAGTTACTCACCATGCTGTTCTCAGCACAACACACTCTCTAGCACACAACAGATAATCAATGAACGAGTGATCAGTGTTAATGGAGTTCTTTATATCTCTGTATGCAACAATGAGTCACCGAACATCAGGAGAACTAATTGATTCTTCATAAACAGTGTTTGAGCCTTTTCAAAATAGTGGTCATTGTATTAGGTACCGGGACCGTAAGATACAATTGCTGATAAGCTCATAGTCTAGTTAGGGAGACATGTGGTTCTAATAATCATTTCTATTTATTAGTCCTTACTACATGCAGGGGCACTAAGTGATTTTACTGTATAATTAATTTAATCCTTGCAACAGTCCTTTGAGGTCAGTCCTAAAATTGACCCCATTTTATAGATGAGGAAATGAAACCACAGTTAGTAAACGGTGCAATCAGAACTCAGTCCAGGTGTTGACAATGGATTTCTCCCCCAGCATAGACCATGAAGTGAAATGCAGTGCTCGAGGTAAGATGACAGAGGTGGCTTGGAGAAGAGGGGAAGTACAGAGGAGGCAATGAGCCGTTTTACTTAGGGGTGGGGTTAGGAGGGTCTCTGGAGAAAAAAGGCTAGGGGATGGCCAGCTCTGCTAGAATGGCCATCATGGAATTTTCTGGAAAAGAAGAGAGGAATATGGGAAACCTATAGCAACACCAGGCAGCTCATCGATGCACCAAAGAAGCTTTACAGGAAAGAACGGGAAGGTATAGGCTGCTGGATTAGTACATCCTGGGAACTCCAAGGGCTACCAGGAGCCTGGGGGCATGGACCCGGAGAAGCTGATAGAAGCTAAGAGAGCAGAGGCCCGGGAGAAATGCAGACATGTTAAGCTGCGAAGAGGGTAACTCTTCTCGGGGGCTCAAAGGAATCACAATTGGCTCAGATCATTACTATGGGTGCGGCAGTCACTTCCAAAGAAAGTCAGAGGAGGACAAGGAAGAGATGACACGAATCGGAAAGCGAGGGAAGCAAGGGGCTGTTGGTAGTCGCCACAGAGACAAGGGAGATGTCTCTAAAGCTCTACCCTTCCTGTTAAGGTTTTGTTGCTTTTCTACTCAGTTCATCCCTCATAAGGACAGGGCAATCCAGTGATTTTTCCAGCAAGGGTATATTCCAGAACAACACAGGTTTTTGTTTTTTTTTTCAAACAATTATTCTTACATTTTCTCTCTAGCTGTTTTGGTTTCTGCAATTACAATCACTGTATGCGCTCGTTGAAAAAATATAACAGCAAGGAAGTTTAAAAATAAAAAAGTGAAAATTTCCACTCTGCCAATTCCAATATACCATAAAAGGGGTAACGACTGTAAATAATTTGGTGTTTTTCCTTCCAGATGTTTATTAAGCTATATACAAAAATATTTTTTTAGGGGCACCCGGGTGGCTCAGTCAGTTAAGTGTCTGCCTTCAGCTCAGTTCATGATCTCAGGGTTCTGGGATGGAGCCACTTGTCAGGCTCCCTGCTCAGCAGGGGGTCCTGCTTCTGCCCCTTCCCCCTGCTTATGCTCTCTCTCTCTCTCTCTCTCTCTCTCTCTCTCTCTCTCTCTCTCTGTCAAATAAATAAATAAATAATCTTTAAAAAATATTTTAAAAAATGTGATCATACTGTTAGTACTATTCTGGCATTCTCCCATTCAATTATATATGTACAGTGGTGTGTGTGTGTGTGTGTGTGTGTGTGTGTGTGACAGAGACAGAGAGAAAGATCTACCTAAGGTTTTTGATGTTTTGATGAGTGGCCACTTCCCTAATTGGTGGGCATCCAGGTTGTCTCTAGTTTTTCACTCTTACAAGCATTGCAAAATGACATGTCTTCACACAGACCCATTGAATGTAGGATTGAACTCTAGAAATGGCATCACTGCATTGAAGATAGGCCCATTTAAAAGTCTGACAGATACTACCACATTGCCTTTGCAAAGGTCTTACTAATTCATCGTGCCACCAAGAGTGCTGGAAAGTACTCTTGCCCCCACAGCCTCACCAGCTCCGGATACTTTCAACATGGAATATTGTTATTCTCATTCGTATTCATCTTAAGACCTTTTCTTGAAAACTAGATTCTTCCTACATAAATAAAAATTGTCCAAGAGGAGAGTTTTATAAGTCCTTTTTAAAAACCTCTCAGGTTTTAGTAATTCACAGATTTGAATGGTTGAACTTCTTTATTGTTCTTTAAATCCTCAAGTAATGGAAGATTTATAAAGAGCTTACGCTTTTTTATTATATCTGACATTTAATGAGAAGTCACTGGAAAGGTTGGTGATTGGGATGAACACAGTGTTACTCAGCTTAACTGAAACCCCTCGTCCTCTTCTCGTGTGTCCGCTCTTCTCTTTATTGATCAAGCCTCGATTTTTCTGACATTGGAATGGGAAAAGTTCTCTCTCGATACTGGTCTTGGTTGAATAGTACTAATATGGACAGCATCATACTTGTTCAGTGCCCGCGAGGCACTTGCTCTCGGAGAGATTTCTGAGTTTTGGTGGTACGGATGCTTTTCATTATCCATTTTTGGAACCACTTATGTGTATTTTTATAACTATTGGATCCCCTTCAAGAAATGTTTATGTGATCATTTGAATCAGGTTGACACTGGGTTTTTCACCATTTCACTGAAGTATGCTAAAGTGCAGAAGTCACAGATCTATAGCTTAATGAATGTTTACAAACTGAGCACATGCATGTGACCAGGGCCCAAAGAAATAGCACGGCCATCCCCTAGAAGACCTCTGTGCCCTCCAAGCCCCTGTTGCACAAGGGTAACAGTATTCTGACTTGCAGTAGTATGCATTAGTTGGCCTGTTGTGTAGTATCTGGCTGGCACAATATCTTTTTTTTTTTAAGATTTTATTTATACGACAGAGAGAGAGATTACAAGTAGGCAGAGAGGCAGGCAGAGAGAGAGGAGGAAGCAGGCTCCCTGCTGAGCAGAGAGCCCGATGCGGAACTCGATCCCAGGACCCTGAGATCATGACCCGAGCCAAAGGCAGAGGCTTTAACCCACTGAGCCACCCAGGCGCCCTTTAATACTATAATAAATCAATAGCTCACATTTGACACACACTCATGGCACACCAGGCCCTTTTCTATCTAAGCACATTAGATGCATTATATTAAACCCAAGTGTGTTAAATATGAATCACATTTGGGCATTTTACGTTTTGAAGTAACTTTATAGCTGGTATAGAGAAGTCAAAGATTTCCTTTTCGCACGTCCAACGTATATACTTTTCAATAAATAATTTATTAAAATTAGGAACCTCTTCAGAGCTGTAATTTCACAAAGAACTCCCCAACTGCTGTCCTTGCAGTTGAAGTTTGTAATTAGCCTTTAATAAACATGTTATGATGTTCTTAGGATTCTGAGCAGTGATGCCATTAAACATATCATTTTAAATTGAGCACTTAAAATTAATGCCATGGAGCTTCGTGAGGCTTACATAAATCAGTGTCCAAATTCAGCCTAGCTGAGAAGGGCAACAAGACCTAAACACCCCGTTTGTCCATTTCCTTTTTTGGGAAATGATGACCTATCGGGGAGGGCGTAAATCACTCCTATTCCCAAATTAGATTAAAATTCTGAGGTTTAAAGCTTGGCTTTACCTGAAGAGGGTAATATTCAGCCTCTGGCTTTATCATTTCCCCACTGGCACAAATTTCGCTGGTTCTCACAAGACAGTTCTATTCCATTTCTATTATTGAAGAGGCTGAATGCTCTGTTGAAGCAAATTCCAAACAAAGAAGGCCCCAGCTCTTCCCGGCAAAGGTCCCCTGGGCAGTAATCTTCTCGAGATTCTTGTGATTAGATAATTACACATGTGACTCTGCCCGGAAAACCTGTTTCAAGCCCATTTAGACTTAGGTTGCCCTTGCCTCCTGCGCTAGAAAACGTCCCTACCCTCATTCATCTGACCCCCCATCCAGCATCTTCTATCGAGTAGTTGAAGGAAAGTAGAAAATCATACTAATTTCTATTCTGAAACTGTGTCTGATAACAAACAAGAAAAAAACGTGGTGATAGTCACTGGTCAATGTGGAGAATTCTGCTTTCCAGGGCTAAAGCCGCACGTCTGCTTGCAAATTGCTTCAGCCATTCAAGGCTTGATGCTCTAGGCATGCACAGAAGTCAGGCAGTCTTGTAAGCAATGTGCAAGCGAGCACTGTATTCAAGAACGTCCTTGGCTGTGGGAGTTAAGGAAGTTGTTTAAGTTCTTGTGGGACAGGAGCTCTCCCCCACCTGCTATACGTCGAGTGTGGAGTCCGGCTGTGAGTGGATGTTCAGAAATTGTCTACCGAAGAAGAAGGGACCATGGTCCAGCCTGCTGCTACATTCAATGCTAACTTGTGGAAAAAAATAATTTCAATTAGCGAAAAGGATGCAGGTGCTTTGCATGAGGACAGACATGTGGGTTCACCCTATGTCCAACCCCCAGTTGAAGGGAGGAAGGCATTCTAGATTCGTGGTCAAGAGCGTAGGTCATATAAATAAGGCAAACAATGTTAAAGTTCTTTTTTAGTATATTTTTTGGCATGAGAATATCTCATGCATTATTTGGGACATATCAAAAAATTATTTCTTATTTATCTGAAATTCAGATTTAACTGACCACCTTTTTTTTTTTTAACAACCCTAATTCAGGCCTGCTCACCCCATTTTTATGTTTAGGTTTCAGGCAATAATTCCTAAAGACATGAAGGGATTATTTTTCAGTCATGTGAGTTTAGCTGTTTCTAGGTGATCTATAAGGGAATATCTTAACTTTTCCTGTAATCTTCTCCATTAAAATAGAGGATGATCCAGTGGCCAAGAATTGGTGGGCTTCTCAAGACAATACCTATGGGCAGAGTGAAAACTATCCCCCAAATGCTGGTCAGGATTGTGTGCATAACCTTCACTGAAATAGAGTTTTACATGGAAAAACGTCAGCTTGAAGAAGGTTTCTGTTGGCAAGCACAGCATTTGTCCCTTAGCATAGACCTTTGCATTTTATAACTGGCATCAGTGAAGATATGACGAGCAGAAATATTTGATGTATTGATAGCATGTTATTCTGGTTGATACTTCTTTTGAAAAAAAGGTTTTATTTATTTATTTGACAGCACAAGTGGTGGGTGGGGTGGGCGGGTGTGGGAATGGCAGAGGGAGAAGGAGAAGCAGGCTCCCGCTGAGCAGGAAGCCCTCTTTGGGGCTCGATCCTAGGACCCTGGTACCATGACCGGAGCTGAAGGCAGATGCTTAACAAGGCGTCCCTGCTTGATACTTTGGATAACAGACTCAGGAATCAAAAATAATTCGTTAGGCCGAAATGAGGGGCTGAATTATTAGCAATTAAAATAATAGGAACAAAGGTAAGATTGTGTTCTTGGGTCCACACAATGACGTGCACTAGTTACATATGTGAGGATCCATGACTTTGTAGAATCCTAAATGAAGGCAGGAGTCATCATTTAAATTTGCTTGTCAGACCCCTGCGTTGTCTTACTGATTTTATTTTCTTCTCTCTCTCTTTTTAAATGACAGACCTCCGAGTGAGGGCATTTTATGAACTGCTAGCATGGCCGAATCAGATCATTCTGGAGGCACGTTTTCAGTGCGCAGTAAAAGAGCTCACAACTATTTATGTAAAGTCCTCTTGGTGTCAAGGCTTGTGTGCTCTTCGCATAAATGAAACACAACCTCTTCCCAAGATGCTTTCCTAGCACTGGGTGGTTAAGAAGAAAGTTAAAAGCCCTTCGTGGGAAACAATTCAGAAAACACTGGGTCTTGAGTCAGTGGCTCCCAAGCCTGAGGTTTTATCAGAATCACCTACATGCTCCATTTACACAGTGAGTCCCAGTCTCAAGAGTTTTTGACTCAGGAGGTCAGGAGTGGGACCCAAGAACTTCCATCTAAAGACTTTTAACGTTGGTGATGTGCTGGTCCAAGACCTCACTTTGAGACCCACTGCTAAAAGCCATAAAGTTCATATTAAAAAGTTCCTGCCCTTACTATGAAAGTCTGTGACCACACAAATATTGGGACCTACACTCTGACAGGGTAGGTAGTATTGACCCTCCTTGTGTGTTTCGCCCCCCAGGAGTCAGACTTGTGAGTGTTTGGGGCAAGGATGGGGGGGGGGCGGGGAGGCTTGGGCCATCCATTTGCCCCTTGGGTATCAAGTTCTGTGGCTCTTCTTTGGTTCCTCTGACAGTTCACTTTCGAAGTCCATGCAACATAGTGCCAAGAACAGAGATGCTTCTTCATCGGGGCCTTTGTGCCTTGACCTCATGTGCCGTTAAATAGATGACAACCTAGGGTTCTCAGTTCTGCTTTGTTAAGAAAATGAAAATAATAACCGGCGATAAACTAAATCCATAAATGTCTGTTCCTTGCTGATAGGGTGGCCACTCTCATTGTTACATTGTTTTGTGTGTATTTTTTTTTTCCTGGAGCAGCTATACCACAAGCCCATGATTCCTGCAATGTGCCAGCCTCAGAGATATCAAGACCCATTTGCATAAATATTCACAATCATGGTCCTAAAGCTGTTTCCTTATTTCCCTTGGTTGTTCTTTTCCTTTTCACTGGAGGTCAGGTGACGCAGTCTTTAATTGAGGTTATTCACACACACACACACACACACACACACACACACACACACACCCATAACTGAATCATAAATTCCTTGAGAACAGAGCCAACACCTTTTTTCTCAGACAGCTATCCCTAACCCTAAGGCAGCACCTCACACGTGGTAGCTACACAAAATCTGTGTTGGGCTGAATGAATAAATGTAGACATCTTTGCAAGCCAGTGATCCTGGAGGTTACTTGTTGATCCTTCCGGTGTTAACTCTGAACACACCTGCCCTTTCTTTCACTGTGAACCAAATGCAGATCCCGAGTTAAGCCTTACTAACATCTGCTTGTTCCCTGCTAAAACTATTTTGTAGCAGACACAGTATTTTGATTGTTTGTATCCTTAATGTTGTATATTCATGGATCATATTGACTACATTTATTTTTAAAAGTTTTAAATAGTTTACTAAAGTACAATTGTGCAAAGGTGAATGACTTTGAAACATAAAATATAATACAGCAAAACAATAGAGGGATATAATTATTAAAATTTACTTTGAGTTTACACATACCATGAAAAAAATGGAAATGTGTTGACTTAAATAGTTCTCATTGTTTGATTTAAAAAGAGAGAAGCAGCAGCATGCCAAGTGATGCATGGATTTCCGGTGGGAATGTATCTTAAGAGCCTTTCCAGAAAAGAGCTCGGAGTTGCAGGAGGAATAGCTTTTCAACAGCTATTTTGCCAGAGGTATAAAAACTTTCTTCACCTGGTTACTTTGTATATCTTACCTCAATAAAGACATGAAAAGGAATCATGATAAGGTGAATGCATTCCCGCAGAGAGCTAAGCTTCCTGGTGATCGGACTTGATTCAGGAACAGCTCAGTGAACTGAGAGGATTAAATGATCAATGTCTCTTTTAGATTAGCCCTCTCAAGTATCAATGATCGCCACCAGCCTTGGAGGAGATAATGAGGTAATTTCAATATTGAGCATTCCAAGGAGTGTCTCGAGTATGGGAAGTCTGTGGGGTTAGGGAGATGCAACGCATGGCCGACATTGCATGGCCTGCATCAGTGCTGGCCTTTTCTGAGGACTTGGCTGCCTTAGTCCCTGGGCAGTAGGGACACATGAAATGACATGACTGTGTGTGTGTGTGTGTTCATTGGGGCTCTCCAGAAGAGACAGAGTTGTGAGTGCAAGTACTGTCTTAAGGAGGGGCAAAGCACATCAGAAATGGATAAGAGTCAAGAAAAGAGCAAAGAGTCAACGTAGCGGGCCGTACTAAGACATGGTAGGCGACTAAAGATTAATCCCGTAAGAAAACTCTGGAAATGATGCCGAAGGTGTGCCTCAGAGTTATCCCCGCTGAAGAAAGAGGGGCGGGGGATATTGATCAATTCTCTTTCACTGACTATATTGACTCCTACTTGGTTGAGGGCTACTCGTCTGAGAAGGGGATTAATTCCAGGGCCTTTCCCACCAGCCAGTCTTCATTATTGCCAGACACCCAGGCAGAGCCATCTTCTGTGCTTCTGGGAAAGCCCTGAGACAGAGCTGCAGACCCTGTGGTCAGAAGTGGTCTGGAGCTCAGTGAAATGGAGTGGGGTCTGAGAGATTTGGGCAGGACACTGGTAGCTTCTCTGGTGTGTAAGATGCCTTCAGAAAGCAGTGGCCACGGTATTGAGTAACTCCCCAGAGTCCTTCAGTTCTCTGTTAGATGAATCAGCCATTTGCCTCTGTCAATCCTCTTCACCTCAAGTAGAAAGACTCACCAGTCTCTGTGTATTTTTAACACCTCTCTGCGCTTGCTAATTACTTTTTTTTTTTTACGGAAGAGAAAATACACTCAAGATCATTATTTTTTTGCAAGCACAATTATCTAGTTAGGAATGCCCTAACACTGTTTTGTTTCCACTGGGTTTTCTCCTTAAGGGTACCTTCTATTTATGTAAGACCATATTGCTTTTCCATCTACAGTCGTGATAGGATTTCCTCTTTAAGTGAATGTGTGTAAGAAAAAAAGTCAATGTGCAGAAAAAAATTAATGTGGTGTACTGGTTGGTGTATGTTTGAAAACTGGCTCTCTAGGGAAAAAAATCCATAGTTTGTAGTGTTTGCCTGTTTCTGGGGTGTAAATACTCCCACTATGACTCAAGTCAGAAATAGCTACTGATATGACACCACTGAAGATACACAATTGGTTCGCACAAGCTGGAATCAGTCAGCTGCAGCACATTCCCGGGGTTGCGAGAATCCCATCTCACAAAGCTCGTGTGCCATTCACAAGTCACCTTGTGGGTAAAGTGAAGGGCAGAAATTGTATTCTCTTCCAAGTATTTAAAAAATTTGAGGGGCGCCTAGGTGGCTCAGTGGGTTAAAGCCTCTGCCTTCAGCTCAGGTCATGATCCCAGGGTCCTGGGATTGAGCCCCGAGTCGGGCTCTCTGCTCAGCAGGGAGCCTGCTTCCTCCTCTCTCTCTGCCTGCCTCTCTGCCTACTTGTAATCTCTCTCTCTCTCTGTCAAATAAATAAAAAAAATCTTTAAAAAAATAAAAAATTTGGTACTTAGGTGAGTTATAAGAAAGACAGCAGACAGAAGAGTAATAACTACTCATGTACTTAAACCAACATTCAGGTGGGATCCTGGCTACAAACTCGCATACAGAACTGATGAGTTCACCCTCAAGGAAGGTAAACATGAAACTTTAGCAGTCTCCTCCATTATGGTTGTTTCTTCTGGTTTCCTCCAGATTGGCTGTTTTTAAGAAGCCCCTCCTTCCCACTGGTTCCCGTGAGCTACAGTGGTCAGCCCCAGGTCCCTGAGTGTCTGAACTTGGTTTACTTATTTCTTCAGTCGTTTGTTGCTTGCCGTGCCGATAACATGGCTTGTACGCTAAGCCTACAATGTGGAAATGAAGATCTCAGCAAAAATCCTAGTTTAGTCATATATGTTGCCTTGAACAAATTACCCCCTGTAAAATGGAGGAGGTAACATTAACAGCCAACTCATGGACTAATTATGAAACTAAAATGAGCTGCTGAACATTACTGTTCATGCTCACTGGTAAAGCAGGGTATAAATCTTAACAGCTCTCTTTGTGGCTTTTAGCATTATTACATTTACCCCATAGATTCATGTGGGTTTTGCAATCAGTCGAGTGCCCTGTTCTGTAGTTTTCTTTTTTACAATTCCGGATTCAACTCAGGTGAGGTTTGCTTCACCTTAGCTGGCTCTTGCTTCACGCATCTTTCAAGATGTTTGTAGAAAACTAATCAGCATCTACGTTTGTTTTCCAATTTTCTTTTGCTCGCACATACCATGGCCACTTGATTAGCAATCAGTGCTGTGTTGGCAGCCACATACAGGCCCCATTCCTCCTAATCAGGGATGTAGGAAGCAAATGCTGGTGTTTAAAGGGAACCCTTTTTTGAGCTCTTGTCCCATGACTCCTAATTGTTGTAGTTCTCAAACTCAACCCAGCTGCAAGCTTTATTAGGGAAACATTTATTCAGATAACAAGCCTCGGGTATGAAAGAGGAGTAATTATTTTGCAAATGCATTTGAATCACTGTATGCCATAGTGCAACTCATCTCCCAAATGGAGAAGGTGCACATTTGGGCTGGAATGTTGCTTTGTAGATGGACAATATGGCAAGCATGTGACTGGGGGCTTCTGGCAAGTGATAGAAAAATGGACAAATGAAAAGACACCAGCATAAGGAGGTAAAAAAGCGATCAGCCCTCTGAAAACTGAACAGCATGAACCAAATGCCTAAATTTTATTCATGATCATGTTTGTTCATTTATTCTTCCATTCATTCATTCATTCATTCATTTATTCATTCTCCATCAACTGTTTTTCAGTTCCTATTCTAAACTTTGCTCTCAAAGAGCTTACTGGGAGAGAGGCAATGAAAATATGTAACCGATGTCACCTGGCATCTCCCATCTTAGGAAATCTCTTAACATTGGCCCAAACCTCCCGTCTGTGCCTTGTGAATGTTCAGGGATATCTGTGAACTTTTGGGGGACCCATGGAGCTCACATAGCAATGGTCACTCTGGCTCCAAAACCATGCTGCTTCTTATTTAGTTGTTTCTGCTCTATTGTCCCCTTCATATTCCACGAGCCACATGTAGAAGATGGCCCCTCCCTTTTCTTTCACAAAAAATTCACATAAAGCATTGTGTGGGTAGCACACTTCATTGAAATTCTAGGAAGTTGTATTTGGAGGGTGTATCAACTCCCAGTGGAATATTAAGCAAGACTATTCTTAAATGTTCTTCCGGCACCCGGCACATTTTCTCTGGCTGTCTACACCCAGTTCTGATTTCTCACATCTCACAGTTTTCTTCTCCAAGCTCCCTTTCCATCTCTTTCCTTTAATTTACTACCCTCTGTGCTGGGCCTGCTCCATGCTATGAGTCTATTCTCTGTTCCTGCTCCTTCACTAAACTCTAGTCCCAGATACTTACATCTAGACCCAAGACTCTCTCCAGAATCAAACACCTTGTGTCATTTAAAAAGAAATTCCCCTAGAGGTGATTTAAGGAGTTCTTTATATATCCTGAATTTAAGTCTTTGATAAATATATGTATTCCAAATCTCTGCTAGTCTTTTACTTTCTTATTGATATCTTTTGATAAACAGATATTCTATATTTTAATGAAAAACAATTATTCATTTTTTCTATAATACTTACTGCTTTTTGTGTCTTGTTAAGAAATATTTGTATGCTCCAAGGTCACAAACATTCTCTGTCTTCTAAAAACTTGATTTCTTTAGTTTCCATCATTAATTTTCATCTCAAATTGATTTTGTGTATGGTATGAGGGATCAAGAATTATTATTTTTTCTAATTGCTCCTGCATCATTTATTGTGAAGGCAATCCTTCCCCCCACCGTGTCACAATGACCTATCTGTCTTAAATCGAATGACCACATATGCGCACTCTCTTTCTGCACTCTATTCTGTTTCCTTGGCTTTTCTGTTCATACTTGTGCCCATACAAGGATGGTAATTTTTAACCATTTTCCTTTTCACATAGGCATTTAAAATATCCTGTGATAACCACTCTGAGTAGAGCCACAGGCTATAACACATTCCAGAGGACCTAACCTAGAAGGGTCAGAAATGTCTTTCTCAGTAGATGCCCGTTAGGCTGAGGTGCACTTTACAGGTGTGCACTCCGCAATAGGCCCACTAGGCCATTCCCTCACTTTTTGATGGGTGCACTGATTTGCTCGATGCAAACCACATTGTATAGACACTGGCCTGGAATAATAACACCAATAAAACAAAGAAGATACTCAATACAGGTAGAATAGCTTCACTGTAAAGATGTGACACTGAAGATCGAAAAGAATATGTAGTTTGTCCAAGTCACAGAGCTGGTGAGTTCTGATATCTGGTTTGGGACTCAGGTTTCCCAGTAGGCTCCAGTAGATCATGGTATTGCATTACCTCTGGTTACAGATGTCCAAGGTTCCTGGGCTGGAATGTGGTGATCTCTAGGTTTGCACTCAGTTCTGTTTCACTCTAAGACTATGCTTTATCCAGTATCTTTGATTGTCTCCCTAGGAGAGTGGAATTATTTGTATGCCTTGAAAAGAATAAGCTGATTGATTCTCATTTTAATATAGTAACTCTGCCCTAACACTATCGATATGTATCAAAAAAAATCTTATGGTGCATGACTAATTACACTTTTGAATTATATACATTTAATTACATATTTGATTTGATATTTAGCATTTAGAATTATTGCCATCCCCTACTTATCTTCTGTTCTTACATTCTAATTGTCTTTGTTACAGACTCCTTTCTTATGCTTAGAAAAGAAATGTAGGCATGAGATGGGATGGGGAAGGAGACAAACCATAAGAGACTTCTAATCTCATAAAACAAACTGAGGGTTACTGGGGGGTGGGAGGGTAGGGATAGGGTGGATGGGTTATGGACATTGGGGAGGGTTTGTGCTTTGGTGAGGGCTGTGAAAGATGTAAGCCTGATGATTCACAGACCTGTACCCCTTGGGCAAATAATAAAAATAAAATTAAAAAAAAAATTAAAAAAAAAAAAAAGAAATGTAGGCATGATTTCTTCTTTCTATATGTATATATTATATATCGCATTAGTGGTATGAGTCAGATATGATGGTATAGAACAAATCAGTCCTCATAATGTACTCTTAGCAGGATGGATCTCCTGAAGGAAAATTTTGTTGTAATGATTGAAATGTCCGTGAAAGATTTTGTCTTTTAGTGTATAAAACAAACTATCCAGAAGTGAAAGTTTGTATGACTTCAATGGAAGAAGAATTCATGAAAAAAAGTGTAATTAGCACAAGGCTTTGAAAATCCTTTCTGGGTAAGATAGGCAGCTCCTTCCTTCTATTTGAGGCTCTGACTTGTGACTTCGCTGTTATCAGATAATGTATGCTAAACACAGTATCTTGTGGATAAAACCACTAGCTTCTATCAAGTTGATCAAATGTTTATTGAGCACTTATTATGTCCAAGACACTTTGGGGAACAAGGAAATATAAGCCTGCCCTTACCTTTAAGGATATATCAGTTGAGATACAATTTAAACTTCTGCAATCAATTACCCAGATGTCTCTGAATTCTGTCTCTGGATGCTTGGTGTAAACAAGACAAAATGTGCTGATAATGAGCCTAGTTTCCTTTGTCATGTGATTTGACTTCCTGCATCATTGAAGTATTCTCACATTTTCCTGCATTCTCTACAATTATCAGCATCAAATGGTTCCACGATCTATTGAGAAATAGGGTTCAGGCAATATTGTCAGTCTCTGCATCTTATTCAGGTCCTGCTTCCACTGCTGTGAAGGTGCTTTAAATAGCCCTTTATCAACTCAGACCCCTTGAGATTGAGTATTTAATTTCTCTTCATCTCCAGCCTTAGGAAATAAACCAATTCATTACTTAGCCATTATTTAATTCATTACTATCATTAGAGATCAGGAAAAGCATCTTCCCAGGGCTGGGAGTACCTGACAGACCTCACCTCTCTTCATCCAGTGCAATGAACAGGCTGTGGAAGGGTCCTAATTTGAAATTCCATTTATGGGATTTGATTTTACTACATTTGCCAGTGCCAAGCTTCTGCTGGTTGGCCTGACAGAAAGACACTTGCTGCCCAAAGCATCCGCCAATACTTTGTGTCTTCAGGGAGCTTTAGTAGACTCCCTGAGATTGCTGATCTCTTAAGAGACCAGAGCAAGTGGACGGAAAAGTGTCTATCAAGAGGTAAATGTGCCAGGGAGCTGCGCTCTATAGATTGGGGTGGGCATGGGCAAATTCTTCCCTGGGGACATTTGGCGATGTCTGGAGATAATAATTGTTGTCACAGTGGAGAAGGAATATGCAGTTGGCACCTAGTAGTCAGGGACCAAGGGAGCCAGCAACCTGCATTTTACAGGGCAACCCCCCAACAGAATTACCTGGCCCAGAACGTCAACATTTTTGGAGAAGCCCTGAGCACCTGCCCATTGCAGCCCACTTCTAAATCTCTCTCTCTCTCTCTCTCTCTCTCTCTCTCTCTCTCTCTCTATATATATATATATATATATATATATATATATATATATATTACAGTATATGCCCCTGTGGATTTATTTGTTTTTAACTGATTACCATGATCGAGATGGATGGGTTTCAGGCTCTACTTATCATCTGTTATCTATCTAATCTGCCTACTTACCTATTTATCTGTTCCCTATTCCATTTCAAAAAGTATGACGTAAAGCAGTTTATACAAACTACATTCAATAAGGTAGTTCAAAAGTACATCTGAAACAAGAGAACATTTAAAAACACCCGGGGGAAATATCAATTAAAGTGGGTAGTATCAGTGGTGCGGGATGTATGACACTGGTTATCGGACAAGTGTGACCTATACATTTGCTCTCGTTTTCTTTGAGCTTCCTGCTAGCCAAAAACAAACAAACAAATAAATAAATAATAAATAAATAAATAAATAGACAAATGAACAAAGTCATTATATTTATTATATATTACCCATGAGAAGGAAATAGATTAAGCAATGCTTTTAGTAGTTCAAAGGTCTTTCTCACTTGGAACTTAATGTAGATTATGGACAAAACTGGCTTTTTATGTGAAGAGCAAGATCGCAACCATTTTCAGCTTTTGGGGCCATAAGACGTCTGTTCTGACCACTCAGTAGTGCCACTGTAGCCCCAAAGTGGTCATAGGTGATCGGTAAACCCATGGCATGACTGTGTTCTAATAAAACTTTATTTACAAGAACAGGTTATGGGCCAGATTTGACTGTCAGGCCATAGTTTGCAGATGCTTAGTGTAGGTCTCAGCAAGGCCCCTAAGTGAAGTGAGAAATGGGTTTTGAGATGTTGTTTTCTAGACTACTGGGTGTAAGCTGAGAGCCTAACCCTATGGGATGTCAAGCAAGACTTTCTGCACCAAACAAAAAGCCACTTCAGACTTTTTACTATAATATCTATCAAGGATTTTGTGTTGTTTCATTTGTTTTCATTTAGTTTTGCCTTGGGCCAGACCGGTCCTTGTTTGGTGTGGAAATACCCCCAGTGTAATAAAACCGTTCCTTTCTGATATTCAGTCTCACTTGCAAGGAAAGAAAACTTCACTTTGCTCTTTCCATCCTCCTGAGTCTTTAAAAGTTATGGAGGGGAGGCATTACGATAAGGCAAAAGCATTGTTTTGTTTTGTTTTTTTAAGATTTTATTTATTTCTTTGACAGAGAGAGACACAGTGAGAGAGGGAACACAAGCTGGGGGAGAGGGAGAGAGAGAGAAGCAGGCTTCCTGTGGAACGGAGAGCCTGATGCGGGTTTGGATCCCAGGACCATGGGATCATGACCTGAGCCGAAGGCAGACGCTTAACCCACTGAGCCACCCAGGCACCTCCAGAGGTGGTATCTTCAGGGCGCCTAAAATAGGTATCTTCAGGGCGCCTGGGTGGCTCAGTGGGTTAAAGCCTCTGCTTTCGGCTCAGGTCATGATCTCAGGGTCCTGGGATCGAGGCCCACATCAGGCTGTCTGCTCAGCAGGGAGCCTGCTTCCCCCTTTCTCTCTGCCTGCCTCTCTGCCTCCTTGTGATCTCTCTCCCTCTGTGAAATAAATAAATAAAATTTAAAAAATAAAATAAAATAAAATAGGTATCTTCAGATTCGGCCTCTGAGTCCTTTCCTGGCGACGGCCTCCATTCTTTTGAGGGCCTCAGCTTGGCTGTCACCTCCTCTGTGAAGGTTTCCATGGCCTCTTAAAGGAAATAAGCAGTCTTCTCTTTTGGCATTCTCTAGTGCTTTGTGCTTCTGACTTTTATAGCACTTTTCTTGCTATCTTGCACCTTCTTTTTCCCATAATCAATTAACTCCTTGAAGGAAGAATATGCATCTTCCTGATTTTATATTCTCCCCTCTGTGTCTATTGCCACATCTAGTACAAAGTAGATACCCATAGGTATTTGTTGAGTAAATGAAGGAGTAAGTGCATTGGTGCGTGTGTGGAGGGATGCACGGAGGGATTGATGAGTGGGTAGAGGGGGGAAGAGATGGGTAGATGGATAGATAGAAGAATGGAAGGAGGGACATCAGCAGTTTCTCAAAAATCTAAGTTCAAACATAAGTAGCAGTATTGCAAAGTATCTTACTCATCGGCACTCTGACTGAAATTGTCCTATCTCCTCATATAAAGTTAATCTTAATCTCGGTTCAGTAACAAAACAAAATCTCAACATACTTGATTTGTATTTCAATAGCATATACTACATATGCCTAGAAAGTCACTGAAAGTCAAAATGATTGACATATACTATCACTAGAGTGAAGTTCAAAGTGTTTTAAGCAGAATCTACATTTACGCTGCAGATGCATTTATTGCAAAGGATGCTATGACAGATTAGATAAATACAACCAAAGCATTGCTAATAACACTAGGGCAAAGCCACCATAAGTAATACATATGCTAAAATATATCAAATGGTATAAGAAAGTTGAAGGCTCTTTCTCTTCCTTATTCCAAACTCTCATTAATCTCGGCGGTATCCAGCTGGTATCAACAATACCAGCATGTGCATTGTGACTTTATATTTTGTAGGAACTTGCAGGATCTGTGACTCCCCCATAGACCTGGCAATTATCCCGAGCCCATTTTGATGTCACATATCAATCTGCATTTTGTATCCCTCCAGTTCTCTTTTCCTCCTCTTATCTATATTCACTCAATCTACTTCTGCCTCCTGCTCAGAGAAGGGTGATCAAGAGTCATTGCAGAGCTGATATTTTTGGATAGTCCTGGAAAAACTGGAAATATTGGATCATGAAATCGGATGTTATCCATGCTTGTGTCTTGACTAAAATTGTTACTTTATGGTGTCTCGTTTCCCCACTTGCGTCTTATGTGCAATTCTGACATATCTGCCTCAACTCATAATAGGACAAAACTAAGTAAATTATTACAGAGATACATCTTGAAAGAGGTCTTTATTCAGAGAGGAAATTTAGCAAATGAAAAATTTCCTTGCATTTAAAATATCAAAAACCATAACCAGATGGTGTGTATGTGTTTTATTCAAGTACTAAACATGCAGGTGAGGGGTGTAGGAACTTTTGCAATGTACCAAAGGTTATTTTGGCATGGTTTTTCCAGACTTAGGGTTTATCTTCTTAGATTTTCAATAGAGAGCAATTCCTCAAATGGAATTTTATTACAAACTGCTGAAAATACTACTTAAAATGAAAACCCTGACGAGGATGGGTGTCACGTCAGTAATGAATTCATGATGGGACTAGTTGGAAGTGTATGACATTTTAAGTGCCTCATCACTCTGAATTCATTTGGCATTTATTGTAATAGAAATGACCGTATTGAATTCATTTGGCATTCATATGGACTTCACATGTATTTATGGAGATATAACATGGTAATTTAACATTTACTGTACTAAGCATTATTTAATGGACATTGAAAGACATTGTCATACAATGCTTGATAAAGCCAGTACCTCTAAAGTTAATCTTCTGTCAAAACAAAGAAATGGAAAACCATTTTGATTCTGCAAGTAAATTATTTGGATAAGCCAAAAATATGTATTTACTCCCCCAAATATGCTTCCTAAATTTTTCAGCCAGAAGGTTGACTCTAGGACCAAGACAATAAAGCAGATGTTCAGTTTGGACTCTTTTATATTCTGAAATTGTCTGCAAATACATCAATCTCAGTCTAAAAATATTAAGAAAGATTTTCTTGGAACATCAGCAATAAATTTAACACATGGCCAGCCTTCCATAGATTTGTCTTTTCTCCCCTTAGAGTTTGGTGTGCTCCCTTTAACATGGTCCTGGAAAATAAATTTCTGTTTTATCCTTGCAGAAAAACTATTTTTAGACCAAACAGATCATTATTTGGGAACAGTTGTAAGTTCAAAGTTATGAGGATCTTTGCTGAAAAGTGAAGAAAGAGTTCCTCAGCAACCATGATGGCATTCTTTTCTTTTTCTTCTAAGAACAGAGTTTGGCGGCACAGCACAAGACAAAGTTTGCTCCTAGTCACTTCCAAATATGTGGCTTAGGGTTGCTTTTCCCTCCCTTGAATTTTCTCACTAGTCTTGTTTACTCCGCTCAAAAGCAGAACCTTTATCGAAAATTTACCAAAGTCACCAAATAGCTAATCCTTCTAGGTTGAATGAAACCAGTACTCAGCTATGATTGTAGAGCATTGCTTATTGTAACATTAATTTACCGGGGGCGCCTGGGTGGCTCAGTCAGTTGGGTGTCTGCCTTCGGCTCGGGTCATGATCCCTGGGGCCTGGGATTGAGCCCGGAGTCAGGCTCCCTGCTCAGCACGGAGCCTGCCTCTCCTGCTCCCCCCTGCTTGTTCTCTCTCTCCCTCTCAAATAAATAACTTTTTAAAAATTAATTTACTGAAAATATTTTAATGAGGACTAGAAAGAGGGAGAAAAGAAGTCACTTGTCATTACATATATCCTACCTAGACTTTTTAAGTAATTAATATCACTTTCAATATTACTGTAAGGATTCAGTGAAGGTGAGTATCTTGCAACTCTGCATTGTGAGAAAATCACGATCAAATTACCACAAGTCACCCTCCTTTGTGGCCCAGGGCAAAATTTTGGGAGAAGGGGTATGTGAGTTCCCTAGGGCTGCCGTAAAAAAAGTACTACGAATTGGATGACTTTAAATGATGGAAGCGTACTCTCTCAAAGTTCCAGAGTCCAGAAGTTTGAAACGAAGGTGGGGGCAAAGTCATGCTCCCATAAGATCCTCTACGGGTGGATCCTTCTTTGCCTCTTCCAGGTTCTTGTAGTCCCCGATGTTCCTTGGCTTGTAGCTGAATCCCTCCAATCTCTGCTTCTGTCCTCACATGCTGTTCTTCCTGTGCATCTGTGTCTTCGCCCTGCAGTGTCCTCTTCTTGTAAGGACATCAGTCACATTGGATTAAGGCCAACCCAAAGGACCTCATCGTAACTTTGTTACATTTCCAAAGACCCTGTTTCCAAATAAGCTCATATTCAAAAGTGCTGAGAATTAGGTCTTCAATGTATCTTTTGAGGGATACAGTTCAACCCATAATAGGAGAGGTCCTGACAGTTTTTAATAGGCTTAATATTTTAATGCATGCATTTATTTTTATAAATGCCTTTTCTATGATATGTGGGATCTGAGACAAAGTCAATTTATTTGCTCTTAAGAGGTTTTTTTTTTTTAATTTTTTGCTATTTGTGCCAGCACTAGTTGGAGAAATAAAGCTTTTCTCTACAGCGAATTGTTTTTTCTCCTCTTTCACGTGAGAAAGACTGTTGAGTAGTCATTTCCTCTTTGGTTGAAATGTATCTCCTTGGTTTCAGCATCTTTTGTTAATTATGAGTTACTTTGCTTTCTTAACTCAATTTTGCTTTCATTGCTTGATAGGAGCCACACCCCTTATGTGACCATTTCATTTGAAGTCAGACTCAATCTCCAGAATGGTTTACTTTGAATATTAGTTAAGTCTCTCTTAGGAGCAATCAACAGGAATCCGCTCTGACTAATATTAGGCAGAAGAAGAAAAAGAAAAAAGGAGAATATCATTGGTGTGTGTATTAGTTTGCTAGAGCTGCTGTAACATAGCCCTACAGACTAGTGGCTTAAACAGTAGACATTTATTGTTAAACAGTTCTGGAAACTAGAAGTCTAAGATCAACGTACAGATAGGGTTGGTTCCCTCAGAGTGCTATGCAGAGGAAGCTGACCCATGCCTTTGTCTTAGCTATTGGAGGTTTGTTGGAAATTTTCAGCAGTCCTTGGCATGTAGAAGCACGACCCCAATCCCAGACTTCTCGCGGCATTCTCCCTGTGTGTGCGTCTGCATCTGTGGCCAAATTTTCTCCTTTTATATGGACATATGGAATTAAGGTCTACCCTAATGACATCATTTAACTTGATAAAGACCCTGTCTCCAAATAAGGTCATACTCTGAGGTACTGAGTGTTAGGGCTCCAACACATTTCATTTTTGAGGAGGGCACAACTCAACCTGTAGGAGTAGGATAGTGGTACACGCGTGGAATCAAAGGAAGGACTGACTCATCCAGGGAAAAAAAACAAAAGCATGTCTGGGTGCTAGAATTTGTGAACCTTCTAGATCTCTCCCACCAACATGCCTGGATGTCACCCATTTCCATGTTTCTATGTCCCAAATTTCGAATCCCTGAGAATTTAAGTGATCCAGTTTGACTCAGTTACCTTTCCTTGGATTGGTCATCTGTGGCCAGGAGGTGAGGGGACAGGACACAACAGCCATGTTTGATGGGGGAGAGGTGTGTGGGGTGTGTGTGGGGTGTGTGTGTGTGTGCGTGTGTGTGTAGGAGTCTTGTCCCAAAGTGGGTGGGATCCCTGTGAGACTACGTACTTGCAAAAGGGAATCTCCATACTGTACTTCCCCTTCCAGATCTCTTAAGAGGAAAGGCCATCCATGCTCCCAAAGAAGGGATGACTTTTCATTGGTCCACCAATTACAAATTGACCTTCTAAGATGCATCCCACCTGGTGCTGAGCTGAAGGTACAGACAGAAGTGGTGGGTGCTGATATCCAGTAATTTGTACTGGTAAGACTGAGGTAGGGCAGAACTTTTCATCTTCTCCCAAGCTCAGGGTATAGCTCACCGTGAAGATGTTGGGGTACCCTGACAGACACCAACAGTGACCACATTCAGATTCTCAGACTAGACCATGACACAAGCCCAGTCCATGGCAGTCTAACCTCATTGTGTCAAGATGCCCAGGTCCCTCCTATAAAGCATCTGCAGGACTTGAGTGCCTTCCTAGACAGTTGCAGGCTTGGCTTGAGTAGAGGGAGGTCCAGAGAACTTCAGAGAGGAGATCCATTCATCACTGACCCACGTTCTCTCCAGTGTTCATGACTGTTTCCCCGGGGCGGGGGGGGGGTGTTGGGGGGTTGGTGAATATTCAAAAACATAAAGGACATAAATTCTCTCATTAGTACAACTATCATATGCCCACCAGACGTGAGGGACATAGCATGTTTTCCTAAGTGTTCCATTTCCTTCCCAGGAGCCACAGAGTTGCCACGAAGAGATAAGAAAGAGATAAGGCCAATAAACCACTGCATCTGTTTGTTTGTCATTTTTCTTTAGTGCACGTTTTAACAAGACTCCCTCCCAGCAGGGTCACAGTCTCAACACATGTCGTTTCGCTGTATGCTTCGTTGGAGCACTGTGTTGTGTGGGGCTGAATTAAATGTACAATTACAGCATATTTTCTTGAAAGGAGTTTTGACAATGATAAATGCATAGTCATTTTTCTACACTCAGTCAACCTGATTCCATGCCCCTCAAGTTGCTCAGGATTTGCTCTGAAGAATCTGTTGCTTGTAAATGGGGAATCTTGGATACTGACCATGGCTCTGTGTGTCTGGGTTCAAATGCCACTTCTACCAATTTTGTACCATGCAAGCTTGGGAAGCTTTCTTAATCCTACCAGACTACTTAGTTTTCTCATCTGTAAAAGAATGATTTTAAATTACGTCCCTAATAGTACTGTTGTGTTAAATGAGACAACACTTGGAAAGTAATGAGCAGCATCCCTGGCAAAGAGTAAGCTCTCAATGAGTTTTGGCTAGCATTCATGCAGGTAATTTGTCTCCTTAACTGCAATGATGACTCTAACACGAGTTCAAATCCCAAGCATATGGAAAAAAAGCACTTTTTGTTTTTCTCAAAGTGGGAACAAACAAGATTGATTGATTGATTGATTGATTGATTTTTATTTTTTCAGTGATCCAAGATTCATTGTTTATGCACCACACCAGTGCTCCATGAAATACAGGATTTTTCTACAGATGCTTGAATATAATAATAGTGGCTAATGTCTATTCATTATTTACTATGTGTTATACAGTATAATAAGCATTTTCTGTGACTCATTTTGTTATCATTCCAACCCAATGAATTACATATTATAGATCTATGTTACATACTGGGGATCCTAGAAGACTAGATACAGGCTTTCGGCACCTCCAGAAAACACAGTCACCATTTTTTATTCTCCCTGTCCCATAAGACACCTGCTTGCATCTAACACATCAACCTGGATCTCTTTCCCTCTAGTTTTGGGTTGGGTTCTCTGGGCACACCAGCGAGAGTCCTGGCAGAGAACAGATGACACAATTAAAGTAGTTAAATTGAATAATAAGAAAGTTAATATTGACAAAGATGGTGGACAACGTGTAGGGGAATCAGAAGGTGTTCAGCCTGACAGACCTAGAAATGTTGGGGCACCCTCATCATGTCAAAACTGATGGGGTAAAGAGTGAGAGTTGTTACCAGAGCCTGAGTCAGAGAATGGCATCGGGAAAGGGCTGCCAGGGACAAGACTGCGGTCTTCAGGTGAGGGATGCAGCCAGTCTTCATGACCTGTAGGAGGGAAAACAAAAGAACTGACCCCCTGCCTTGCTCTTCCTCCATCTCCAACCTCTTGCTGGTGTTCCTCACTTACTAAACCCAGCTGGAAGCCTGAGGACTAGTCTTCCAGATGCTCTACCACAGGACACAGCAGGGTAGAGAAGGGAGATTGAATTCAGATGGCCAAGCAAATGCATCCAGCACATCTGCCTGTGATTAGAACACTAGTAAGTGATTTTTGCCTTAAGCCACAGAGAATGAGATATTACCTTTTCTCTACCCTTCTAAACTGCTCATTCTCCCCTCCCTCTTTATCTTTCGTACTAGCGTTTTCATAGACTGTGATCTCTAAATATTGTAGTGGGGAACTTGAAATGGCTTAGCATCTTACAGTAATCCAGCCACTCTTAGATTTGGGAATATTTCGTTGCAAAAAGGTCAAGATAAAAAAAAATTCATTACTAAAAATCCATTTATCCTTTATTTTCTCCTCATTTAAGGAAAGGTTACTGCCAAATAGGGCAATAAAGGCTTCTATTGCTGCAATTTCTGTAACACAAACAAGCGTATTTCTTAATGAATTTTGGTTTATTAGATCAGAACTTGCCAACATGGGATTCCTGGGTCTTAGGAGACCATCATGGTAGCGATGGAGGTCTGTAAGTCCTTTTAAATATTTCAGAAAATCTAATATAATCATACTTTTACACGTGACAGACCTTCACAGACTAACAAAAACATCAAGATTCTTTGCTTTTGACTGAAACGATATTCGCTGTGTGGCGACCCTTGTATTTTCATGCTGATCAGAAGCTCTGATTGGCAGTTATATATGCCTTTGATTAATAAAACATAGGAGAGCAAATGAATCATTAATTAATCTGTGCAGTTTGCTAGATAGTCTTTGAAAACCTAGAATCAATTGAGGGACAAATAAACTGGATGCCTGATGGTAGAATAATAAGCACAATCCTGGCCTGGCTTTTCTCGTGTACGCAGGAAGGCCTTGGCGACCTTCCAGATGCGCCCTTCATCTGGAAGGTCTGATGAAAAACTCAAGCCATTTATTGGTTTTCGACAATAATGACACACAGTAACAATAATGGTAATATATCTAACGGTTATTAGTTGGCCTGAAATGCTCCATGTGTACTATCTTACTGCAGCTCCCAAATTGTCCAAAGAAGATGGCAGTCTAACTATCTCTTGTCTTAAGCTGAATTTTTCCTAGAGGCAGACTCCAAGATGAGGGTTTGTGTGCCGGTTGCTTATTTGGGAGGGGATGCCAGGAAGTACTGGTGGGAAATGGAGAAGGGAGGGGAGGCAGCATAGGATACAGGAACGAGCAGGTTGCTCCTGTGGGCATAGCATCTGTCAGGGTCCTGTCCAGGGGCGGAAGCCAGGACTTCACGAATTGAAGTCGCAGAGCACTTGTGATGGCGTGACTTTCCACAGAAGTTTATTGGTACCTAGGACTAAGCCTACTGATATACGAGAGCCTATTAAATGAGTTCTGATTCTTGGAGATTTCGTTTTGTTTTGTTTTTACAGCAGCTTGATTAAGAAAGGAGTCACATACCGTATAATTCACTCATTTAGGGTGTACAATTCCATGGTTTTTAGTATATTCACAGAGTTGTGCAACTATCATCACAGTCAATTTCAGAACATTTTCATTACCCCAGAAAGACCTCTATGTGCCTTAGCAGTCATGCCTCCTTTGCTCCATCCTACCCTCAACCGCTGGGAACCAATAACCTAGTCTCTGTCTCTATGAATTTGCCTTTTTCTGGACATTTCATGTAAGTGGAATCATACATTATGTGATCTTTTATAGCTCCCTCCATTTAGCATGTTTTAAAGGTTCATCCCTATTGCAATGTGTCTAAGTACTTCATTTCTTTTTATGGCTAAATAATATTCAATTACATGGATATACCATATTCTGTCTCTCCATTCATCACATGATGGACGTTTGAGTTGTTCCCACTTGTGCCTATTAGGAATAATGTTGCTGTGGAGATTTGTTTATAAAATTTTATGTAGACATATGTTTTCCTTTCCTTTGGGTATCTACCTGGGAGTGGAATTGTTAGGTTATACGGCAACTCTATTTTTAACCTTTTGCAGAACTGCCAGACTCTTCTCCAAAGTGGTCCTGGAGTTTATTGATGACTTTAATCTGCCGTTCACATGAGCAGGCTGCCTGCCTTGCACTGTCTGGCAAAGGAGAAAAATCACTACCATGCTCTTGCAAACATAGATTTTGAGAATCCCTAGTGTATTCAAGAAGAATGTTGTGTGCGTTATCAGAGTTGACTTAAGTTGGCCTTGGATCTCAATGCCTCCCCCTCTTGCTTTTTACTTATAGAAGATTAATACTTTAACTGCATCATTATCCATTTAGTTTATGATTACGGGTTGTCTGGTTAACCCCTCTGGGTGTAGTGATGTATGTTTTCATGAAGAGTATTTTTGGCCTGCAGTTTCCAAATAGCTAGAATTTAAAGCATATATGGATGGCAGTTCATTAAACATGCATTTGTTGTTTTCACTTGGCACCTGCTGTGACTCAGGCACCATGTTAGGCGCTGAGAATAGAGTGGAAGGACAGAAATGAAAGCAATTTAGTTAGAGAAAAAGAAATTTAAGAGGAACTGTACCAGCAGGTGCACTGCTGAGTCATTGTTGGGGTCCTCTTCATAGCAAGCAGCTCCTACATCCCGATAATTCCTCTCGAATCTGAGGCGAGCTCCGCTCAAAAATGCTACATCCTCAGTTAATGCTGTTGTGTGGCTAATTATAAGCCACACAAGAAAGAAATGGAAAACCTCTTCCCCAACAGGGGCTTGCAATTTAAATAAAGAGAGAGAATGTTTTATGGAGTAGCTTCCACCTAGAAAAATGAAAATAACCAAATTCTGTTAGTACCTATGAGGACAGTGATGGCGGAGGGGGGTTCTGTTTGCTCTCACAGTATTCTGAATATAATTTAACTTGGAACAACACCAAAAAAATCTTGGTGGTTCTTACAGTTATGAGAATGCTCAATCAAGATTTTTACATAAGCAGTTTATGCCATCACCGTCATTGTCATGGATTTATTATTTTTTAACTCTGTCTATTGGACGTTGCTCTTGGACGTCCCACTAGCACGTCATACTCTGTAAGTACAGAGTTAAACTCACAATCTACTCAAAATTCCACCTTCAACCCACCCCAAACCTATTTTTTTTTCTCTTGTGCATGGTTCCCACCCTAGCATCTTAAGGGTGCCACTTACCTTGCTATTCCCAAACCACAAACTTGGCCAGGACTCCTGTTCTGGCCTGTATCTTCCCCCATCCACCTACCAGTCAGTCAACAAGTCTTAGCAATAGAGCCTCCAACGTATCTTCCACACATATTTGCTTCTCTCCATCCTGTCTCCACCCTATGTCAAGGCCACCATCATCTCCTGCTTGCTAACTCTTCTCCTAACTCTGGACTCGACTCTACCGCCTTTGCTTCAAAGAGCAGCTGGCGAGCCATTCCAAAGCCCAGAAATATCATGTCACTCCTTTTTTGAATTCCTTTGGATAGCCATTGCCTCAGGTTCAGGTCATTATTCTTTATTTCAATTTGTATTTGAATTCTAGTTAGTTAACATGTAGTGTAATCCTAGTTTCAGGAGAATTTAGTGACTCATCACTTACAACATCCCATATAACCCCCAGGGGTCGTTATATCATCTCATGTACTTTTTCAATCAAACTTCTACCTTCAGCTTTAGTCAACCACTGATAACTTGTCACTATAGATTGGATTTACCTTTCCTAGAATTAACTTTGTTTCCTTTATCTTTTTGTTCATTTTTTAATTAAATTCAATTAATTAACATACAATGCATCATTGATTTCTGAGGTAGAGGTCAGTGATTCATCAGTCTTGTGTAACACCCAGTGCTCAGTACATTGTGTGCCCTCCTTAATGTCTCCCAGCCCCTCCCCTCCAGCAGCCTTCAGTTTGTTTCCTATGATTAAGAGTCTCTTATGGGGTTTCTCCCTCTCTTGATTTAGTTTTATTTTTTCCTCTCTTCCCCTATGATCCTCTGTTTTGTTTCTTAAATTCCATATAGAAGTGAGACCATACGATCATTGTCTTTCTCTGATTGACCTATTTCGCTTAGTGTAATACACTCTAGTTGCATCCACGTTGTTGCAAATAGCAAGGTTTCATTTTCTTTGATGGCTGAGTAGTATTTCATTGTATATACAAGTTCATATTCTTTAACGTGGGTGAACACACTGTGACCCAGCACCGGTTTTATTTTCACCAGCTCCCTTGCCAGATGCTCCAAACTGATCAGAACTGAACTAAACCTTTTACTGCCCCTGCAGTGTGCCAGCTTCTTTTGCATTGGTGTCTTTGCATAAGCTGAACCTTAAAAAGTACTTTTTCAATAGCATATGGCTCAGTGGATTTTCACCCTCTCTTCACATTAGTTACAATATGGATTCAGATGCCACTGCAAAGTCCCAAATGGCGGTGATGTCAATAAGATAGATGTGCATTTCTCTCTCAAGTGATCGTCTCGGCAGAAGCAGTCCTGGACTGATGTGGGGGGCTCCACTCTGTCACTTGGAGATCTCGTGGAGACAGATGGAGAGAAGAAAATCTGTCAGAGAGATAAGTGCAAGACTGAATCTTTAAGACCTGGCTTCTCTCTTGTTTTCTGGCATCTGTGGAATGTTGTCTCTGTCTTCATGGTTCCAAATGGCTTACCACCACCTCTCATTCCAGTCAACGGGAAGGAGAGACAGGATGTACATATCTCTTCTCTTAAAATATGCAGTTGAGAAGTGGCACTACTCTTGCTCATATCTCATTGGCAATTGTTCACATAACCATAACTTGCTGCAAGGAAGATCAGGGAATATTGGTCTTTCTTTAGGAGGCAGGTAGCATTTTTTTGGTACATTCTTTTGTGTAAAACTAATCTGGAGATAAAAGTCCATTTTTCTTCCAGTCATGTACAATCTTGGTGAAGCTGTGAGCATGGGAGTCCTACCTCTCTTTTCTTGCCAACTGGCCAGATTCCCAAGCCAGTAGTGTCAGATATTGGAACTTTGAGATAGATAAGGCCACCAGAAGGTTGGCAGCACCCCATTTTACAAATCATAAAACCAAGCTCAGAGATGTTAAGTACTTGCCCAAGTACACACAATTTGTCCATGCCACCTGCTATCTTCTGAATCCATATCCTGTGCTGATTGATCATGTGGTCCAGTATATCGTAGTGGTTAAGAACATCAGCTCTGGACTCAGAAATGTCTAAATGCATCATTATTGACATTATGATATTGACAAAGTTCCTTAACTTTTCTGGGCTTCGTTTCTTCACAACAGTACACGTTAAGTGGGATAATGTATGGTGCATGTTTAGGAAAATGCCTGGCTAATCATGAGCCTTTAATAAAAAGTACCTCGTATTAGTTACTACAGTAAACATTTCTCAAGCTTCTGTCATTGTTGTGATCAGTTATGGCTACTGCTGGAGACACAGCTGCTGGAGAATGGGTACTCATTCCTTTGCCTTTGCCCCTTTCTGCATGAAGTAAGACAAAAGAAGGCCTGTAACAAAGGCTTTCACTTTCTCCTAATCTGCCTGGTCCAGGGTACCCACATTTGTCCAAGGGATGACAAAGATGGATTGAGGGACCTCTACTTTGTTCCTGTCTCAGGAAATTCACAGATTAGTAACTAAGAACTCGAACTCTGGAGTGATACATGCCTAAATTAGAATCCCAGTTTCCTTGTTGTCTGGCCTTGGAAAAGATACCTGATGTCTCTTAACATCAATCTCTGTTTCTAAAAATGAGAATAGGAATTTACCTCATAACGATGCTGGGAGGAATCACTGAGGTCATTCACACAAAAGTGCTTTAAACAGTATCTAGCATGTTACTTGTGCTCCATCCATGTGAATGTACTCAAGCTCCGCCCATTAAGCATGGATTTCATTTCAGCAGAGGCAGTAGGAATGGAAAGGAGGGGATGCAGAGAAACTTAGAAGGTAGAATTGAAAGGATCCGGTAATGGTCTCCTGTCAAGGGTACGGCAGAGACAAAGAAATCTTGCAAATTTATCGTAAGAAAATTGATTACTTGATTGAGTAGCTCACCAAGATGGCAAATACAGTGGAGAAAGCAAGTATGAGAGGAAGACAATGAGAGCAACTGTAGACATGTTGGGTTTTAAGTGGTCCAAGGATTCACACACAGAGATGTCAAACAGGCATTGGATAGTTGGGTGCCAAGTCTATATGGAAGTCTAAGCCTAAGACATCCACTGGGGAGTCATTCAGCTCAGGAATCACCAGGCACGGGTCACACGCTCGGTTGTCTCCAGGGACCAGGAGCAGTCAGGAGTAACATAGGAGGAAGTGATGGGTACTGTGGGGCCAACGAGGCAGGGCATGCCCTGCCCCAAGGCCTTCAGTTGTTTTTATCTGGGCAAGCAAACAAATTTTAGGAGTATTCAGCCTGAGGGCTGAGTATGACCTTCTTTCCAGGCCGAAATGCAAGTGCTTGAAATGAATGAAAACTCCCCGGGAGTTGCCTTGTGTGAAAAGAGAAGATTAAAGATCAAACTGAAATGTGCTTAGACTTCCGTGGCGTCACTGAAATCTTACACTGATGGTATTTTGGCAAGGAGCGAGGCTCTCCCAGCAGTGTTCATGGTCTGACAGCTGTAACCAATACCTGACATTTCCCTTTCAGATATAAATAATTATCTTTCACAGCGATGGCATCTACCAAACAAGAAAATTCCCGTTATTTGGAAAACCTCTATTTCACAATTCATGTTCATCTCCCTGTATCTTTCCTACATTTCAAATTCATGAGGCAGAATAATTAAATGATATTCATTTCGCTAAGGTCAGAATGACTTTTGTTCGGGGGAAGTGATGTTTTGCCCCGTATAGAAATTTCTCGTTGCCACTTCAATGAAATATCACAAACTTAGTTGCTTCAAATAGCCTGGACTTACTCTCTTATTGTTCTGGAGGTCAGAAGTCCAACGTGGTCTCAATGGGATAAAATCAAGGTCTGGAGGGCTGCCTTCCTTTCTAGAGATTTTAGCACAAAATCTATTTTCTTCCCTTTTCTAGCTTCTGGAGGCACATGGCCCCTTCCTCCATCTCCAAAGCCAGCAAGTTTTCATTTCTCTGACAATTGTTCTGTACAGTCCTATCTCTCTGACTTTCTCTTCTGTCTCCCTCTATACTTTCCAGGACTCTGTGATGACACCGAGTCCACTTGAATTTCAGGACAAAGTCTCTTTTTCTATATAAGTTTACATATTCTTTCATGTTGCTGAATAGTATTTCATGGTGTGGATGTACCACAGTTCTTTCAGCAATTATGAAGAAGGTAGGTATGAATATTTGTAGGCAGGTTTTTGTTTGCTTAGAAGTTTCCATTCTCTGAGACAAACATCTCAAAGTGCAATGGCTGGGTTATATGGTTTTGCATGTTCTGTTTTTATAAAAAGCCACTGGGACGCTGCGTGGCTCTGTCAGTTAGGCATCCGACTCTTGACGTCAGCTCAGTCATGACCTCAGGGTCATGAAATCAAGCCCTGCGGCAGGCTCTGAGCACAGTGTGGAGTCAGCTTGAGATGCTCTCCCTCCCTCTCCCTCTGCCCCTCCTCCACTTGTACTCTCTCTCTCTCACATAGACAAACAAAGAACTGCCAAGCTATTTTCTAGAGTGGCCATAGCATTTTACATTTTATTGAAAAGATTTGAGCAGTGAAGTGGTGTGATCCTGTGTATGTTTTAAAAAACATTCTCTGGCCACTGGGTCAGGGAAGGCAAAAGTAGAGGCAGAGGAACTGGGAGGGGACATTGGTGGGGGTCCAGGTGAGACAAGGGTGTCCGCACGGGGTGGATGAGCTCAAGGTGACAAGAAGCAATCAGCTATGCGGGATACGTGGAAGACACGATGAACAGTTCACAGTGGCCGCAGGATTGTTCGTGGGAATTGAGAGAAAGGATCCGAGGAAGACTGCTATGCGTTGGGCTTGAGCCCGTTGGTGAAGGGTGGTTCTGTCTGTCTGGAGAATGGGAGGCCTTGGACAGGACTGAACACAGGGAGGAGGCGAGGCTCATGTTTAATTTAAAGTGCCTGTCAGATCTCAAGTGGAAACATTGAGTGGGTGCTTAGGAACAGGAGTCTGGGGCGCCTGGGTGGCTCAGTGGGTTAAAGCCTCTGCTTTCGGCTCAGGTCATGATCTCAGGGTCCTGGGATCGAGGCCCGCACCGGGCTCCCTGCTCAGCGGGGAGCCTGCTTCCCCCTCTCTCTCTCTGCCTGCCTCTCTGCCTCCTTGTGATCTCTCTCCCTCTGTGAAATAAATAAATAAAATCTTTAAAAAAAAAAAAAAAGGAACAGGAGTCTGCCGCCCAAGGGAGGCTTGGAAGGCTGGAGATAGAGAAAAACAGAACAACGTATATGCGGATATGCCCAACACAAAACATAGTGTAATCACAGGCAAGAGCTGCCCGCTCAATCTGGATCTCAGAAAAGAAGTGTTGTCATCTCCTGGGCTTTACAAAGGAAAGAGCGCCTTGGGCTCCAGTTTCAGCACAACCAGTGCGTTCGATGACAAGAACGCGCAGATCACAGGCGCAGGGATGGACGCCCAAGTTTCCACCTGGTTGATTTCTGGTCTCTCGTAGGAAACTGCTTCCTATAAGCATACCCTCGAGAAAGTTTGCTTTCTCGTGTCTGTAACAAGGTTGCAGTGTGTGTTCTCTTTTTAAAATGACAATTGTTCATGCAAACAAGTCCATCGTGATTTGCAATTATGGGAAGAACTCAATACAAATCACTTTCAGTATAGGTGTTTCTGTGTTATGTTGAGCTTTGGAGGGTTAAAAAGGATAATACAAAATACAGATGGTTGTTTTGTTGCCAGAAGTTCCCCAGTTGGATTCTCAGGCTCTGGGGCAAACTTGGCAATGGCTTTTGTGATGTTTCCATTCTACGGTTCCATAGGGATACTAGTGTATCATTGTGCCTCTGCCTCCCCAGCATAACCAGCTTCATCCCAGCTCCCCTTCCTGCAAGGAGGCTACGGCCCAAAGATGAGACGTGACTTCCACAGTCTGTGTAAAGGGACAGCACAGCCAGGCCTAGAAGGTCTCCTGACCAGCTACCCCCCTCCGCCCCCCCATCCTCCCCCCACCCTTGGAAAACAGTTGCTAACCCATAGTTCTGAGGACCCCGACAATGAACGTTACATTCTCTCGTTCCTTTAGGTTTCTTTCTGCAGCCTAAATCTTCTGGATACATAATGTATTAGGCTCAGGCCCTAATGAGAAAGAGTTGAAATGAGCTCCTTGCAATTCAACAAACTGTTACGGATTCCCTGTCTACATCTGAGATTCACATTTTTTATTGTTGTTGTTTTGTTTTGTTTTGTTTGTCCGTGGGGGGACTTAGAAAACAAAAAAAAAACCCCATGTCTGGGTCTCATCCCGGACGAAGTAAACCAGACGCTCAGGGAAACGCCCCTGTCTTGGGCATAAACCCAGGGTAAACTAGTATCCAAGCAGTGTTAGGCCAAAAGAGGACCCATCAAAAGACATCCATGTCAAATCGCAAGGACCGGTGCAGGTTAGTTTATCTGGGAAAAGTGTCTTTGCGGGTGTGATTCACTTAAAGATTTTGAGATAGTCCTGGATTATCCAAGTGGACCCTAAATCCAGTTACAAATGCCTTCGTAAGAGACACAGAGGAGCACAGAGGCACAGGGGAGGGGGCGCTGTGACTACAGAGTCCGAGCCTGGAGGGGCGCAGCCACGAGGCAAGGCCCCTTGGGGCCCCCGGAAGGATTGTCCCCTTGGGCCTCCAGAGGAGTGGGGTCCTGTTCACACCTTGATTTTATACTTCTGACCTCTGGATCTGTGAGGGAATCAGTTTCTGTTGTCTTAAGCCCCCCAGTTTGTGGTACTTTGTTTCAGAAACAGTAGAAAGCAAACACAGAGGCCTGTGTTACTTTGTAAAATCAAACAAAGGAAGGTAGCGGAGGAAGGATGCATGAAATTTCTAAGAGAGCGGGAGGGGAGGGGTAGTGATGTGGAAGATTTAGAATTCAAACTGAGAATGTGTGTGTAAAACTCGGAACATCTAGCCGAATAACATCTGAGAATTACCCTTCTATCAAATATCAAGGTGTTAATATTTATAACAGTGCTGAGCTCGGTTTCCTATAAAATACAAAAGAGATGTAATAATTTTTACATGACTTTTAATGTTTTAATAATTCTAATTACTGATGGTTACTAGTGACTTGGAATCCAGGAAAAATATTTTCAAACAGTTGGATCCGGGAAAGTCCATATAAAGCAAAATACTAATTCAGGGAAAAAAACAAAATGTTTTTTCTGGTGAAACATAAAACTTCCTTGATCTATATCCTATAGGATAACGTATATGATGAGGCAGCTATGTTAGAGAAGTAACTGGAAAGGGAGTATGCAGTGGGCAAAAGGAAGAATGGAAGGAAGCAAGCAGGCTTTGTGTGAAATATCAAAGTATTGACATGAAACGTCAGAATTCCGGGTGTTGCTCAAGTATTGAAACCTGCAGGAAGCCTGACTTTGGGTCCAGCTAACCGCCGGCCCTTCAGTGTGCTCGCCCGTTCTGCCTCCCTCGTAGGGCTCGCTGGAGGGGGAGGCGTTTCTCGCCTCTCTCCCCGTGGGACTGGACCGCCCGTCGCGCTGCATCCCTGGGGCTCAGCACCGTGCCCCGCAAGCCTCTTAGACGCAACCAGCTGGTCTTCTTCTCTGTCACCGGGTAAATGAAGGTGACCCTCCCCTTCTGTCTAATTACCGCGGTCATCTCTCATCGTGTCTGTATCCGCCCCATCCTGTCCCCCAGAGGAGCCAGCTTGGAGGGTGGTAAAGGCGCCGCCCGAGCACGGGCTCAGAGCCCTCCGTCCCCCGTGCAGGCTCTCTGGCCAGGCCCCCCACCCCGCAGACCTCGGCACTGGGCTCCTGCGGGTCAGCCTGTCTCTTCTTCACGCCTGCATCCCCTCTGTCCCTTTTGCAGGGACCTTGTATCTCAACAAGAGGGTCTCTATAACCCCTGCCGCCCACCTGGCCTCGCCCCTTCACAGCCTCGCACACTCGCCTCGAACTCACATTTCAGACGAGTCTGCGGCCTCTTGTTCTCCCACAGTCCACCTTCTCGTGTATCTCTAATCACAGTGGTGATGAGAGGACAGTCTGACGTGAGCTCCCAGTGCAAAGCCTGTATCTGATTCGCACTTGCCCGCCCAGCGCCCAGCCCTCCACACCCAGGACCGTCCGCGGGGCCCGGAGAGCAGCCCGGAGTTAGCCGCAGGCCCCGCACCTGTTGGCAAAATGCACGGGACGCCCGTTTCCCCTCGAGGTGGGAAGCCCACGGGAGCAGCCTTTCCCTGCCTCGCTTCTGCAGCCCTCGCCGTCCCGCTTTCGTGGCAGTGATAGCGGGCCCTCTGGAAAGCCACGTGGAAGAGCAGAGGGGCCCAGCTTGTTTGCACAGCGGGACACCGCCGTGCGACGTCCGCGGCTCCTTTGTGGGAGTCCCGCGCCCCCCCGTCCACGCAGGGAGCCGCCGGCGCCGCGGGGCTTCGGGCTTTCGAGACTTCCCGAGCCGCTTTGTGTGCGGCACGGCGCTCTGCCTCTCGGCTTGTACCGCCTAATGCCGACAACGCTAGAGAGGAACTACATGCCGGAGAGAAAAAGGAACAGAGACGGCCGGGATCTAATAAACCCACAGTGGGCCTGCTCTGTACTTCCAGAATCATCCGAGCGGTAGTGCCCCACGAAAAAAAGAGGCCTCGACGAATGTGATTTTCTTGAAGTCCCCTATAAAGTATTTTATTCCATAATACAGCTACATTCATGAAATGGCTTTATCTTGAAAGATCCCAAAGGGCTTACTAAGCTGAAAAGGAAAATATCAAGTATACGGCAATCTCAGAAACACCACCAATGTACTTTGGTGATAAGGATGGGGGCCTCTGTGACAGCAGGTAGACATCTTCAAAAGCAGATAGTGGCTTATCCTGCTCAACCTGCGGGGAAGAGAGGGAGAGAAGATAATTACCCGCGTTGGGGAGGAGTCACGTGGGCTCTCGCTATTAACAGGGGCCGGGGCTTTTTTCCATCTGCCATGTGAATTAAGTGACTTCTATCAACATCACCCTCCCCACTTGAAAGAGGAGGCCATTATCAACTTACACTTCATAGAGAGAGAGAGAAAAAAAGTGTATTTGAAGCATCGAGGGGTTAATGGAGGTGAGGGGTAGCATGATTTTAAACCCATGAATTTAAAAAAGTAAAACATAACAACCTACAGTTGATCCAACAGTTAAAATATCACTGCCCACCCGATTTTTACCTAATCCGTTCCTACCCAAGTGCCTGATAATAGATGTTTCTTCTTTATTGCCGTCCTGGTTCGGGTAGGATTCGGATACGTGAACTTGGAGGGCATTAAAGGAGGGGGAGGGGAAGGGGGGCTGGCAGGGAAGAAGAGTCTTTTTTATTTTTATTTGACAGAGAGAGATCACAAGTAGGCAGAGAGGCAGGCAGAGAGAGAGAGAGGAGGAAGCAGGCTCCCTGGTGAGCAACGAGCCCGATGTGGGCCTCGATCCCAGGACCTTGAGATCATGACCTGAGCCGAAGGCAGAGGCTTTAACCCACTGAGCCACCCAGTACTGACCTTCTTTATAGCCCAAGAGAAAAAAATTTCTGATCTAGCATCCGAACCAGGATCTTTCACACCGGTTTTTGTGTTCGGACCTCCTGTCTCTTTAGCCTCTTTTCATCTAGAAAAGTTCCTCAGCCTTGCTCATCTTTCATGATCTTGACATATTTTAAGATTATAGGCCACTTATTTCGTAGACTGTCCCATCATTTGGGTTGTGTGATGTTTCCTATAATTACCTCCACATTATGCCCTTAGGGCAAGAACAGCACAGAAGCACCGTGGTGTCTTAGTGCGTCTCTTCAGGAAGCACACGGTGTCTACTCGTGTCTCTACTGGTGACCTTGACTTTGCTCTCTCGGTTAGGGTGGCTTCTGCCAAGTTTCTCCTATGGAAACTTAATATTTTTTTAAATTAATAATAACCTTATAAAGATGTCTTTTCAGACTACACAAATACCCTGTTTCTTTATATACTTTCACCCACGAGTTCTGGCCTTCACTGATAATTTTTTGCCCAAAGCAGTTATTACTGTCATAATTGCCAAATGCTGGTTTTCTAATTACATGATTCCTTCTACATTGATTAGTGGCATCCAGCTTTAAGGAAGGGCTTTCCCTTCTCTCCCATTTGTTAACTTATTTTCACTTTCAAGACCCGTATCAGTATGGTCTCACGGATTCTTACTTGATCGCGTGGGGTTATTGTCCGTTCCTATCATTATTTATTCTCACGTTCCAACGGGCCACAGCTGGGCCTGTGGGAGATTTAATATGCAGTTTTTATACCCAAGGATCCTAACACTTCAACCCTTCTTTTTTTGCTTATCTGCCACCTTCTACTTTCTTGTCTCAGATCCTTTATCTGGAGAATTCGTTATTTTTCTGAGAAGTCCTCAGACCCAGTGATCCAGTCACTGTCTGTTCTTGCTGACTAACTCTTGAAATAAATTTTTTTAAAAAAGCTCATGGTGGAAGCGAAAGGGGTTAAGTGGCACTTCTCCCAGGAGGCCCCACACGCGGCCCTACCAGCTGCTCGGCGGCGCGAAGAAGCTGAAACTACAGTCTTGCCCGAACGCTTTTTGTTTTCTCACTTCTTTGTACTTTTGAGCATCGTCTCCCCTCTGCCCAGACTAATTCTAACTTCATACATTAATCCAGAAATGGACTCAAACTCCAAGACGCATGTCTGGCTCTGGGAAGCCATCTCCACTCCCTAGGCAGAACTAATTATTCTCTCCTTGGCAGCTCAATAAACTCTTGGTATAGCCTTTTATTACAGAATCCATCACATGGCATTATAGTTTTGTGGGTTATTTTTGCCATTTTGTTCCTCTCAGTAGGCTGTGAGCTTTTCACAGGAAGATTCTTACACATACCTGCATCAAGTAATAATAAATATTTTAATGGCTTAAAATGCATTAGACTCTACTTCCAAGTCATTATATAAACCAGAGGCCAGCAAACATGTTTGCTAAGAGCCAGGTAGGCATTGTGGGTCATAGAGTCTCTCCTGTAGCCACTCACTTCTGCCACTGTATGGTGAAAACCCCTATCAACAATACCTGAAAGAATGAATGTGGCTGTGTTTCAGTAACACTTTCTTACATAAATAGGAATTTGGTTGGATTTTGCCCTAGGGCCATAGTTTGTTGACTCATGATCTCTCTTACTTCAAGTTACTATCAATGTTTGCATCAACTTTCTCTGGAGATCCCTAATTTTCCCTGGCTAATGCCTGCATATCCATAAGGCCATTAGCTGATTGCAGTGATTGCTCTGCTCCGAGGAGGTTTGCCGGGGAGGGGAGTCTCTTTAGGTGTTTAAGGCATTAACTCTCTAGCCCAGGAAGTCCCGTATTGCTGGATCCAGCTCTAAGCTTATTCATAATTCACAGCGACTTGCACAGATGGATTTGAAACAGAAGGTCTGTCTAGATGAAGGGCAGCGTAGAGTGAGGTCGGATCCCAAAGCTGAAATTCAGGGGCACTGCTGAGGCACAGGGCAAGACCAGGGTATAAAGCCCTGTGGGAAATGGACCAACACAAGAGAGGAGAACAGTTGCTCAACGGACTTCTTCACAGAGACCTGCTGTGGAGAGGTGGATCCGGAGGACCGAATCTGAGCATGAGAGCTGTGTTGGGGTGAGAAACAGGGAGTGGTTGAAGGGTAAGACAAGGGAAGTGCTCCTTCCATTTCTGCAGGGGCTCTTGCATTGCTGACTTCTATTTTCTAAGGTGGCAGCTGCCCAACTTCTAACGTAAAAATTCTTTAGGAGAATAGCTTGCTTGGATGGCTGGATTGCCGGAGCCTGAGTCTCTAGCTGCTGCTAGCCATGGGGCCTGGGGAAGCTATTTCACCTGTCTGCGCCTCCCTCCCCTCCGCAGGCAAAATGGATAATACAGGGCCTTCCCCACAGGGTTGCTGGGGGCAGAAAAGCACTAACTCCATGCGAACTGCCAATAATAGTGGCTGTCATGTGGAAAGCATCCTACACGTGCCAGCCATTCTAATATTGGAGATGGTAGCATTATACCAGAAACAGCCATCAAGATGAGTACCATTCTGTGAATCAGCACCATCTGGGTTTGCTTATTGAAGGAGTTACCGAGGCAAGCATCCACCTTGACCTTAAAACCACCACAATAGAGCTTATCAACTTCTTTGCTGAAATTCCTATAAAAGATCTATCACAAGCCTGTGTTGTTTTGCATTTCATGTCCATGACGGAAACTAGGTCACTCAGGCCCAACTTGATTTTAATGACCCCCTACAGGCTTCTAAAAATCACCCCTTTATTTTCTTTGTAAGTGTTCAAAACCATCCTTTAATGATCCCTTCTGGAGTCTTGACCCAGAACAATGTCAGTCTCATTAAAGAATCTCAGAACCCACTGCCACCTTTTGAAATATTGGGAGATAACCTTTGTGTCCTCTGCCTGAGCATGTGGCCCTTCCTGTGCTTAGAGTGTTACAGGCTCCTGCAGCCCAACGTGGGGGTTCTTTTCCTGTCCACCCGTGTTAGTGTTGCTTTTTCTTTCGGGTGCTCATTTTTCCTGGCATTTTGTCTTGAGGAGTTAGAGGCAAAACAGATGCTTAGAAGGTCTTCATTCTCTTTACCATCCGTCTCCTTTGCTCACCTAAAAGAAACAGGCTTTATGATTCAACTTTCTGTTCCAAAATAGCTTTAAAGCCCATTTGGGTGTCCTTAGAAATTTCTCTGTGTGTCAGCTCGTATGAGACACCCACTCCAGATGTCTTGTTTTCCCACCGTTCACTCTTCAGTTGAACAAAACACATATTAGGTACCCACTGCGAGGCAGGCATTGTGCTATGCTTCAAAGATACAAAGGAAACAAAATGTAGTCCCAGCTCCCAAGAAGTGGGTGGTTGAATGAGACACACAAACAGACCACGTACAAGATAGTGCCCAAGAACTCGGTTGAAGAGCTCTACCCCTGAGCTGAGCACCTCCGCCTGGGGGATGGGAGAGTCAGGGTGGCTTCACTGAGGGGCTGGGTTTTGAGCAAAATTTCTCATTTTTATTCTCCTTTATTTGCTTTATTCCTCTACCCTACCCCGTCCCCCTCTCTAGCCCCATAGGCAGACACCAGAAACAGGTACAAAAATATATGTGTGTGTGTGTGTGTGTGTGTGTGTGTGTGTGTGTGTGTGTATTTATTTGCTTGAGTAGTATTCAAGCAAACTGAAATGCATATCCCCATTTTATGTACACATAGTTTTTAAATTGAAATAAACGATCCCGTGTTACATACCTTATTCTATTTTTTACCTTCCTTCACTTTGCACTCTTTTTAATATCATTTATGCTAGGGTGAGAACATCTAGGCTCTTAGTTTTAATTGCAGCCCCTCCCTCTGGCCTATGTGCCCTCCATATGCCACTTTTCTCTTGTCTCAATCTGGAACATCCTCTGTGGTTCCCTACATTCCAAATAACTATGCAGCGACACACCTGGGGATCATATATGCCCAAGAATATTGTCACCGGATCATAGGTATGGCGGGCAGAATAGTGCCCTGTGGATGTCTATTTTCTATTTCCCAGGCCTTGTAAATATGTGGCCTCCAGTGGCTAAAGGAACTTTGCGTATGTGGTTAACTTAAGACTCTTGAGATGGGGGTGCCTGGATGGCTGAGTCGGTTAAGAGTCCAGCTCTTGGTTTTGGCTCTGGTCATGTTCTCATGGATGGTGTGATGGAGCCCAGCCTGGGGCTGCGCACTCAGCAGGGGGTCTACTTGAACATTCTCTTCCTCCATCCTTCTCCCCACTCATACTCTCTCTCTCAAATGAATAAATAAATCTTTTAAAAAAGGATCTTGAGATGGGAAGATGATCCTGGATTATCCGAATGGGCATAATGTAATCACAAGGATCGTTGTAAGAGACAGAAGGATCTGAGTCAGAGAGAGATTGGCAGGTTCTACACTGCTGGCTTTGAAGGTGGAGGAAGGGGCCATGAGCCAAGGAGCCCGGTGTCCTCTAGAAGCTAGAAAAGGTGAGGAAATTGTTGTCCCCTAGAGCCTCCCAGAGGGGTGCAGCCCTGCCAACACCCTCATTTTAGCCAGGTGGTGTTGGAAGCCACTAAGTTAATGTAACTTGTTACAACCACAAGAGGAAATTAACACAGAAGTTATGCCTTGGCCCCATTTTGACCGAAACGGTGCCAGATTGCTCTCCAGAACGGCTCCCCTGGTCTTCACGCCCTTTAACTGTGTATGCGGTGCCCCTGATGTCACACCCCTGGTCTTGTGTGGCCTAAACCGACTTTCTGATTTCTGTTAGTTGTATGGGTATAAAGCATAAATAAGTATTGCTGAGAGAATCAGAATCCCAAACCAAAGTTGAGAGTGGAGGCACAGGATAGAGATGTCCTTGAGCCCCTGGCTTTGCAGCTGGATTGTGGTTGGACTGTGGTCTGGGGTCCGTTGGGGGGAGCACGTCCGTCATCAGTGCACCCAGGGTGGCGCTGCCAAGGGGCCTGCATGGAGAATCAGTGGAGACCAAAGCAGTACTCCCTGTGAGGACACAGAGTGTGAGGGCTTCACGGAGGAGAGAGCCCCAGACAGTGGGGAGGGAGTGTGGTTTACCAGTTGGAACCAAGGCTTGGTGTCTTTCCTAGTTCTCCCGCTTCCGTGTGACTTTGGGTAAGTTCCTAGCCTCTCTGATCCTTGGTGTCCTGGAGAGAGACAACAATACTGTCTGCCGCATAAGGCTGTGGACGTTCCGTGAGATCATAGGTGGAAAGCCCTGATATAATGAATGGCATGTAGTTAGCAACCAGGTAATGGCACGTAGTTAGCAACCAGTTAATAAAAATAATATTTTCATCGTTACAGTAATTATAATAATAATTACGTTTCTCGCATCAGTCCTTCCTAATTTACAGTATCCACTGCAGATCTTGCTCTCCTTTCTCGAGAGTAATGTATTGCAATAGACTTCACATATTTGAATGCAAGTAATTTTATACCGCATTTTCAAGTAAAGCGGTCTCCCCCTCCTCCACGGCTCCCCTCACCGCCCCACCCCCCGTCCCTCGAAAACTATCGGTCTCCGTTTCGGGTTGTCGACAGCATGATGCAATTAGACGCAACTCATTTCCTGACATCTACCCCGCAAGCTTCCCCCCCCCAGGCTGTTTTCAGGACTAAATAATGCACGAGAGGAGAGAGTAACAGGGACTGTATAAACGGAGAAAGCAGCGCTGTAAGGATCCTGTGTGGTGGAGAGATGAAAGCGCCTGGTCAGAAGGCCAATCCCAGAGTGAACGAGAAATGCAAAGGCACTGACAAGGCAGGAACGAAAGGCGTTTTTCGAGATGAGATTTGCCGAGAGCTGAAAAGGAGATGACTCGGGAGACGGGCAGCGTCTTCATTAGGCAGGAACCCCGAACGACGCACACCCGCGGGGCCCGGGCTCCAAAGCAGCTAACAAACGGGAGCCCCACATCCCGGGTCTTCTGGAGCCTTCTTTGACTTGCCTGTGTGGAGGTAGCCACTTGTTCCTCAGGTTCCCGCGACTCTCCCGTCCTGCGTCTGCGAGAGACCGGGTCCCTCGGAGCTATCATCGTGCATTTGTATGTCTCCCTCCCTCCCTCTGCCGCAGTTCCAGGAGACACTGCATTTGAGACATTTCCTAGCTGTTCCCCTGGTGAACGGCAATGACAATCATTGGCCACTTGCTTGGACCCCGTACTAATAAGCACTTTGTACGCATTGTATGAAATACACCTCGTGACGATCGCAGAGGCCTGTTTGACAACTGTGGACACCGAGGCAGGTGGAGATTGGGACTTTTTTCAGATGCCCACGTGGGAGATGGTGAAGGCGGGAGTTGCGCTCCAGCATTGTGGCCCCTGAGCAGGGCTGTTGAGGCTCTGTTAGCAGCAACCCCAAGGATGAGGCCCAGAGTACATTCAGCAGGTGCTTGATTGGTGAGCGGAGTGTAGTGCCTGAAACTCACCTGGCTGGTGGCGTGGCACGGGGCGTCAGGGCTTCTGTCCTCGGGCCCGCCATGGAGAGATGCGGCAAGCTTTCCAGCTGCCAAGGCCAGGCCCCTGACTTCTTCTGGAAAGACGGCCTGAACCCCCTGGATCCTCAGTCTGCCTCTGTCACGCCTCTTCTGGGCAGTCTGGCACTCCCAACCGACAATGATAAGAAGGAAAGAGCAGAGGTTTTATGTCTCCTTTTAACAGAATTTTTAGAACCAATAAAACTACCGCTGGAATGCATTTTAAAAACCTATCCTTCTAATTTCTTAAAGGCTTCCACACCAATCCGGTTAGTAAGTTCCCAAGATAGAGTTCCATTTTGAATTTTCCCTGGCCTGCCCTCTCTCAGTTGCTAAAGTGCAGCCATGGGCCCAACATCCTCTGTGGGCTGCAGGGTTGAATGGAAGCTGAGTGAGTAAAGGAGCCGACCCAGCACCCTGGGAGGTACAGAGAGCGCCAGGCTATTACGTAGGAGCTGACTAGTCATTTTCCTGTCAGCAGTAAGTGACACCCAGACCAACAAGGAGAATGTGGTCAGCCCTTTCCTGCCGTGCTTTCCTGAAAGAGGAAAACAATTAGGTCAGAACACACGGTGGCTGAAATGATCAGAAGTGTGACATAGCAAAGGCACCACTTATAAATGTGGGCGGAGTGTAGGGAAGGGCGGGAGAGCCCCCGGGGGCTAGTAAAGGCAGGGGGCAGTTACCAGCCCAGGCCCGGGAGGCAGGACGAGGGAGCCCTCCAGAGCACCTGACGGGAGCAAGGCCAGTGTGGACAGGGCCACCTGACGGGTGCCGGGACCTTCAGCTGAGAGTCACAACCATCCTCCGTGACAGCGGGGAGGGAGCCGAGGGCATTATCTGCACTTGCCTCCCTGTCTTTTCTCCCCCGTGGGCCAAAGTCTGATGGTCAGGGGGCCGTCTGACGGGCCCCTAAAGGCCAGTCTCCAGGATGGAGAAGAGAGACGGGTGGAGGGCAGAGCAGATCAGAATGGGACGGAGCAAAGTCCAGAAAGTGCTGGACACAGGACGGCCCACTGAATGTGACTAATGAGACACAGAACTGTAAATTTAAGAAGATTAAACAATGTACGTTAAATCTACTATAAATGCAATGTTTGATGGCCCATTTCACAGTTACACCGTGCTGAACTCAAGGAAAACATCCCTCATCCTCCCAAGAATCTAAGAATGTAGGTGACACTTTCCATGTGGTGTAAAGGGAGCAACAAACACTTGGTCAAGCCAAGGCCCATTTGCACAACCACAGCCCTCTGAACTCAACAAAAATATATCCTTTTGGGGTGCCTTGGTCTCCAAGAACCTTCTTGTTTCCTCTGGTCCTCACCTTTCAACGCTCATGACTTCATAATGGTGGAGAAAATGTGTGTTTGTCTGTCTGTTTCATCGTGAGGCATTCAAGAAAGTGGAAAGGGAACAATAGTTTGCCCAAGTCTCCGTGTCAGGAAGTTCCTAATGGCCGCTCCCCTTGTTAATCCAGCGCACTGAGACCCTTCTGGTGCTTTGCAGTTAGTGATTCAGGACGAAACACGACTGCTGTTCTGTTTCCTCCCCAAATGCTGTCATTTCAGCACAAAGGAAGCCTGAGAGTCTCAGAAGCTGCATCATCGGAGGGCCCAGCCTCTTGTGATTGGCTTACATACATACAAGTAGCAGCCGAAGGCAATTTTCAAAAGGGACTCCATTTCTATGGGGACATTTTCCATTGAGCTGGTTGCTGACTCTCACTTAGTCATTTAAAAATGATTCAAAGGGAAGGAAATAATAAACTTCCATTTTGCCTGTCACCAGCATATCTCAAAACTAAATTAATTCTCAACATTTGCGAGTAAAGTTTGTGTCCTGATAAATGCGTTCCCTCGCGAGTGCTCTATGCATCCTTTCTTGCTGCCCCAGCTCACGTACCACCGTCTGCATTCTGAAGCTCCAGTCTCATGCCCCCTCCCTGCTTCCACGCCGGGATGAAGGTGTGATACGCCAGACCAGCTTCGCCGGTGGCCCTGGCCGGCTCGCCTCCCCTGCTTGTGTCCCTTTCTCTTCTCCCCTCGGAGGAGAGAATGTCTTTTCTTTTTAAGGTTGACCCCTCTGCTAGTCTTTCCACCCTGGTCCATGGGAAGCCTGTTCTGGCCCTTGGTTCCTTTCTTTCCATCAACTTTAAGCGTTTTCCTTCTTTTTGTCAAAAACACACAAACAGCAAATCATCTCACATGTAATGCCCACCCAGAAAATGGAACTTTTGTTTGATCCCACTTTCTGCCTTTCTTGCAAGGGCTCTCTCATTTCTTGATGTGTCTCCCCATATTACGTAAACACAGTCAGCCTTTACTGCAGAATTGCACCTGCTCTTTTGAATGTTCAGCCCACTTCTTCCACTACCATAAGCCTCTCCAAGGTGGCTGGTGGCTTCCTAGCAGTCATTCCACAGCCCACACCCGTCAGCGTCTGCAGTTTCAACACTGTGGTCCTCCCTGCTTGCCCCAGCCTTGGACCTGCTCTTCCCAAAGCTTCTAAACTCAAAGTCCAGTTGGTCCTCCTGCCTTGCTATCTGAAGGCTGTTCTTTGCCATCCTTCCCTTCTGGAAAGGACATATAGCATTCCGTTTAAGGACATGGAATATAAAGCCCTGTTTCCTTGATCCAACTTCCAGCCTTAGTGCTTAGTAGCTGTGTGATCTTAGGCAAGTTATTTGAAATGTTTAATCTTGGCTATGTATCTGTAAAATTGAGGTAATACTGCCTACTCCATAGATTAGGAGTTTAAAATTCATTTAAAACATTTTGAAAAGTCAGGGAAGCCTGGGTGGCTCATTCGGTTAAGCATCTGCCTTCGGCTCAAGTCATGATCTCAGGGTCCTGGAATTAAGTCCTGTTTTGGGCTCCTTGCTCAGCAGAGAGCCTGCTTCTCCCTCTGCCTGCTGCTCCCTCTGCTTCTTCTGTCCCCTCCCTCTCTGACAAATAAATAAATACAATCTTTAAAAAAAAATAACAGTCCCTGGAAAATAAGAATTTATGCCATTAGTATCATTTGATATCTTTCAAGATTCTGACATCAGAGCTATGTTAGTTTCCTATTGCTGATATAACAAATTGCCACAACCTTCATGCCTTTTTATCTTACGGTTCAAGAGGTCAAAAATCCTGAATAGCTTTCCCTGGGCTAGCATCAGGGTGTCATCCAGGTCCTTCTTGAGGCTCTAGGGGAAAACCTGCTCTCTTGCCTTTTCTGTCTTCTAGAAGATACTCTCATTCTTTGGCTCATGTCTCCTTTTCCCTTCTTCAAAGCAGCATAGTATCTTTAAATCTTTTGCTGACTTTTACTCCCCTGCCTCTGTCTTTCAGAAGAGCCCTTGTGATGATATTGGACCAACCCAAAGAATCTATAGTAATCTTCTCATTTCAAGGTCAATTGATCATAACCCTTAATTCCATCTGTACCTTTAATTTCTTTGCCATATAACCCAGCAGTGGCACAGGTTTCGGGGATTAGGGTAGACATTAAGATGGACATTGTTTGGGGAGAACATTATTCTGTTACTGCTAGCTTGCTACTATAAGATTTATTTTGTCTTTCCATTGTTTCTTCGGATAGTCATCTGAATTTTTATGATTTCAACTATGAATTTTCCACAGAAGATTTCTCTTTCCGATTTCATCCTAGTCTGTTTTTATGCTGGTCTCATACCCCAGCGAGATGCAAGACATCTTCTCCTGGCTGCACTCCACACAAACACAGATAAACTCATCCTAACCAAATCACTTTCTTCTCCTCATGACCTTCCTTCTACAAATGGCCCAGATTTCTCAATAGTTGTTGAAGAGTGAGGAACCTTTCTGTCCATTTTGGGCGAGCAGAAGTAAGTAAAAACGTTTCGGTGGAGATGTCCATTCACCTGAATGGAAGGGATGCTCCTTTAAATAGTAACTATGACATTTGATAAATGTGGCAGCTATGAGAATATGCCTCCCAGACCTCTGACCACAGGGAACATCACTGACCAATGGCTCCAGCTGCGGAGTCCTGAGGTCCAGCCCAACGTTTGGGCAGAGGCCCTACTTCTTACTAGTTGTTCTCACCAATGACTCAGCAAGGCAGGGATGCTAAGGCAGACATGTTCCCAGAGGAGTCTTGGAACTCATCTTACAGCTCACCAGGGCTCTAGGACACCCCCACAGCCTTGCAGTACCTTCCTTAGACCGGTAGGACACTTCTCTCTAGCTTTCCTTCCCTCTCTCCTTCACTCCAGGTTAGACTTGTATCTCAGTCTGATGATCCCCCGGGTCCTCCGAGCTTCCTCCCCACTTTTTCTCACCATGTGTCTCCTTAATAAAATCACAGGTTTTTATTTTTAATTTATTTTTAATTTTTGAAGTTTATTTATGTAAATAATCTCTACCAATGTGGTAATTGGTAATAATCTCTCCCAATGTGGGGCTCAAACTTGCAACCCTGAGATCAAGAGTTACTTACCCTTCCAACTGAGCCAGCCAACCCCCACCTAGAATCATTGGTTTTTAATCCCACCTTGTGTTTGCTTCTCATGGATCTGGACCAACACACTAAAGGGCTGAAGGGTCAAGACCTGATACTGAAGCCCACCACCTTGGATTCCTTGGGTTCCAGGCAGACACTGAGAATTTATGATTGCCAATAAGGGAGCACTCAGAGAATGCAAATTCCCTGGTGCCGGGAAGAGAAAGTGGGAGGAAAATGAGATGTTTTAGAAACAACAGAGGGATCCATGAGACAGGACTGCTGTGAGCTGATGTCATGCTTGACATAAATTGACAGTTAATTGACTAGAGATTTTGGAACAGTTCAACAGGGGTGTGTGTATGAGAGAGGGAATGTGCGTACCCTGAACAGTGGAGACGAAGACATGTGCTCACTTCAGAGCACGTCTCCCAAAATTCCTCTGCCCTTGTCCACTTCATTAATCATCAGCTCCCTCCCGCTCCAGCCCCAGGCACTGACTGAGGGAGAACGGATTGTTCCCTGAGTTTTCCAACAGGAGGAACAATGTGTGGACACTGCCAGGAAGCAGACCCATGTTCATGTAAAGAGGGCTTTCCCCCCCTAGATACCTCTGAGCTGGAGGCACATCTGCCAAAGACACAGGGCTTTCAACTGTGGCTGGGAAGTTGGACTGAGCAGCCCATAGGACCTTCTGGCTCAGAGGTTTCAGGGGTTCAACAATCATCCGAGTGCCCTCTTCCAGATTTCCAATCCAGGTAGATTATCTGAATCACCTGGGCAACCATTAAGAAAAATCCCCAGTGTTCTAGATCGAGAGGTGAAGAGAAGGCGGCGAAGAAACTGGATTAAGCTGTACCAAATTCTTTCCCTTGCAATTCTGTTGCCCCCCCCCCAGTTTGGAAACCACACTGTGCACCTGCCCCAGATTTTAGATCTATAGCAGTTCATCAGTGTCTTCACATTGGAAGCATTTTCTGCTATCAGAAGTTCATTTGTTTGTTTTAATGTGCTTAAGAACATGTATATCAGAGTCTAACAGGTAGAATTTAAATTATGCCTCTGCCACTTATCTCTCTGAGCTTCTCAGAGCCTCAGTTTTTTGTTTGCTTTTTTTAGCTGTAAATAAGGATGATAATGTTATCTCCTCCCTCGGTTTACTGAAGTGATCAAATAGGATAATGATCACAGCTAACACTCAGATCCAGCTTTCTGCGTGCCAGTCTCTGTTTCAGGTACACATCTATCAGCTCGTTTGTTCCTAAAAACTCTCTGCATCTAGGTTCAGCTATGAAGTCCATTTTACAGATGAAAAAAAAAACAAAAAACCCCGAGGAACCAAGAGGTTAAATTACTCACGAAAGGTTGCACAATTAATAAGAAATAGGGAGGAGATTTACATATAGGTATGTACCCCGAATATTTTTTAAGGGCTCTGCTCTGCATGTATAAAGATCTTTATGCGGGGTAGAGCATACTATGTGCCAGTAACTATTAGCTAATATTATGATCACCGCTCTTACCCCAGGGCTTCAGGTTCAGGTGTTACAATTCTCCAGCATCGACAATATTCCCAGTATTTTCTTGAGAAGCCAAGGCACCCGTGTCTTCCTGTCCTCTCTTTTGTGTGCTCAGCCCTGCCTGGGTAATAGAAAACGCAGCACACACTGAGGCATTGACTTACTGAGACTGGGAACATCAAATTCAAAACCTGTTCCCGTTGAGTAAGGTGAATAAGTGGTATTGTTTGCTCTATTTCTCCTGAGTGTTGAAGGGTCTTTACAGAAGGAGCATGTGAGTCCTTTAATCCTAATATTCTTTGCTGTAGGACATGCAGGCGTCTAGGGAATGCTAGTGTCAGTATCTCTGAGACTTTCGGAGAACTTTTTTGGAGCATAAAGGAAGGAGAGTTGAAAGGCATCTCTATTATAGCAAAGAGAAATTAGGGGATGATTCATCCTATTCTGTAGGAAAAGCAGAACTCAGAGATCTTGAAATAAGTAAGACTTGGTAGTTTTGGAGGGAGAAAAAAGTACCATCAAATTTAGGATCTGATGGCCCCATTGAGGATTATAAATGGTGGTTTGATGACTGTTCTATTTATTAGACATTTTCTCAGCTTCACCCCCTCATTTCCCTTACAGAGAAGTTCTCATCCAGGCCCTCCTGAGATGAATGCGCAGGTTTCAGAGGTGGTCTCAACTGGGTTGAAGACTGCTTTTTGCCACTTCCCATGTGTGAGATCACTGGTGACACCCTCCGCCTCCTTGAACCTCAGTCTCCTCTTTTCTGAACTGTTAGGGGTGTCCTTACACACATTTGAGAGTTGTGGGACAAATGTGACAGGGTAGAAGTACCACCTGTGCCTGAGTTAGGACCCAGGCAAGCATCCTGTAGAAGTTCATGATGTTCACAGGACAGCGTGAGTGTCACACTGATGTACCTGAGCCTCCTCGATGCTGGAGGACGAGAGCGGATCCCAGCATTGACTTCCATGGCACTTGATGACACACATTTGGCCTTTGACGCAGTGGGAATGGGGATGCTTTACTGAGAACACCCGTTCTTGCTGTCATTTTCATTTTCAGATATCTACCATCCCACCGTGAATGCAGTCCGTGGTCACAAAAGCCCCTATCAGACTTCAGTTTGCCAGCCGATTCAGTTTTCCACTGCCCTCCAAGGCAGAAATACCTCAGCCTTTTCGTGCTTTATCACAGCAAGCACTTTTTTCTTTCTCATACACCTGAGGGGCGTCTGGAATTTAGTTGATCTAAACTGCTAAGTTTCGCTCTAGGTTGTGGGTGGAGCTTAGGTCTGTTACGGGTCATTCTTCTGGTGATGGCAGAAGTGCGACAGGCAAGACCAAGCTTGGGAACACATCTCAAGCCTCTGCTTGTGTCACTTCCAATAGCACCTCTTGGTCAAAGCAAGGGACAAGGCTGAGCCCAACGATAAGACCACGGCCAGGGGATGAATATGTACAAATACTACAAGGCAGTGAAGAATGAGGACCCTATGACCCTCTACCATCCCTGAGACTCCAAGTCCCCTAGTTCTTCTACATTTTTTTATAGATTTTATTTATTTATTCAACAGAGAGAGAGATGAATATGTACAAATACTACAAGGCAGTGAAGAATGAGGACCCTATGACCCTCTACCATCCCTGAGACTCCAAGTCCCCTAGTTCTTCTACATTTTTTTATAGATTTTATTTATTTATTCAACAGAGAGAGAGATCACAAGTAGGCAGAGAGGCAGGCAGAGAGAGAGGAGGAGGCAGGCTCCCTGTGGAGCAGAGAGCCCGATGTGGGCCTTGATCCCAGGACCCTGGGATCATGACCTGAGCCGAAAGCAGAGGCTTTAACCCACTGAGCCACCCAGGCGCCCTTCTTCTACATTTTTATTAATTAGTACTTACAAGTTGTAGAAGGCAGACCCAGGTGGTTCCAGTGATTTAAGTCTATCAGAAGATCACCTAGACTATGTAAGGAAATACTAGACACCACCTTAACTTGATACAATCAAGAGTAATTTGATTTTTAGGAATCAACAACATCCAGCAAAATGCCTGGCACAAAGTGGCTACTCAGTAAATGTTTATTGAAAGAACAAACGAGTAACCCAGGCGCATCTCTAATGACTGGTTCCCTTGCCATTTTCCCAGAAGTCACCTCCATTGATCTTCCCACTCTGATCATCACCACACACATAGCTCAGCTTCTCTGTCTTGGTACTTCCTTGGTTTCTCTTTTGCTTTGCCTTTTCCCCTTAAGTCCCCCCAAAAAGGATTCTATTGAATTAATTAGCCATCTTTCAATCTCCGGGGCAGAGATCTTGCTGACCTTTGTTGGCACAAATAAGCCGTTGTCTTCTTTTAAAGTTATCCTTCACTGGTTCAATGTTCATGGTCAGGAACATGCAAGAAATTCCTCTGTGGCTGCATTTCCCGGCAGGGGTCTGTGGGATTCCACTGTCACACAGAGTGTGTTGACTTGTCACATCCGTCTCGCTGTGAGGAGACTCTGTCCTGTAGTTTAAAAAGAGACCCTCTCTCCAGCACAGAGAGGTCTTTCTCCCTCTGAAGTATTCATCACTATCTGATGAACCAGGAGCCTCTCATCTCGCTATTTTCTACCACTGGCTGGTTGGAACCCCATTCCTCCCAGCAAAGCACCCCCTGCCAGGACATCGCTGCTGAAGGAGACCTGTCTGCTGAAGGAGAGAAATTTTCCTTGTTTTCTTGGTATCTTGTAGCAAACACCCTCTTCTTTAAATCATTGAGGATTGATGGGGAGCCAAGGCATCTGAGCCAAAGCTGAAGCAATAGAAGTGCTCTGTGTGTGTGTGTGTGTATTTTCTTTTTAATGTAAGGAAACTATTTTTCGAGGGAAAAAAACATATAAGAGGCCTCCATGGTAAGGAAAGTAGAAGGAATGGGGTTTTCTTGAGTGGTCCATGGAGAATGGGAGGATGAGAATGTTGACCTCTGATCTCAGGTAGAGAAATTGAAGGCTGAAACTATGGGCCCAGAGCTGGAAGAACATGGTCCCTTATAGCAAAGCTGGAAAGGTATAGAAAGAGAGAAAATAATCAAGGGCAAATTCAGGATTACAACTGGAAGCTCAATCAGTACGTTGCGCTGCCTTACAAGACAAGAGGTGCTCTGGGCGAGACGTGAAGACAGAAATGACATGAGATGAGGGCATTGCAGGTAAAACTGTAAGCTCCCCGAGGCCCCAGCTGTCTCGTTGCTCTTTATCTGTTCAGTGCTGGAGACTCTGAGCGGCCCTCAATTTATTAATTAATAAATTAATTCCAAATTAATTAATTTGGAATTGAAATCTAGGGTGAGCTTTGCACTTACACAGAAAGGATTGACTTTCAAAAATCTATAAAGATGAGAGGAAGGGAGAAAGAAAATGAAGAATGAATTAAAGAGTGAATGAATGAATGTTGCCCCTGGAACATGGCAGCATGAGCAATGGAAAAGGAAAAAGGTCCCCAGGAAGGCAAAGCTCTGTCATTCAGTCATATCGCAGAGACTGTTTCTCTATTAATGCGGCGTGCGAAGAAATCTCAGCTTTCACGCTATATTCTGGGTACAGGGTCGTGTCCGCTTCTGTACTTGGCCTGGTTGTCCTAGCTTCACCCATCTGTCTGGAACAGATCTGCCGTCCCGCCGCTGGCCGGTTTTCTCTTTAACCAAGTGTGGAGATTGACATCTAGACCTTAGTTTCATCCCTTGGGGTCAGAATGAAACCACCCTCGTTCAACAGCCTGGGATCCTGTTAGAGAAATCCTCTCCAGCTCCTGCTGTCCATCCAAGAGCTGTTTAACAGAGTCGTCTTCTTCACCCCTCATCTTTCTGGACCAGCTCCCCTCAGCGGCCACTTCCTGTCCCCAGGGTTCTGAAGCCCAGACCCTCTTCCTGTCAGGCAGGCAGGGCCCTGATTTCAGCTCGCCCAGCGAAATACCGTTACTGCCCTCTTTCCTAGTGAATGCGCACTGTGTCACGTCATGACTTTTCTTCCGTTCTCTGCATCTACTTCCTCCTCCCCTTAAGCAATTTCTTTCTCTCCTTCCCCAGTCCCTCGTGGCTGGAAGTCAAGGAGACACCTGCCAATCACTGTTGAATTCAGCATTTCCCAAGTTTGCACTGAATAGCGTTTTGTTCTAGGTTTCTAGAGAAATATGCCAACTTCATTTCCGGGAGAATGGCGTATTCTGCATGCTTCTACTGGAATGAGTCAGCAGTGAGGAAGCAGGGGTGCACGTCTGTCGTTGCCACTTTCCGCTGCCCGCCAGTCTCCCTCTGTCTTTGTGCAGCCCTGTTTCACGAGGATTCACCTGGGTCCCTCTTGCCCTTTTTCAGAACTGCAGGTCACTTGTATAACCATCTAACAAAGGAAACCAAGAAGTCCCCATATATATATATATTTTTCTAATTTATGACTTTCCCATCAGGTTTCAACCCCAAGGCCCATACATCTGTTGGCCCAAGAATGAAAGGAAGTTTTTATTTCATGTGTCAGCAGCAATCAATGGCCCTGCTCTGAGAATAATTCTGAAAGCATGATGATCTCGTTGAGAAATGGGCAAGTAGTGGTACATACTATACCTAGAGCACGGGTAATGGTAACATTTCTACCATGTACATGCCTTGCTTGGTTTGATAAAATCCAAATGTAGCACCTGATTTTTCCTCTGGGGGATCGTTCAATCTTTCATCCGGGCCTTCTGGAGGTCTCCAAGTTGCAACTAGCATTCCATTTCAAAACATGCCTCTTTTTGTATCTTCAGAGGAGGTTTCAACGTAGGTCATGTATTTTTTTGAGAATTTTATTTGTTCTAGATATCTCCATGATACCAATATTCCTTCTCTCCTAGTTCACCATTCTCCAAGCAAGAGTGACAACTTTGGTGGCCTTGAAAACCTTTTTTAATGAACAGCAGAACACTCATCAATAATTCATTGTAACAGCACATTCATCTGAAAAACATCACATCTCGCTAGGTATTACATAGATCGTGTTTACAGTAATTTCACTTTTTACTACTAAGAGACACATTTAAGGCAAAATTTTACAAAATCAAATATTTTTAAAATCTAGGTTTTCATATACTTTCATCTTTATGCAGCCCTTGAAAGGGAAGGTGTAGTTTTGGTCTAGATTGGGCAACGTTATGTCAAGTCACCTTCAACTCCTTCACTTCCAATACCACCCACCACACAGCCCAGATTCATCACTTTCTTGCCCCCCTCAAGCCCCAGCGAGCACTTATGAAACCACCAGTCCACTCCAGTGCCTCAATCCACAGCCATTTCAGGGTTATAATTTATAAGACTTTTCCTGTGGCATGTGGGTGGATGAAGTGATATGAACTTTATCGGAGGACAAAGCGTAATCTGGGGGCATGGTGATCTCAGTCACCTGCTGCCATGGGTATAGCCCAAGGCACGATGTGATTGAAAGGCCTGCTGACGTGGACAATAAACATGATTATGTCTATGAGTGGGAGAATTACAGAATTTTGAATGCAGCTGATCTCAGCCTTGAATGCAGTAGAGAAGAAGGGAGGAAAAACCCTAAAATTTTCTTTCCACCAATGTAACAAACCCTCTTTATATCATTATCTAGGGTGCACATGGAGGTCTGGACACATTTACTGGAGAATTTTATCCTAATCCAAAAGAGTATAGTGAATGAGCTATGCAACAGTAGAGAGAGATGAGGAAACCATTCTGCCAGGGCATATAGTTAAACTCCACTCTCACTGAGAGGGGCGGTAGGAGAGGGGCATGGGGTTTGTAAGAGTGTGTTGTGGAAGCAGAACCCCGCTGATTGGACTCACTAAGGACATCACTCCTTTGTGCTGCAATGGGAAGTGGTGAAATTCAGAATTATATCAGGCTGGAGTTTTCACGGAGTGTAGAAGTGCATTCTCGCCCATCGTGTCACAAAGTAGCAAGTGTGGCTATATCCCCTGTCCCAATTTCAGTGTCCTTTTTTGTGAAATGAGGAGCTTGGCTTGGAATCAGTAGTTCTCAAACTTCACCATGCATAAGGATCGCCTGGGATGCTTGTGAAAAATACTGCCTCTCTGGTCTCTGTCCACTGGAGGTTCTGATGTATACAATCGGGGCTAAGGATATATATGTGTAAAACAAAATTTCAGGTTAGCTTTTCGGATAAGTGGGACTTTGTTCTGTACTTGGGGGAAGACTGTCCTAGGACTAACGGTGGGACAGGGTGGAGTAGGGTGCAGAACCTCAGTGATGCTTTCCCACTCTAGGGGACCAGAGTTTTGCGGTGTTCTAGAGCCCTCAGTGTCTCTCACCAGAGGGTATTGGCATTGCCTATCCTGCTGTTCCTTGGATCTGCAGAGCACTTTACACCTTACAAATGCTCACACTTAGGACTCTGTCACTACTGATTTAAATTGTTGCAGGTTTTAAGGCAATGCTAGGGTTTGACTCGGCTTGAAAAAAAATAATACAGGGCCAGGGAGAGTGAGGAATGTAAACTGAACTTGTGCAAACTCTAGAAATTGATCTTTGACTTCCTTGCCAGCATTGTTGCCAAGCCGATATCCATCATCATTGCCAAGTAGTGTTTGGGGTGGTGTTGGAGGACTTCCCCACAAGAAGTTACTTTGCATCAGCAGCAAACAATTGCAGCGGGATCACTGCCAAACACATGTTCTGTTAGACTGTGGCTCGCAGTTCAGAGGTGCTGCCGCTCAGCTAGGATTTGGTCGAGTGCTTCTCTGTATCAGGGGAGACGTCTGTATCGTCGCACTCTAAGACACGGAAAACGGGTTCCTGAAACAAACACTATAGGAGCGAACATCGGCGGGAACTAGCAAGGTCGTTTTCCTGAAATGGCCTTTGGCAGGGTTATGGTCAGGTGGGATCCCCTAATAGCAGCAGTCCCCTCGCACCTGGCTGGTCTGTGCCTGGAGAAGGGGCCGGCAGAGGACGAACATGGAGGGAAGAGGCCCTTCCCCACCACCGTTAGCCCTCCGTCCAAGAAACCCTGAAGCCCCGATTCTTTCTCCAGTGTGATATCCCTTTTCAGGAACAGAAATGCCTTCTGCAGAGCCAGCCCGTTCCCTCCGGTGCTGGTCTCATGGGAAGTGCAGCATCTGGCTCCCACCCTCCATCTAATTACCCATCTGTTGGCGGGGAGGGAAGGAGGGCTCTGTTCCCCTTCCCTTCCTAACATTTGCATGTGCTGATGCACCAAGGCGACAGCAGCTGCATCTCAGAGCCCACCTTTTGCACGTTGCACTAACTGGCCTTGCTATTCTGTTTGGTTCTTGGCTACGGCTGCCTGACACTGAATATACCGGCATCTCTAACTCTCTCTCACTTTGTCTCTGTACACAGCCCTCGAACTGGACTGACCCAGGTTACATGTTGCTCACTCACCAGGGTGCCTGAGGTCCCTCCCTTAGGGATGGTCAGGGATCTTGCTGCTGTGTTCTGCCTTATATCCTCCGTCGGCACCAGCAAAGAGACCTTGAAGTGAGTAGTCTTTGGATCCTTGTCTACAGTCTTTACTCAGCAGATGAGCCTCTGGTTGTTTTCCCCTCACTCTAGAAGCCATGCCTAAAAAGAGCTTATATGCCGAACAAATTGCATTTAATGAACAGTCGTTCATTAATCTTCCTACTTTTTCAAGATTAATCAAGGTCTATGTATGGGCCCCAGCTCTTATTAGTCTTTGATAAATGGAAGGACCAGTCTAAATTGATTATACTCAGGCCCCAACAAACACATTTTAGCTAGCTCACATGATCGGTTATGGAGAAGTTTGCAGTTTAATTCAGCGTTTTGAAACATCGAGGCATTTCTGAGCGCCATTAGCATTTAAGCAAAGTGGCTAAGATGAAGAAACACATTGGTTTAGAGTCCATCTGGCCGTATACTAGCTGCCTGACCTTGGGCAAGTTTCTGAACTTAACATATCCCAGTTTCTTTGTGGGAAAATTTGGGATAATTATACTACTGATGCTGTAGGATAATCATGGAGTTAAAAGGGCTTAATATTTACAAAGCACTTAGCATAGAGAGACATAAAGCAAGGAATCAGCAAATGTTCGCACAGCTATCTTCATTTGCATGCCTTCTATCATCACAACCCAAGAGCCTGGGGAAGGGGGGCGCCACATCAGGAACCCCTTTCCACTCAGACATATATTCATTCCCAGTCACCTGTGGCCAGGGCTCCTAGTGATTCCCACCAGTCTTCTCTCCAGTAGCAATAGCAATATCAGCTAGACACGTGGTCCACCCAGCCAAAGATTACTTTTTCCAGTCACCTTTGCTAGATGTGGCCGTATCACTAGGTGATGGCCAAGGAGATGTGCGTGGACATGATGTATGCCCCTCAAGTCTTGTCTTTTAAGGGGGAGAAATGTGTTTCTCCTTCCACAGTTTCCTTTCCCGTGCAGCTGGAATGCAGACACTGAAGTGAGTCATTTTCAGTGAAGAGGGCAGCAGCTGGAGATGACATGGTTAGGGGATGGGTTCCTAGCACCATCAGGCCACCCCCTCTCAATTCTTTGTATTTTTTTTTTAAGATTGTATTTGTTTATTTGACAGAGAGAGATTACAAGTAGGCAGAGAGGCAGGCAGAGAGAGAGGGGGAAGCAGGCTCCCCGCTGAGCCGGGATCCCGATGCGGGGCTCGATCCCAGGACCCTGAGACCATGACCTGAGCCAAAGGCAGGGGCTTTAACCCACTGAGCCCCCCAGGTGCACCTCCCCCCCCAATTCTAACCACCAATCCAAATTTCTCCACGAGGGAGAAAGAAACCACTTTGTTGGTTTAAGCCACTGAATCTTGTGGTCTCTCGAGACAGTACCATAGTGTGTCCGAAAATCATGCAGAATGATTATTTTTACAATGAAGTGATGTTCTCCCCCGGTTACACAACTTCCTGAAGTGCAAAGCCACATCACCCTATCGTGGCTTACTTCTGATTGCGTATAACTAGATGACAACGGGGATCGTGCTGCATCCATTCAGAAGAAAGATTACCCAGGCCCCTCACGGGCTGCTGGGAAATCAGTATCTTTTAATTATGAGAAAGCACACTGTGTTTACATTTCACGTGGAGGCAAGAGGAAGGTCAAATCACAACCCTTACGGCCTTTATCAAAACTGTGTACCGCTGTGTTTGCTAAGTGGGATTCAAAATTGGATGACCCTGAAGAGTTACTTCCTGTTTTCTCCCCTGTTTGTTTATATGGCTCTACCTTACGAGATTAAAAGGCTTACAGAGCAAAGCACCACAAAGGAAAGCGAAACCTTTGGGCAGATGGGATAACTCTTCCATTTTAGGAAAAAAGGCAATTAGTGACTTGGGGTTTTCTGGGTGGGGTAGTGACTGGCAAGGTATTATATTCCTTTCCTGTTGTATACCTAAAAATACTTGAGAAATAATCAAAACTGTAAGCATGCCTGCCCCCCTCCCCCCCAATACACACACGCCAGAGTAGTTCTTTCTCTTCCCACGGCCTCTGCCCGGTGACTCATCAGCTTCCTGAACTGGAACAGCACCGAGCTTTATGAGCACGGAAATGTCAGCTCCAAGAACAGTGTGTGCTTCTTTGTGTGAAAATCGTAGGCAGGCTTATAAAAGCCAACCCAAGACTCAGAGTGGCCCTGCCCTATTGCTCTGCCTGACTGGTCCCCATGCCCATAACAGTCATTTGATTTCTTCGGGAGCGTTCACTGGCTTTTCTGTGGAGAGCCAAGTCATACAGTGGAATCAGAAATAACATTAGTGATAGCAACAACAAAAACAATCCTGTTTAATTTTTATACCTTATAAGGAGATCGTGTTAGTAGTTTCTTTTTTGTTTGTTTTTGAGTTAAACATGATTTTTTTATTATGTTCGGTTAGCTAACATATAGGATATCATTAGTTTTGGATACAGTGTTCAGTTATTCGTTAGTTGCATATAACACCCAATGTTAATTGTGGATACATATAATAAGTGATTAATAATGGTGATGATGGTGATGATGATGACACTGATGGTAATGGTGATGATGGCGATGATGGTGGTGGTGATGCTGGTGGCGGGGGTGATGATGGTGATGGTGATGATGCTGATGGTGGTGATGGTGATGATGGTGACACTGATGGTAATGGTGATGATGGCGATGATGGTGGTGGTGATGATGGTGATGGTGATGACGGTGATGGTAACGATGGTGATGATGGTGATGCTGATGGTGATGACAGTGGTGATGATGATGCCTTATTCTAGAGTAGGTACATGCTAAACATTTACTGTTTAAATGTTAAATGTATACAATTAAAGTGCTTGATGCAGTGCTTGACCCATTATAATTGTTCGGTAGTTGTTGGTTTTAGGGGCCAGAGCTAAGGTGAAGCAAATGAGGTTCTCTCTTTGGGCACAAAATTTAAGAAGGGATACCCAATCCCTTAGTATCAGAATAAACAATATTTTAATACAATATTTTATAAAGATAAAAATTAATGCAAAGATCTAGGGTTAAACAAAATATCAACATTTTAAATAAAGACACGTGCAGGCTTTCCACTTGCACAGCGTACCCTGTTCACTTGCCCATAATCCCATCCCAGTTTCTTCCCTAACATAATCTCATTTTATCCTCAAAATAGGCCTGAGCCCAAGTTTCTTATCCCCATTTTACAGATGGAAATACTGAACCTCAAAAGGCTTATCCACAATTAACATAGCTAATATGTGTAAGAACTGGGATTTTAGTTCTGACTTACCTACCATAGAAGTCCAGTTCTTGCCCATTAGTCTATGAGGCTTCTAAAGTAAATTTCTTTCATACCACTACCATATTCAGTGTAATTGTTAGGCTCATTTTGAAAGGTGGAGAGTAGAAAGAGGCCAAGTCCTAGCTGCCTCTCTCGTCAGGGCAATGATGCCAGCTGAGGATACTTGCCGAACTCGAAGTGTGTGCATTTGTTAAACATGCAGTGCTTTTCTTAGATAAGAATACTCTGTGCCTCTAGATTTTTCCTTATTCACATGACTATTTATCTTAATCTGTTTGCACACTGGAACTCTTCTCTTCATTCTCCCAAAGACATATCTTCAGATACCAAAATACACATTCTTTCCATCAGCAGTAAGTTCACTACTGCATTTGAGGCTTGAAGAGTTTAACCATCATGAAAATATCTCAGTATCTCTTTTCTTGGTTTCCATTATATTCTTTTGACTTGCCTCCTATTTTAACTGTATGCTTTCTTATTTTTTTAACCATAAACTTTCTAACTACTTTTTTATATCCCTTTCCTCTTTCCACTTCCTCACTGCAAATATCTGCCCCCGCCCCGCAGTGTTGTTGGGATTTGGCTCTTTTCTTTTCTCCCTCATCAGTCCCAAAACTCCTATGGCTCAACTCTTAGTGTATGTACTACACAAGGATGACTTGAAGGATGTTTGCCAAAAATTTTTATCACTATATCCAAGTAATAGGATTTATGAGAATACCAGTTTTTCTGCCCTCTTCTCTTTTTTTAAGGAACAAATATTATCTACAGATACAGAATATATTTATACAAATATACATATATATACACATACAAACACACACACACATATATCCTTCCATCCAAAATAAATCTCTGATGGTACCAAGATATATGTTCAAGGAAACCATAAAAAACTAGAAGTCAATCAGAGGTGAATTTTTTATAATCTAGTGGTTAGGCAGACTTTAAGCATGTCACCAAAAATCAAAACTATAAGCTGAAAAATTGAGAGTTGGCTACATAAAATTTTAATGTTCCTGCATTGAAAAGAAAAGCTGTATAACTGAGTATGAAGGCAGATAATGTATTGAAAAAATAAATGTTTGTATCAAACATCCCAATGGACAAGACTCTCTTTCCAGTAGCATACTTGACATGTATTTCCTTCCTCATCAATGAGTTGAGGCTTGTGATGCCGTCTCATAGGATTCTCAAAAAGCAGATGGGATAAAACTATTTATCAGTGCTTCTAACCTGGGGGTGATCAGGCATTTGACAATGTTGACATTTTTGATTTTCATAACTGGGGTTTGCTACTGACATCTGGTAGGTAAAGGTCAGAGGTGCTGTTAAATATCCTACTATGGGGCGCCTGGGTGGCTCAGTGGGTTAAGCCTCTGCCTTCGGCTCAGGTCATGATCTCAGGGTCCTGGGATCGAGGCCCGACTCGGGCTCTCTGCTCAGCGGGGAGCCTGCTTCCTCCTCTCTCTCTGCCTGCCTCTCTGCCTACTTGTGATCTCTCTCTGTGTCAAATAAATAAATAAAATCTTTAAAAAATATATCCTACTATGAAAAAAAATCCTACTATGCACAAGGCATCCACCCACAACAAAGAATTGTCCAGCCCCAAATATCAGTAGTATTGTTGAAAAGCTCTGGTCCATAGAGTCTGTTGCCAAGCATCTATCATGTAGTAAGAGCTCAGCGAACGTTCGTCATAATTACATCTTTTCCTGTGCATCACTTCTGGATGCATCTCTTGTCCCTAGGTGCATTCACTCCCCACCATCTATGTCTTAAAGACAAAACATGATTTGAACCATGTCTTCCTCATTCTGCACCCATTTTTTTTTTAATTCTCTTTCCTCAGTGCTTTTTACTTCCAGCTTCCTATTGTAAAGCCCCATGGATTTTACTACCAACCAGATGTATCACCTCTTTCTTCAAAATTCAGATAATTTCCTTGGTGAATTTTTACTGCTCTAACTTTCTACTTTTAATCTGGTGATGTCGTCATGATCCTCTAGATAGACTCTAAGTCCCTTGAGGGAAAAGATGACTTTATATTCACTCTTACAACCCCCTGCAGTGCCCACTCAGTATAAAGTCTGCACAGAGGAGGCAAGTAACTCATGTTTGTCAGTGTGAACTACTTGGGAAATTCCATTTTTATACCAGTCTTGCAATGATAAAAAAAATAAATAAATTCTTGAGAATGCATTTATAGCCCTCTCTTTGGATCTCTTAGCACAAGTAGCCTTGCCTCGTTTTGAATTCCTATAACCCATTTAAATGAGTTTATTGTCCATGCAAGTGAGGGTTATGCAGTGTATTCAAGCAAATAGTGACCAACACTGACGATGGATACTTTTCCATCTCTTTCTACTCCGGTGGTCCAGCACTGAAGCTGTCATTGCTCACATGAATGTGAACCTGCCAGACCGTGGCCAGGGCCTCAGACGTGGAACGGCCACTTTCATTTTAATGTCAGAAAAACAGAAATGAACTGGGAGGTCTTTATGCAAATCAGAAAGGTTCTGAGGAATTATCTGGCAACTATGTTAACGGATGTGCTGTTCTTAGAAATGAATCTCACATTTTGCTTCTCCTGTCAGAAGGGGTTCTGCGTAGTCGTTTATGCCTACGGATGATTGGATCTGACCAGAGAACACTTGAGGTACTTCGTGTGTGGCAATGAATCCAAATCCTGTCTAGTCAGAGGGGCCCCGTAAGCCACAGTGGAGATCGCTTTTGACTGGGGGGGAAGGCAATCACAGGAGGGCCTCCCAAGTGGCAGAATATTCCGCCTTTGCCATCTCAGTGAATTCCTCTCAGGAATGCTGTGCACCCAGGCACACCCGAAGCTGTACTTCTTCAGGTGAGAAAAGGAAACTTAGCTCAAGTTCCAACGATATCCCAAGGACTGTTTGTACTTATTCGACAAAGAACCCGAGCACCTCAATGAGCCTCTTTCGTGGGCACCGAAGATACAACAGTGTATGTCACTGGTAGCATAGTGGCCCCCCAAAACATATGTCCACATCTTAACCCTCAGGCCCTGTGACTCTAACCTTACTTGGATAAGGGGTCTTTTCAGTTGTAATTGAATTAAGGATCTCGAGATGAGAGGGTCCTGGATTATGCATGTGGGCCATCCAGTGTCACGGGTCCTAATAAGAGACTCACAAAGAAGCAACAGTGTCACGGGTCCTAATAAGAGACTCACAAAGAAGCAGCACTAAGAGAAGGAGGAAAAGCCCATGCGCAGACAGAGGCAGAGGTCGGAACAAAGCAGCCCCAAGCCAAGACACATCTGGAGCCATCAGAAGCTGGAACAGGCAAGGAACGGAATCTCTCCTCCCGCCTTTGGGGGAAGTGCGGCTCTGCGCATGTCCCGTGATTCTGAAGCCTCCAGAATGCGAAAGAATATATTTCTGTGGTTTAAACCACAACGTTTGTGGTAGTTTGTTATGGCAGCCCTAGGAAATGAATGCAGTGACCTAAACAGACAAAAATCCCTGCCCTTGTGATGTTTTCATTCCAGCTGGGGGCAGACACCCACGAAATAAGTATTGGATGTTCAATTGTGATCAGTGTGATGAAGAAGAACGAAGGAGACCCAGCAGTTGGGAGTAGGGGAAGGGGTGTGGTTGTTAATTAAGTGATCACCAGACAAGACCTTACTGAGAAGGGGGCCTCCAAACAGGACTTGGGGAAGAAAGGGAACGTATCATGTAGGGGTCTGGAGGAAAAGCCCTGTAGACGGGGAGATACGAAATCTCCCTGAACTTGTAGAGCTTCTACTTGTGTTTGTCCGTTTACTCAGCATATCTTTGTGGGGCATATACTCTGTGTATTATTTCATGACATTCTTACGACAGCCTAGACAGGTAGGTATAAAATGCTCACTGAAAACAACTGATGCTCTGCTCAAGATTACTCAGCTCATATATGGTGGCACCTGGAATAGGAATCCAAATTCGAAGCCCTTTCCTCAGTCTAGGAATGTCTTATATAAATATTTGTTACCTTATTTGAAATTCATCCTCAAGTGTTTAGTCCCGTATGACAATCTCGATAAACCCAGCTTGCCTCTGAGGTCAACGCAGGTGTGCCTAGACCTGAGAAGTGCCCTTGGGACTTGAGAGGGCTGTTAGTCAGGCGAAGGTCAGGGGCTGTGGATCACTCTCTCCCACAGTGTCCTCAGAATCTTGCAGTAGTCTTGTGACTCCAGGAAGCATTCAACTGAGAATTTATCTCTTTAAATGGCTTAAGTGTGCATTTTTAAAAACACCCCAAAAAGCTATATTCACAAACAGGGGCCATATGAGCAATGCCGTGTAGGGAAAATAAGTACATGTAAAAATCAGGACAGTCACACCTTATCATTGATGGCAGCCACTGAACATGGAAAAGAGAACACAGAGGACATACCTGATTCCTTACACAAGTGAGCGTAACCCAGTTGCAGACCTCACAGACTTGATCCCTGCATGTTGATCATATTGATCACTGCATGTCATGTCCTGGGATGTTACAAGAAGAAACCGGAGAAAGACACTGGTGGAGGGACCAAAACCAACACGCACCAACATCGCATTAGAGCACAGAGGGGATTACTAGGCCCCATGGGCAATCTCTCCTATTCCATTCACAGGAGCCTCTGAATGTTTGATGGAAGTGGTTAAAGATCTGTGAACAGTGCTTAACTGGCATACTGCATCTCCTAAATAATTCCATATAAACAGGAACTTACATATTTACGATATCTCTCTGCCACTTCTTTTATATTCTCATTTGATTCGTTTGGGGGGAAATTCCAAGTAGATTTGCTTCATGTAACTACTATACTTCTTTATCTTATTAGTAAGGGGAGAGGTAGGAGAATCAAGACAACTGAATGAGCCGAGTTCAAGCAGACAGTCGATAAATGCTGTATGGAAACCTGACCTGTGCGAATGAGGGCAAAGGCAGGCTCAGGGAGGAGATGAGCAAGGGTTAAGGAACGTTACCCCAGAGTACTGTGTCCGGCAAGGGAGCGTGCTCACAGATGAGCTGTCCCCATCCCTGTCCCGGAGGATGCAGGTGTCCTCCTGCAGCCCCTCTTGTAGATGGCAGGGGCACAAATGGAGACGGAGAAAGAGAGGCAGAGGGAAGGCTAGAAAAGGCTCTTGAGGCACAAAAGGATGTGTGTTGGGAAGAACTCTGAAATAACAGCACATAGTGTCAGCTCAGACCTAGGCATCCGAATTAGTTAGGGGATTTGCTAGTAGCTGCAATAAAGATGCTTCAAAAGCAGAGGCTTAGGGCGCCTGGGGGGCTCAGTGGGTTTAAGCCTCTGCCTTCGGCTCAGGTCATGATCTCAGGGTCCTGGGATCGAGGCCCGCATCGGGCTGCCTGCTCATCAGGGGGCCTGCTTCCTTCTCTCTCTGCCTGCCTCTCTGCCTGCTTGTGATCTCTCTCTCTTAAAAAAAAAATGCAGAGGCTTAGACAAAACAGAAATGTATTCCTGCCTCATAAACCAGTCGAGACAAACGGGTGACTCCACAGTGTAATTCAGGACCCATGTTCAGAAAAGATCAGGGCTACAGATGGCCTTGGCTCATGCTACCATCATCAGGGTACAGTAGATCTGCAACCCCAAGTAGGACTGATAGCTCGCTAGGCGGGCCTGTTCTGACTTTGTCTAGGGAGCTGTCCTCTTCCCTGTGTCCTACACCATGTCCAGCCTCCTGGAAGGGGACGAGGAGGAAAAGGAGAGGAAACTTTTCGTTTGTTTGTTTGTTTGTTTGAAGGACATTTACTGGAAGTCTTCCTCTCACTTCTCTCCATTCTCCATTGACCAGAGCTGAGTCACATAATCACGCTTGGCTGCAAGGGAGACAGGGAAGTGGTTTCTAGCCAAGTAGCCATGTGCCTTGGGAAAACCCAGAGGGTGGAAGAAAGGTTCCATTACTTCAGGAAGACCCACTTTCCTGTTGGATTTTGGATGACTGTCTTGCTGTCTCCACTTAAAGATGAAGTCAGGAGAAGAGAGCCAAAGTCATGGTCCCTTTCATTCTTTCGACTTCTCCAAATCTCATTTCTTTCCAGTGCCCTGTCTTCTACTGTACACACACATCCTAACATGCCATTGTGAAGTCCCTTAGCCACAGGCAGGAGACCCCTCCAGTCTCACTGTCCCTCCCACACTGAGCGAGGCTCTTCCCACCAACAACCTCCACCCTTGAGATGTCCAATTCCAGGGACAGCACTGAACACTGTCTTCCAAATGTGAAGGACAAGGAGTGAGGAGAATCTCCAGTTATGTGTGTGTCCACCTTCTTTTCCTCCTGGATGCTCAGGACTTGTCTCATGGTGCAGAGGGTTTCAGAAGCAACGTAAATTCATCACAGCCCCCTCTCATGTCCTCACCAGACAAGAGGGCTAGGCTTCTGTGTGCTTTGCTTTTTTTGGTTCGTTTTGTTTTTCATTCTCAAAATACGTTGGCGGTAGGTTCATTCTCTTTAAAATAATTCCTACAAGGGTATGTAAGAGACCTGGCAAAAATTACAGAAGTTTGTAGGGTCAGCCTCATTAATAGTGGTTCTAAATGAATTGTAGACGTTGAAAGATTTGGTTGGAAACACCGCCTCTGTTCTATTATTCGGAACATCCTGGTCCTAGCTTCAGTGTTTTGTTTGCTGTTCATTTTTAATGAGTCAGAAGTCCTTAATTTTTAATTTATGGTATGATCGAAAATCATTTTGAAATGCGGTCTGTCCCGGGTCAGCACTGTCTTCAGTGTCCTTGACATCAGTAGCTTAAGATGGCTGGTGTTTTAGGTGCACAGTGCTGACCTGAGATATCCTTTAATTCACAATCTTATGATAATTTTCATCTTCTGGATACTCAAGGAGAGTACTTTCAAATCACAATCACATCTTTAGCACACAGACACACACACACACACACACACAGTCCCAACACAATAGTTAATTACCATGAGGGAGTTTATTGCCAAGTTGGGTGTATGTTTCTAGACCCAAGTGATAATATAATCTTTCATTAATATGGAGAGAGAAATAACATGATCTGAGACATTCTCCCAGGTGTATTAGAAAACAAAATTTAGACCCCATCTCATAAATGGTTTTGACTGACACAACATACTCTCCTCAAGGCAGTTCCTTTGTGAAAACGCTGAAACCTGCCTCTCTGGGGCCCATCAAAGGTTAAGGCTGACAGAGGTGGGGTGGACTGGGGAAGGCTGGCCCAGTGCTGACTGCTCAGTGCCGCGTTAATAACACCGTTCTCTGTGGTGTCATTTGCTTGGTCTCTGTTGACAGCCCAGATCCAAATGAGGATTATTCACGTTTGTAATCACTGGTTTGCTGCTGAGCCTATGTAAATAAGAAAATAAGTGAAGTGAACCGTAACTCCAACAGAGTTTGAGGGGCGTTGGGGTGGGAGCCATCACTATTGTTTAAATTCTAGATCTTTTCAAAATGGTGGCAATTTTATCTTCAGAAGCTGATTTCATTGCAATGCACTGTTTGGCTGAATTAGAGTAGAATAACTCCAGTCCCTGAAATTCACTTGAAGAGGGATGATCTGATTTGCCATTAAAATGCTACACCGATTCCATGTTCTCTGGGAAAACGCAGATTCGAGTGACTCAAATTCCAGTGATATCCGTGGCTGTGTTTCCTGACCTCTTATTCTCTGCTAGACACCATGGCAAGGGACCTGTGGACCCTCTCACTTAGTCTTCACTCTAGTCCCATGAGACATGTGCATCGGTATGCAATCTATATCATAGGTGAGGAAACCACAGTTCAGAATGCAGATTAGCTTGTCCAAGATTTTATAATCTGTGAAGTTCTGAGCTGTGGTTCCCAAGTTCTACTCTAAATTCCATTATTTCCTTGAAAAAGTTTCCCTCAGGGCTTAAAAAAAACTTATGAGGAAATGCCTTTAAATTTTTATGCATTCTACTTTTTCTTTCTTTTCTTTTCTATATTCGAGTAGTTACCAAGAGGAAGTTAGGGAATGGGGGAGACAGCTTTGTATATATAGGGGAAGGCCACTGTGGCAACGGGTATAGAAAATGCAAATGTCCTGAGGCAGGAGCGTGTCTGGGAGTTTAAGAAAGAGCCAGGAGGTCAGGGAAGCTAGAGCAGACAAGAGTAAGAGCAAGAGTAAGACACGGTGTGTAATATGAACTAGTTACAGAAGGTGCTGTACGTCAGAGTAAGAACGTGGCTTTGACTCTAGGTGAGATGGTTTTGAGTAGAGGAGTTACATACACATAAAACTGGATATTTCTTTACTGAGACCATCTGGGGTGGACATGGATGGGGGGAAAACTGGGGATACCAGTGTGGAAGCTATTGGAGTAGCCCAGGCAGAAGACCACGGTGGTCCAGACCAGGATGAGGTCTTCCTCCCTCCTTCCTTTCAGTTTCATAGATTGATGCTTCAAGTCTGCCTCATTCAAGAGGATGAGTGACTAGATGACATTTAACTGGCCCTTTTGATGTTAGCATCCATTATATTGCATTTTCTGAGACAGGCATATCTCCTTTGGGAAACAGTGTTCCAGAAAAAGAACCCTCTCAGTTAAATGGGGTGGATCCACCAGAGTTCCATTTCATTTGCTTATATTATGATGTTTATTAAAAGAGGACAGTGGTTGAGCCCATTATGTAAACAGAATTACAGGTACAACTGTTTCAGGTGTCTGCCTACACTACGGATGCTTCACATTCTCTCTCTCTTTTTTTTTTTTCCTCAGGCCAATTCTAAGCAATAGACATCATTATTCCCATTTTACAGATCAGAAAATTGACTATTGGAGATTGTGTGCAAAATCTCACCCAGCTGGGAGGGTTTATCTGTACACTCTCGCTCCAAAGTTCTCTGTGTATTTAACAGATAAACTTTTTTTTAAAAAAAATAGCATCAAGGGCGCCTGGGTGGCTCAGTGGGTTAATGCCTCTGCTTTCGGCTCAGGTCATGATCTCAGGGTCCTGGGATCGAGGCCTGCATCGGGCTCCCTGCTCAGCGGGGAGTCTGCTTCCCCCCCCCCTGCCTGCCTCTCTGCCTCCTTATGATCTCTCTCCCTCTGTGAAATAAATAAATAAAATCTTTAAAAAAAATAGCATCAAACAATGCTTATTTAACACTGGATAATGTTTTTTTTGATCGAATTATTGATTCATGTAGCTGTCTGATCATTTGGAAGATTGTTTATGCTGGGAGCTGTCACTCTTGAGCATGAACCAGAATCTGCTGGTTCAAACCCTGATTGTGGGGCCCCACTCCCAGAGTCCCTCATTTAGTTGTGGTGGGGCCCACAAGTCTGCATTTCTAACAAGCTCCTAAATCATGCTCATCCTGCTGGTCCTGGGGTCACACTTCAAGAATTCCCCATCTATGCCAATCCTATTATTTTCCCAACAACACATTGAAGATCAGAGAGATTAATACAACATCAGTGAAAACCCTTCCCACTTGAATTAACTGTGAGAGAAAACTTGAACTACAGATACATAAGTAAATCTCATCAATGAAAATTTGGGGTTTGTTGGCTTCTTTGCTTGTTTTTATTCTAAAGTAGAAACCATAGAGCCATCTTTGTTCTCACATTTTCTCCTAATTTATTATCTTCTCTTGCAAATTTAACCAAGAGGAACCCTGGCCCATCTCACACGCATTTCATTTCCCTGGCTTATTTTCTTTTCTCTGTCCTACTTTGAAATTTGTGTTATGCTTTGTAGTTGCTCAGGATATTTTCAAAAACATCATCTCGTGGACAGATCTGCTACAAACAGAGTTGCTGAAGGCTCTAGTGATAGCTACCCGGACTCCTACTGAATCAGAGTTACTTTTTCTTTTTATGGAATTAGAGATGACTTCTGAAGCTGAGACTAGAAACATCCTTTGGCGGAACCTGTCAGCATCCGTTTTTGACGTCTGGCACCAGTAGTAAACTTGTTTGCAGGCAGTTGTGGTAAACAGATGTTTGGTTCTCCATGATCCTTTGAAGCAAAGCTCAAATGCCATTTCTTCTATGAAGACTTCCATGGCTTAGGCTCAAACTAGACTGCTCGTTATTCTTTTCTTACTAGAGAACTCAGTTCATACTTCTACGGTGTTCCCTATTATGCAACACACCACTGACCAGACTCATTATCAGTAAGGACAGGGGCTGACCTTCCATCTGTTTTATGCATATGGAACCCAGCACAAATCTCGAGACCCAGTTAGCTGAGCAGGGGAGAGACAGAAGAGCCAAACAGTGAGAGGCATGAACTTTGAAGTCAGGCAGACTTATCTGAAGACCAAATTCTTCTATACTTGTGACACAGGTATAACTTCACAGTATAAAGCTCCCCTATAGGCTCAGTTTCTTCATCTGTGAAATGGGGAAATGATACCTGTATCACCTAGAGTTGTGAAAAATTGGTAAGATACTGAGATAAGGTATAGAATGATTCAACACACTGCGTGCCTCATAAAAAGAGCGGAATAGGTATTAAATGTAAATCAGATGTTTACAGGCACTCTCTAATACTAGAGGGTTAGTTCAACCGGAATTGAGCTCCCAACTTCATAGCCCATAAGTTGTAGAGATCCAAAGCCCTCCCCCTAATTTATATCAATGCCTAGGGATTCATGTCCTCATGATCTGTCCTTAAAGTCTTCTTTTTTTGGGTCCTGTGCCTTAAAGTCTTCTTTTTTTTTTTACGTAGACAGTGAGACCCCCTCCACACACACCAGATTGCACACACAAAAAAACCCCACATGCTAACACACACACACACACACACACACACTTGTGAGCAAGATGGAGTTTCCTGAAGATTTAAGGCTCCAAGGATATGATACATTCATGATCTTCTGCCATCTCTCTTTCCCCTCTCTTCTCTCCCCTCCAGCCCCAGCTCTGCTTCTCATACCTTCTTGCCTAAATTATTCTTCCAGTTCACCTTTCATTATGCAGAACTCCTGGGAACCACTGTATTTTACCCTCCCGAATTTCCACACCCAGACTTGACAAGAGGCTCCATTGAGCCTGGAGTCCTGCACCTGGCTGGAGCCCCCTTCCTCAGAGACGGCTGTGGTTGAGTACAGCGCCCACTTTATCATTCTAGCCATTAGTACTGTTTCCAAAGTTGTTTCTCTGAGAGTTGGAGAGGGGTTTTCTTTCTTTCTTTCTCACCCAGTCTTATTGTGCTGCCATCACCAAATTTCGTTTTCATACCTGTCTGAGTCCAGAACTCAGTCCTTCTTCCTCAGGACTCTGAAGCTGAAAGAATTCATATCCACGATACCCAGGCTTAAAAGGCCCTAAGTAAGAATCCGGGAAACCTTCCAAAGCAAACCGATAATCTTACAGAAGAAATGTGTGCTCTAGTTTAAATGTGGCACTTTACTGAGTTCAGTGGATTTTTAGGTACATAAGACACACAGAGATCAACCTTTTTCTGTTCCGACGTAGCATCTGACCTTATGGAGATGATAAACCAGTTTGAGGGTTGGGTTTCTGTCTTTCTTCCCATTTGCCCCTTTACTCAAAGAAATGGTGCTTTGCTTCTTACTAATGAGCTGGGTCCTTGTCAGAAAAACAAGATAAAATAAAATAACTATTTCCTTACCACCTTCGGGCTGGATAATTCGTATTTTATTTTCCAGGAAGCTAAATTTTCAAATGGCTTCACTTAGATAGTGCAGAAAATCAGACATCTTAGTCATTTTGGGGAAAATAATGACAGACTCTCTACAAGAAAAGAAACAAAAATTAATGACAAATCACCTTAAAAGATGACAGATTATTTTCAGTGTGGGAAGCAGACCTTGAAGACAAACAGTTTTATGTGTGAACTTGATCAAAAGCATGATTCTCAGCTAATTTCTTGGCTGTAAATTAAATTATTACTTTAGAGACAGAAAAAAAATAGATATACACAATTCCTTTTTGCTCTTCTGGGTATATTCATCTTCTCTATGAGTGCTTGTTCATATATTTAATGACCGCAGATAATGGATTTTAAAAGTATATTTAAAAAGTTAAACCTCTTGAGGATCTATTTTGAATGGAAAATATCTCCCAGCAGATTTTATTTTGGAAAATTAAAGGCAATACTCAGGCATTGAGATAACATTTAGGTAAGCGTATGTGAGTTATTTTCCCCACTCTGCTGATTGTCTTTGTGGCTAATCATGAAAGTGAGTGCAAAATACATTGCGAATGAGTTTACTTGCCTGAGCACTCAGGTGGTTGAGAGTTGATACCTTGAAAAATGTAGGGCGTGGAGTGCGTTGGGACCTTGGCCGGCAGCATGGATCAGCTAACTTTTTCTGCAAAGGTCCATATAATAAATATTTTAGGCTTTGTGAGCCCGACAGTCTCTTCTGCAACAGTCCCACCATGTTAGAACAAAAGCAGTTACAGACACCATGGGAATGAGCAGTAGGCCTATCTCACAATACAATTTTGTTTACAAATGCAGTGTTGTGGGCCAGGTTTGATCTGCAGGCTGTAAACTCCTGACTCTTGGCTTAGAGGGGTATTTGGTCTTAAGCTGACCCACAGGCTTTTTGTTTCTCACGTTCACAAGCTCTTTATACATCCCAGTCCCTGGTTCACAAAGGTGGGATTAAAATCTGGGTCAGAACCCCGAGTCTTGCCACTGTCCGTCTGCACAGGGCATGGAAAGAAAAGCAGAAAGGACATAAAGAACTCCAATTTGCCTTTCAAAGTTGGGTGACAGTGTGGTGTGTGGTATGGAAACAGTTTGACGTCATAAGACAAAGACTAGTGCATTTGTAAAATATTTACTGAGTGCCTGTTACTTGTCAGGCTCTGTGCTAGTGCTGGAGACGCATGGGCTACTGTGCTGACCCTGTGAGGGTGAGGCTTCATTCTGGTCAAGGAGAGGTGCAGCATGAGAGGGAAGGCGGAAGGGAGCCTGGGCCTGGGGTCAGGGGTGGGGACTGAGCTGAGTGTCCCCTTTGACAGTGGGAGTCTGGTAAGCAGCTGTGTAGTGGTGGGGAAACGTCAGCCCCTTCCACACAGGCAGATCCTCAGTCAACCAAACAGATGCGTAGCATCGTAGCATCGGCTGAGCAACAGAGGGAACTTGGCAGGAGGCACAGTTCCCTCCTTTCAGGGGCTCCGAGTCTGGTGAGGAACAAAGCAAGGAGCAATTTGAATGACAACTTGCCAGTTTGAATTCGTGGATACTCTGACAGATGCTGAAATAGACAGAAAAGGAACTAAAAGGCCAATACTTTGAAACCATACCTACTAACCTCACTTTTCATCATTAATACACAAACTAACCACATACCTTTCTTCCAGCTAGCCAACTGGCAAAAAATATAAAAACTGTATTTTCTACTCTTAGTGTGAGCTCTAATACACTTTGGATTAGAGTCCAAATCAATAAAAACCTTTCTGGTGGACAATTTGTCAGTGTCTAACTAAATTTTAAATGGGCATTTCTTTTGAATCAGCAGTTTCTGAAATGAGTCTCAACTGTGGAAAAATACTTGCACATATTCACAAAAAGTCAGGTGTAAAGTGTTTACTGCTACACAGTTAGTAATTCTGAAACAGGAAAAGGCTGAGTGTCCAGCAGTAGGAGACTGTGTTGATGCTAGCACATCTGTACCAAGAGGGGCCGTGCAGTCGTGAAGAAAAAATAAGTAGATCTATATGAATTTATATAAAATGTATTAGAAGAAAATGCATGTAATAAACATAAGAGGAAGACTATTTATTGGATGTGTGTGGATATAGTTTGTAAATCGGATAGAATATGTATCAAATTGTGTAGTGGTTAATGGGATAAGTGAGGGGGGGATGGAGCAGTGAATAGGTGTGTTTGCCATTCACTCCAGTGAAATTTTTAAGTTTTTGTATTTAAAAACAACCATTAATACAACATAAGTTAAAAGATGGTTGTACTGTGAAAAAATATCCACTGTGCAAACTCACCCTTAATGCTAGCGGGGACTGCAATTCAGTGATCAACTCTAAACCCTTGGAGTTCCTTGTTTACTTTGAGCACTGTGTTTCTGTAAAGGGGGGAGGGGAGTCATTTATTTCTGCCTGCTATTTTCCCAGGATATGTTAAGTCCTATTCCTAGTGATCATATCTGAAAATCAACATAATCCAAAGGTCCTCACTTTGCAATGTTTGCAGTAAGATTTCAGCATCTTAGCATTTAAGTGTTTTCAGATTACATCCATTTAAACATCTGTGATTCATTATCGTAAATATCACAGTTGTGTGGGACCATATGCTTCAGCTTGCAGCATATATATATACATATATAAAGCACTAGCAATAAATTTCAGGAACCTTAGACTTGCCATGGATATGTGCGCAAAGAACATTTCCAGACACGTGGGGCCTTCTATAATCACAGTAATATATTTGAGATCCCATATAAGAATCCTTCAATTGTAAAAGTTGCCAGTTTTGATGGAAAGCTATGATTTACATTTGGCTCATTCCCATCCTTTGATAATTCAGGTAGGGTGGAAAGCAGCACAAAAGCCTTCCGATGCAATGGCTTTTACTTCTTAAGGAAATGAGCATGGGCTATTGTTGTTGAGTGAAGAAATCACAGGAAAATGGGACACCTTTAACAAGTGATGAGACACTCTTGGCAGGCATCCTCCTCCATTCCCACGAGGCTGAAGCTAGAGACGATGCCATATGGCATAAGGGAGGCGATAAAAATCTCTTGGCAACTGGAGGATGAATAGACATGACCTGCAGGGATGATCATTTTCTTGCTTACATCAGAAAACCATATATGCATACAAGAATTAATTGTGCTTCATGTATTGTAAGCCAGATCATTTTATTTTAATTTCCTGATAAGGTTTTGTCAACTAGACAGAACCAATTTGTCATCACAGCTGGCGAGCATCTCAAACACTACAATTAGGGAAGAGCTAAATGAATTAATTGGTTGCCACCAAAGAGTCCACTAATATTTTTGATTGCCAGCTCTTGCCAGGACTGGCACTGAGCAGAGCCAGAGAGATGAAGGTAAAGCTGTAAGAGGCTTTGTCCTGGAAGAACTCCCAGGTCACCAAACGACAGCTCAGGAGAAAATTGTGAAGGTGTAGAAGCCGGTGTTCCACACTCTGCTGTCCTTTGATTGGCTGCTGGTTGTTTTCAAGCCCCCAACCTTGTCAGTACCTTGAGCATACCCTTTAGGAAGGATACTCATTGTTGCCTCAGACAATGTACTTGGGCGCCCAAGCACTACTCTCATCTTCTGGAAGTGTTTCTAGCCCCTGTCTGGAATGCAGTTAGCATAATGCCCTCTCTGCATAGAAGAATTCTTGGTATCCATAGGGAATAAAGGATGGGATGTTCAAAATGCCTTGGGATGTTTCATACAGAAGATACTCATCCACATGCTGTCCACAGATTATTTATGAGTTTTGTGAAAATCAAAACATTCTGAAGATATGGATCAAACTACCATGCTGTTTTTTTTTTTTCTTCCCCACGATGTTTTGTTTGATGTGATCTGGGAGCTTGTGATGACTTTTAGTAGAATAGCAGGGTTTTGGTCTTCAGAAAGTTGAGATCTTAAGAGTTCTTTGATAAAAGTTTTAGATAGATCACTCATTGCAAATTCCACACTTAGCTTTTCTCCCAGCCTTTAAGAAAACTGTACACGTAGAAGCTCTTGAATACTTTTAGATGTTCTGGGCTGCACAATGATCTGGCTGGGTTGCATTCATGCATTTGCTCTATCCTTCAGAGTTTAAGTGTTCCCTCAACTTCGACCTACAGAGTCTTCTGGCTTCTGCTCCATGGGTTTTCCCCTGATGGATCTAATCTCTTACTTTAAGATTCCATTCATTTCCATCTTTGACAGCTCTGTCAGCTCTAGACAGACTGTTTAACTTCTGTGAAGCTGTATGCTCCTAGGCCGTAGAATAACTTCTAACATTTACTTTGGATTTCACCATCCTGGAATATTTGAGCCCCTTAGTCTTCCCCTAGGACCTGGGATAGGACTCTGAAATAGATGTAAAAAGCAAAATTCCAGCTTTGCTACTTACGATTGTGTGACCTTAAGAAATTTGTTTCATCTCTCTGGGCTTCAGTTTCCTCATCTATACAAGATTATCTTTATAGGACCTTTGGAGATGTGAAAGAAATCTTTCCAACGGTTAGCCTACTGCCTGGCATGTAGAAAATGTTCCATAAGAAAATATTATGGAAGATAGATGTCAAACCTGAAAAGCAAGAATGATTATGGTTTTGTAGAGTGTCTGGAAGATCTAGGGAAATTCTTTGGATAATTCCCAGTGCATGTTCATTTGAACTAATAGTCATTTAACTTGGATACCACTGCCATTTATATTCACCAAGCTAGTTCAGAACTGGACTGAATGATGCCTAGCTAGAATCTTCAGCTAGTTCATCAACCAAAGTCTGATGTTATTACAAATGTTTGATACCTAGCCAATTTGTCCATTTTTTTGAATCAAGTAGGTTGGAAAACTAACCTAGTAAATGTTGGCTTATTACATTTTATGTGAAAAAAACCCCTCCTTCTTCACTTACTACTTCTTGAATAATTCTTCAAATATAGTAATTGGAGTACACAGAGTGGTGCAATGTAACTTCTCGAGTGTGGTGAGCCTGGGTTTAAGCTGAGTTCTATCACTGACCTTTGCACCACGGACAGCTCATCCTCTCCAAGTGTCCTTCATTTCCCCTCTGTGAAACAGTCGATAAATCATATGAAGATTGGGATGAGAGAGAACTTCACCTTATGTTCCTGATACTTTGTTAAAAGCTCAACAGCAAATAGACACAAAGATCAATGGAACAGAATAGAAAACCCATAAATGAACCCACAACTATATGAGCAATTCATCCTCCACAAAGCAGGAAAGAATATCTAATGAGAAAAAGACAGTCTCTTCAACAAATGATGCTGGCAAAACTGGATTACAATATGCAAAACAATGAAACTGGACCATTTTCTTACCATGCACAAAAATAAATTCAAAATGGAATTGAATTCAAAAAGACCTAAATGTGAGACAGGAAACCATAAAAATCCTAAAAGAGAACACAGGCAATGACTTCCTTAACAAGGGCCGTAGCAACTTCTTTCTAGACACGTCTCCTGAGGCAAGGGAAACAAAAGCAAAACTAAACTATTGGGATTTAATCGAAATAAAATCTTAGGCATAGCAAAGGAAATGATCAACAAAACTAAAGGCGACTTATGGAATGGGAAAGATATTTGCAAATGGCATGTCTTTTAAATGGTTAGCATCCAAATTATATAAAGAACTTATAAAACTTAATACCCCAAAACTGAATAAGTGGGTTAAAGCCTCTGCTTTCGGCTCAGGTCATGATCTCAGCGTCCTGGGATCGAGGCCCGCATCGGGCTCTCTGCTCAGCGGGGAGCCTGCTTCCTCCTCTCCCTGTTTCTCAGCCTTGCCTCTCTGCCTACTTGTAATCTCTCTCTCTGTGTCAAATAAATAAATAAAAAATCTTTAAAAAAAAAAATGGGCAGAAGAGGGACACCTGGGTGGTACAGTCAGCTCGGCATCTGACTCCTGATTTTTGCTCAGGTTGTGATCTCAGGATCATGAAATTGAGCCCCACATCAGGCTCCACACTCAGTGTGAAGTCTGCTTGAGATTCTTTCTCCCTCTCCCTGCCCCTCCCGCTTGTGCTCTCTCTCTCTCTCTTTCTCCCTTCCTCCCTCAAAAAAATCCTTAAAAAAATGGGCAGAAGATACAATACATATTTTTCTGAAGAAGACACATAGATGGCCAACAGACACATGAAAAGATGCTCAACATCCCTGATCATCAGAGAAATGTAAATCAAAACTACAATGAGCGATCACTTCACACCAGGCAGAATGGCTGAAATCAAAAACACAAGAAGCAGCAGGTGTTGGCAAGGATGTGGAGGGAAGGGAAACCTCTTGCACTGTTGGTGGGAAGGCTAACTGGTGCAGCCACTCTGGAAAACAATATGGAGATTCTTTAGAAAATTAAAAATAGAACTATCTTATGATCTAGCAATTGCACTACTAGGTATTTACCCAAAGAATACAAAAATACTAATACAAAGGAATACAAAGGGATACATGCACTCTGACGTTTATAGCAGTATTATCTATAATAGCCAAGTTATGGAAATAGCCTGATTGACCATTGACTGATGAATGGATAAAGAAGATGTGGTGTGTGTGTGTGTGTGTGTATATGGAATGGAATGGAATGGAATATTACTCAGCCATAAAAAAGAAGGAACTCTTGCCATTGCAACAATATGGATAGACCTAGAGAGTGTTATACAAAGCAAAATAAGTCAGTCAGACCAAGACAAACACCATATGATCTCACTCATGTGGAACCTAAGAAACAAAACAAATGAGCAAAGGGAAAGAAAAGAGACAGACAGACAGGCAAACCAAGAAACAGACTCTTATCTGTAGAGAACAAACTTAGGGTTACAGGGGCGAAGTGGGTGGGAGGATGGGATACGTAGGTGTTGGGGATTAAGGACTGCATTTGTGTGAAGAGCGCCGGGCATTGTATGGAACTGTTGAATCACTATATTGAACACTTGAAACTAAGACTACACTGTATGTTAACTAACTGGAATTTAAATAAAAACTTAAAAAAAAAAGCCTAACAGTTACTTCTCCCAGAACCCACCTTCCTCTTCTGGGCTTGAGCATTTAGAGATCGCTGTTTACTGAATACTGCTTCAGATTATAGATTATAAGGTCTTTAGGAGATGGGACTAAGTCTTCTCTTATTAATCATAACACGGTATACATTTATTTCAGTATTTATAAACATTCTGTTATAAACAGAAGCTAATTCAATACATTCCCTGAAGACTCATTTTGTAGGATTTTTGTTGGTTTGTTTGCTCATCTTGGACATTTAAATTTATTTCCAAGTGTTGGGTTACTACTGCTGCACTCCTACCTGCCTTCATCTCCAAGCCCTCCTCATCCCCTCTGAAACATTCCGTGGCCACAGAGAAAGAGACTGGTCGATCACCCTGCCTAGAATTGTAGGGAAGAGATTGGGTCAAAACTAAAGGCCCTTTAGATCCATGAGGCTATCTTGCTAAATTGATGGTGGTCAAGGTTATAATTAGATCCTCAGACTCTCCTATCCAATTAAAAAATGTGCCTATGTGATTTGTGTATTTCACTCTTCGGGTTATGTATTAGTATCAATATTTACCTGAAAAGCTATAATTCATCACCTCAAATGTTTCTAATGTGCTGTTGCATTCTTAAATATGATTTTATTATGACTTAAGGTCGGAACATTGATTAAAAGAACACATCCAATTTTATAATAAAATATAGGAAAGTTAGACAGAAATTTGCTTTCTAAGCAATTTTTCGGAGGACACATCTCTTCAGCAGAGTGAGAAATATATGTTGATAATCCCTCATCTTGGCTATTTTCTGATAATGATGAAGATGCTCATTGGTTCACTTTCTCTCACTGTTAGAAAGAAGTTGTTACATTGAACTGCGCTTTGTTTGCTTGTAATTTCTACCCTGTGATGTTTGTTCGGCCTTTTAATACAATGAAGAAATGGAACACACATCCTTCAAAAAGGCATCCCTCCAGATGGTCATGTGGTCCAATCTTCTAGACACTGAATATCACGAAGGCAGATAATCTACCTTGTTTGTCTTTATGTTGGCATTTATCCCTACTGCCTACTATCCTGCACATTATAAGTGGAAAAATGATATTTTTAATGGGTTGCTAGATGATATTTAGAATGATAGAATTTCCCACTTGTAGGAGACATCATCCCACACCAGAATCTCTTCCACACCATTCTTGCTGTATAGTCATTTAGGTTATCCTTCAGAGTATCTAGTGACAGGCAAATTATTTCATCCAGAATGAACTGGAGCTTCCAAATGGTAACCTGAATTTCTTCAGGCTTTTCTAGTATTTGGACAATAATGAATTCATGCAAATAGTAATATTTGCACTACCCATTCTCATAGCCCCCACCTGCGCAATTGTAAACCCTCAGCAGACCCGCCTCCCCTGGCCATCAGTGAGATTAGTTCTGAAAGACCTCATACAGACTCACAAATCATTGTCTCATGACCCCTCCGTGTAGCCTCTTTGTTGGGTAACATACCTGAAAGCCTCCTGAAGGAAGTGTCTCCTCACTGCTTTTGTGAGAAGGCTGTTTCTCACGCCCATCTCTAGGATCCCCAACACCATGGATCCACAAGATGCCAGAAGACCCAAAGCTGCTTCAGTCGTCATTGTACCAGAACAGAGTCAGGTGTATTCCATTTGGAAATAGGGCCAAGCCATGGTTCTCCATAGCAGTTTGTGCGGAACTAGGCTAACAGTATTGGAGAGTAACCTAAATTGCCTGTGGTTTGTGAATCTCTAAGCTTGTATAGATAGCTTATTTTCTCCCTGAGCTACAACCCCATGGGGCTGGACTAGGAAACCAATATTGAGTTCTCTCTGTCTTCCTTCTGTTTCTGTATTTCTCTAGTGCTCATATAGAAGTTGTACTCCTGAAGACCCCTTCCTTCCTATGTAGATCTGCCCTTGCAGTTGAGAGGTGCTTGGGAAATCACAGGTCTGATTGCATCAGACACAATCAGGATCCGAATCACAATTTAGGCCCAGCCAGGACACACTTCCACATGTCCCCAGACAACGCCAACTGCAAGGCCAAAAATTTTGAACATTGTAGTGGAGCAAATCTCTCTTCCCATTAACTTACCGTATACACAGTAGTAAGGAAGGTGCCATGTTTGCACATAATTAGTATATAACTCAAAGACTAAAGGCTATGTAAGAACCATGTGCTGGTGCTATGAAATCTCTGAGCGGGGATCCCCATAAATCCGAGACTTGGTGATTCTCAAAGCTACTGAGTCTGTGATTAATATTTTGCTGATCTGGTGACTTTCAATTGGCTTACTCAAATCTTCATGTGAGTTTGGGCCATCATTCTCACTTTTGTTTGGAGGGTTTCAAATTTGCTTCGCTGTCAAGTTGCAGTTCTGCTATTTATTCATTCAATGAACAAATTCATAGTGATTATAAGTACCATGGGATAGACAATGCACAGTATGCTTTCAGAAAACAATCTGCCATGTTTTACAGAATCTGTAACAAGAAGAAAATGTAACACCCTGACAGACAAGACTAGTTCCAGAACCAGCAATGCAGCTTTTAATGGTAGGCAGAGAAAATCCCCTGAAAGCAGATGTGGGCTCTGTCTTGTTCCAAGAGGAAGCCCTTAAGGGTTTACATGGCAAAAATAGGTTTCTGCAGAAGATCACTTGACAAGATCATTCATTATGATATCTTTGCCCGACATGACAGAACTGAAACTCTATTTTGTCAAAGTTGGAATTGAAACATAAGACAGTATTAAGACTTGTGTTCTGCACCTCTCAAATCTACAAAGTCTTTGGAGGTGAACTCTGTTCCTGAGCTAATCAGTCATGGTTGAGACCACGCCCACAACCTTACAGAAGCTCTGCAGATGTCAGTGCTGACTCCAGGCCAAACACGGAGTACGGCATGCAGTTCGGTGCACTCAGGAATAAGAGGGTAGAATGAATGATGGCTGGAGGAGGTGCCTATTTTATCATCCAGAGATCTGGCCCAATGTGGGTAAGACAAAACATATGTTAATGAAAATTTGGTTGGCTGGAATATCTGAGAAATGAAAGTGTTGGTGAAACCACAGGGAATGCTTTCTGTTTCACTCAGTTGGGCAAGTCCATAGCGCCCCTGGACTAAGCCTTGTGAGTTCTTTTTTTTTTTTTTTTTTTTTTTAAAGTTTTTTTTTT
>LNAC01000116.1:4053506-4092153 GCA_002007465.1 Ailurus styani
TTTTTTTTTTTTTTTTTTTAAAGATTTTATTTTTATTTATTTCACAGAGGGAGAGAGATCACAAGGAGGCAGAGAGGCAGGCAGAGAGAGAGAGGGGGAAGCAGGCTCCCCACTGAGCAGGGAGCCCGATGCGGGCCTCGATCCCAGGACCCTGGGATCATGACCTGAGCCGAAAGCAGAGGCTTTAACCCACTGAGCCACCCAGGCGCCCCTTGTGAGTTCTTTTAAAGGAAGTTGGTACCTCTGGATGCCGGTGGGATGCTGAGGGATGTGAAAAGCAATTAGTCTTGCTCTGTATCCTGGGGAGAGTCCATCTGATGTCTCTGAATTAAGTGCTACTTCAGTTGTCAGAAAGGCATGACTTTCCGGGTCCCGGCAAGGCCTAGCAAATCAACCAATATGCAGGCCCTTCTTGCTAATGAAACAATTAGATTCTGTTTTACTAACTAGGCCAGGAGTGCTGGGATATCTGGTGCAGCCTAAGGGGGAGTAAACAATTGATATTCTGCTGCACAGAGTCGTTGCGTGGTCTCAGTGGTGTGCTGGAGTCAGCTAGTACTTGGATTCCTGAGAGCTGGTTGTTAAGTTTCTAGAAAATCTGTAAGCGAACTGAAGGCACTTTGGTTCCTGAAATCAGCTATGTTTAGAATATTTACACCATAGACATTGGCAAATGATATGAATCAGTACTTTTTCCTTTACCATCATACTGCTGAAACAATGCCGCTTTCTTCTGTGTACGAGTAGAGATTGCTAGAAGTAGATTATCTCTAGATCCAACCATCTCTACCTGTGGGGGAGATGCAGCTCCAGCAAAGACTGATTCAGACCCCATAGGCCCCCTGATCCACATGCATTCCCACCCAAGTGTACAAGTGGTCTGAACACCAACTCTAAGAGGCCTTGCCACTTATATACGGACAAATTTTCACATCTCTACAAATGTATCTATGAATGTATGCATGTATTTAGGACCATTTGCCCATCTCAGATGTGAGCGTACGGATCCTAGACTGAGCCCAAAACACTTACCAGGGTAGCACAAATTCTCTATTTTAGTACATACCTATCTTCATGAGCAGGGCTGATCTCTATTTTGCGGATAAATTTAAATTCACTTGCATTTTCATATTTCCTGGGATCGTAATACGACTTAATTTGCTCACTCACACATTTCAAAATGGTAAGAAATCTATGCCTTTGGATTTCCATCTTTAAGAACCACATTCAAAAGAAAGAAAGAAAAAAGCAAAAAATCAAGGTCAGGAAGATTAAGCCCCTTAATTCACGTGCCAAACTTCCCATTTCAATTGTGGTTTTGTCTCCCAGCTAAAGTTTGTCTTTTTGTGACATTTGCATTAAGCCCAGAGGACATTTTGAGTGGAAACATGCTGAAAGCATAATTGAAACGCTGAGTGGTGCCATTTGTCTAATTTGCATTTTTCCCCCAAGTGGGGAGTTTTCACTCCCCATTTCTTCTCCTGGGGTGTTCAAAGATTATCTCAGAGAATGATGTGCAATTGATTCCAATAAATCCCCATGTACAGTATATTATATGTATATATATTTTTTTCTTTCCAGAAGCTATTTTAAATGCCACAGTGAAAAATTATGTAAGAAAGTCCTTTGTAGGTTCATAATAGTACAGATAGTTTATTTTCCCCCTCAGATAGAGATTTTGAATATTTGTCCACAAATTTAATTGTTTATTAGAATTTTTCCTTTCAGTTATCCTCATGGTGTCATTCCAAGCTTTTTAGGAGGGTGTCTCTATAGAAAGAAACATTAAAAAAAATAGGTAGATATAAACCATTCAATTTCATCCTTAATATGTTCCTTGAACTCTGTGCCCCCAAACATGCCCTGACTTGATCTCTATTAAAAAGTTGGAGAATCACTGATATTTTGGTTGTGTCAACAAAGTTATTAAATGAGACAATGATGCAGGAATGACGCTATCAGTTGCAGTCTTTAATTGGGAATTTCAGGTGAGATTCTAATTGGTGGGGAAGTAGAAGGTGTTTCTGTAGGAGGAAGAAGTCAAATAAGAGTGTGGTAAATTGTGTCTCTTTCGATTAAGTATTCCTCATATACTTCAGATCTGCCATTCAGATAATGGCCAAAGCTGCTGTCATCGGCGAGGTGGAGATTTGTGTTTTTTCTAAGGTGTGCATCTTTCTCAAACTTGCTAGGCATGAATTTATCTAAACAAGGGATATGCAGAGCGGAGTGTAGCCAGGCCAGCATTTCGGGAGGGTGGAACCCACATCTCTCTGAGGGCTTTAGTGCCTGCAAGGACAAACGTGTTTTTATTTGACTCCTCAAGTTTAACATCGTTGGGAAAAAAAATAAAAAAGGGACATCTGGCCGATCCGACATATATTATAAATGTTATCTTCAAATAATTTTGTGAGAATAAATAATGTGAGACAAACAAAAGAAAAACACTAAGAGAATAATAGGTCAGCTAGGAAAATATGGTGATAATGTGAGGCTGGACGTGGAGTGTTTGAAGGAGGGAGTCCATTTGCCCAGATAGACCAGCATGAAGTGTGCGGCCTTCTCTTCCTTCAACCGCGCTAAGTCTCAGTTTCTAGAGAGGAAACAAATTCTCTACCTCAAATTGGCCATGTGAAGATTCATTGCAATTAGGAGTGTAAAGCTCTCGGTGCAGTGTCATGCTTAGAGGAAAAAAATTACTTCAGCTTGGTAAGAAGTTATCTGTACAAACCATCCATGTAAAGAACATTTAACAAAATGCTGGTGAGTGTACTATGGGTGGAGCGCTGTAATTTTGCTTCTTCGCTGTCATTTTTTCCTTCACAACCTCTCACGTGGGACAGGTAAGGCTTTGCCCAGAAGAGGAGGAAGATTCAAAGACGGGGCAAGGCTGGCAGAATCATCGGCCTCACTCCCTTGGCCCCAGCAGAGGCGCCTTTAGTAACCGTCTCCATGGTAACCACAGCTGGCCCAGCAGGCCAGAGCATGGGTACCTGACTGAAAAGAGATGGAAGGACCCAGGAGGCAGGTGGAAAACTAGCTGGAAGCAGTAAGCTATGTAGGAAAAGGAAAAAAAAACATAACTTCCTTAATGCCCACAATTGTAGGAGTCATGATGGTGATAATTCTTATTCATGGAGTACTTTATGCACGTAGGTATATGTGATCGTGTTGAATGCTCACCATCAGAATTACAATACCTGTGAGGCTGGTACTGTTATTTGTTCCACTTTACAGATGAAGACATTGAGGTTCAAAGAGAGTGGGTGGTCTGTCCAAGGTCACAGGGCTGCTACACAAGAGCCAGGTTTGGAAAAAGGGTTTAGAAACCTACCATTAGAACTGCCCTTTCTCAGGGCATGGGAAGAGCAGTTCCTGGCATGCTAGGTCTTCAACCTCCTCTCTGTGCCAAGGAGGGCTGGGAAATGGGTAAACCTGGCATCTGGACAAGAAGTCCATTGTCTGAGGTCCTGGTTCTTGGCCCTTAGCTGCGTTAGATCCATCTGGGGAGCTTTGAAGAGATACCAGTGCCCAGACCCCAGCCCAGCCCTGTTATATCAGAATCTTGGTTGGGAGTTGAACAGGTATTGCTATATTTTAAAATGCTGTCCTGGTGAGTCTCATCGCCTTGAAAAAAGCCATAGTCTAAGGCACCTGCTCCTGAATTGGTGAAGGTGTCCAACACAGAGACTTGATTTCACAATCCTTAGTTATTCAATAGAGCAAGTTGGGAAGAAAACTAGGCTATATTAGATGCCTATGATGTGCCAGATCCTGAACATAGATGTGGTCTCTCAATACGCCCTTATCTGGGATCTCTGAGAAGCCCAGAGGGATTAGTGAGTGGCCTTCAGGGGTCAGGATGGGGCAACTGCCCTATTCCCTCTTATGCATCAAGTCCCAGGAAATGGATATACTGAGCGCTTGAACCGTAGGGGTAGACAGATGGACTGGGGACAGGTTCTTGCTTTCTCTGGGTGTATGAATTCGAGCAAGTTGGTGAATCTCAGAGGCTCAGTCTGTTTTCCTGTAAAATGGAAAATGATGCTTATAGGGTATGCATTTTCCATGGGGCTATATTACCCCCAAGACGGTAGCATGAAGGAGGAGCAAAACATTGCACTCTGTGTGTGTGTGTGTGTGTGTGTGTGTGTGTGTGTGTGTGTGTGTGTGTAAAAGGCAGAGAGGTACATAAGAACTCAGGCAGTATATCTGTGCCATTGAAATTTCATGATGGTAGTGGCACCTCGGTGACTCGGTTGGTTAAGCATCTGACTCCTGATTTCAGTTCAGGTCAGTGAGCAATGTGTGAGACACGGGGTGGGGGCAGAGGCCAGAGGGGAGGCCGGTGGACAGCTTAGCCGTGGAGGACCTTGAGCATGGGCATCTTTTGCAATGGGGGGGTCTGTGTTTGTGTGAAACTCAGGTGGAGACAAGTTGGTCCTATAGTTGTGATGGGAGCGTCCAAAGCTTTCTTCAAGGAGTAAGACTTGGTGTGGCCTTCCAGACCCCACCTTTCCAGCTTATCTTCACTCTCTGTTCCTCACTTTCTCCCTTGCTCTCTGTGCCCATCTCACTGGCTTATTTGCAATCCCTTGAATACCACTGGACCTTTGCACATGTGGTGGCTCTTTGCCTGGCGTAGGTTCCCTGTTACTTATAAGACTATTGCATTAATGTCTATATCTCTGACTGTACTTCAACCCAGGGACTGTGTCACTTTACTTAGCATTATAAACCTAGCATCTAGGGTTCCTAGTAAATATTTGTGGAAGGAATTCATGGAGGTGGGAAGGAAGAAAGGAAGAAAAGAAAGGGACAGGAAAAGAAAGGCTGAAGTAGAACCCCACAAATTTGTATACCTTCCCTCACCTCCAGTCCTTGCCAGCTCAGTCTGTCTTGCATCCCGCCAGGGGCCGGGGCCAGAACCAGCCAGCATCCTGGCAACCCAGCAGGTCCTGACATTTGAGCAACATGCCCCCAGTGGATGAATGGCTAATCGATAACAATGAAAGAACTTATGTGTCTCATCTTCATAGTTCACCTCCAAAAACTGAAACCAGGCATGCCCAATTCATCTTGGCAACCACGATGGTCAGAGAAAGGAAGCAAATGTCAGAGGACCACAGACTCCCAAGGGCCCACTTGTGTGTCTGCACCAAGATGCCTCTGAAGCTGAGCGGGCAGCCCAGGAAGGTGCTGGAGACCCTCCCAGAGGAGGCTCAAGGGGGCACCATGCGGTACGCGTCAGGGCTGGGAGGGAGCCCAGCAGCAGGACCTCACTGGGTGCTCATGCCCTGGTATTCAGGTGCTGATGGGTCTTCAGGAGGGCTGTATTTTATGTGAGGGTTTGTCTTCATGGAAACAGAAAGTCATAAAAGGCAAAGGAACCAGGGCTCAAATCTTGGTTTCATCATGTGGGGCACCTGCCTCGCTCTTTCCAAATCTCAGTTACCTTACCTATAACCTGGGGTCCAAAAAGCACATTTCATTTGGTGTGCAGATTAAATAAGAAAATGCTTGTAAAATGCCTAACACTTAGCCTCGCATGTGGAAAATGTTCAGTTCACATCAGCTATTATCATTATCAGCTAATATGGTTATTATCACCATAAGAATGATCTCCCAGAACAGAAAGATCAGCTTAATTCATCAAATATTTATATGACTTTAACAGTGTGCTCAGACCAAGGTAGATGTCACCGAAGACACGCAGAACTGGAAACAGCCCCAACACCCATCCAGAATGGAATAGAAAAATTCATTAGAGCCACGTCCTGGAATCCTACCTAGCAGTTAGCATTAACTGCTGGGACTCAGAGACACGCGGATGACTCTCAGAAACATAATACTGAGTGGGAGGGTCCGGACACAAGAGCACACACTGCGTGATCCCCTTCATATGAAGCGCACATGCAGGCGGGAAAGAGCCATGGTGTTAGGAGTCAGCGTCGCGCAGCCTTCAAGGAGGAGGCTGGGGATGGTCTCAGGAGGGAGGGGAGAGGTGGTTGTATTTGGTGTCCGGCCCTGGGTACATGGGCATGCCCACTTTATGAAAATCCATCAAGTTGTACATTCTGATTTATGTGCTTTTTGTGTATCTGTGTCATACTTCAGTTAAAGGTTTACCAAACAAACAAGCCTGTTCAGCAGAGAGCTAAGAAACAAAAGTGGGGCGAGGAAAGAAAGCAAGCAGTACAATTCCGTGCTTGCCCACAAGAACAGCTGCTTTTCCTATTCCTTCCCAAACACGACTTAGCCATTCTACTATGGGAATTCTGCCCATAGCTATCCCGCCACTGTGTTAATCTGGGCCAGGCATCATTGGCACAACGCCACACTAACTGGTTTTCTTGGCCTCTCTTCTCTCCCAGACTGCTCTCTGGAACCCTGAGGAGCTGTCTTAAAAGATCCTGTTTCATCTCTGTACCTTCAGTGCTTAGTACCCGCCTAGAACATAGGAGGTGATCAAGGGCAGATCTAGAATGAAGTTTCCCCGCACAGTCAAAGCCAGAGGGCTACAAGGGGGTGCCGTGGGCTAGAGGAAGCGTTGTTAGATCTGGGTGGGGAGCAGTAACCCACATTTACTAGTCAGAGAGTCTCCAGCACCAAGCTGCCCGACCTGCTCACACTCTGTCTGTCTTTATTCACCTGTTTTGTTTTGTTTTATTTCCCCAGTGACCTTCAGTGACTGCAAGGGAAACAACAAGCTACACTATGAGGTCTCAAGCCCGTACTTCAAGGTGAACAGTGATGGCAGCTTAGTCGCCCTGAAAAACATAACCGCGGTGGGCAAGACCGTGTTCGTCCACGCCCGGACCCCCCACGCGGAAGACATGGCAGAACTCATGATTGTCGGGGGGAAAGACATCCAGGGCTCCTTGCAGGTAACCCAGCTGTTTGGGATAAACTGGGTCCACAGAGGAAGGCTGGGGTCCGTATGTCTTATGCAGAAAATAGTTCTCTGGTTTATTATTAGCCAAGACTGTTTTCATTTGCAGATGACAAAAACCTAACTCAAAAAACTCTCGGGGCAGGGGGTGGTGTGGGAAAATTTATCGACTAATGCGACAAATATTTCAGGATAACTCTGCCTTCAGGCGTGTACCAGTGTCCAGATATGACATCCGCTTTGATCCTTACCCATGTTGTGGTTCTGTTTTCCTTCTGTTGGCTTCACTCTTAGACAGTCCCATCCCTCTCCGCCTCCAGTATGGACGTCTCAGCAGCTCTGCTTCATTTTCCCCAACCTGAAGTCCCTTGGGAGAACTCTTCCCGGCAGTGCCAACAGATGCTTGAAATCAGATCTCTCTGGCTCTCATTAGGTCACGTGTCCACCCTTGAACCAGTCACCGTGTCCATTGGGTAGCGATGCTCTAGTTGGCTAAGTCTGAGTCACTGGTCTTATCCTGAACCCTGGGTGGAGTCAGCCCCACCTAAGACATACAGTCAGACTGTGAAAGATAGGTAGTTGCTCAAAGTAAATTAGCATGCTGTTGTCTGAGGATGGGAAATGGTGCTTGGGCAGGCCAGAAACACGGTGGCCCACTGCACTTGTATCGCAAGGCAGCCCTTGCCTACGGCGCCACTCCTTTGCCATACCCTGGTGCCCATTCCTTTCCAGATGCACACGTATGTTGACCTTGTACCTGTGCACATGTTTACACACTTTAAGAACACTACCAGCTGCCCTTTAGACTTCCTGATTATGTCATCCAGAGACTTTTTGCTACTGTGGACTCACCTACCCCTCATTCATCAAGAGTTTAAAGACTCTGTGGTTTCTTGATGAAAGGAAAGGCACACTGCAAGACCCAGACAAAACAATGGCAGTAATAATGGTGTGTCCCCGGGGTGGGTGTGGCTCGCCTTTGCTCCTGCTCCATGGTCTGCTCTGAGCCAGTTTTTCAAAACCTTGATTCTTGATGCCTTTCTCCATCTGCCACCCTCCCCATAACCTTGCTTTATCTGCTCATTTTGTTCAGCGGTGGAGGGTGGGAGTGGTGTGAACACTGATTCTACAGCTGGGGAGCAGAGACAGAGATGGCTGTGTGATCTTGAAAGAATCTTCAAACTCCTTCATCTGCAGACTGGAGGGGTGAAAGAGTCTGGGATGGCTAAACTGTGGCAGCTGCATTGCCCCATTCTGTCACCACACTCATGGCAGACATGGCTAATTATCACCGGCTTGGCCTGAGTATCTTTCCCAACACGGTGCTTCGGGAAGCCACTATCCGTGGATCATTCACAGACATTTCCAGGGATGGAATGTATTCACCATGCCTGGACCAGACAGACTCCGTTTTTCCCCTTCACATCTGGGAGTGTATGAGTTAAGGGTAGATAGCACGCTAAAAAGTGAATCCACAGTGTACCACTGATATTTTCAAAGAAAATAGGATATCGATGAATACATCCAGTGTGGAAACCCACTGGCACTGCAAAAACAAGCTTTTTTCTTACTCAGCCATGGTCATTTTCACAGCATCTCACTAACTTGTGATATAAATGACTTGGTAAATATCTAAAGTAACAAAATTGCTGGGATGTGTAGCACAAGGTGCTTCGTAGGAACAAGTAAATGGCACAGAGATCCACATAAGGGGGTTTGTGTGTGGGGTGGGCTTTATTCAAATGGACATCGTTCATCGTGATTCATGGCTCATCTTTAAGTGCGGGACACACAGTGTCATACTGTTTAGCTTAAAGCAGAGCAGCGGGAATTCTGGGTACTTCCCAGGACAGACTCCACCCTGATAGGCTCCGAGACCTGGGGTTCAGTCCAAAGAGCCTCAGTCTTGAAGAACTGGCCTCTTGAGTCCCAGAGAGACACCCTCCTGGAGGCCAGGCCCCTCTGTCGGAGCCCCTTGTCCACAAAGCCTGGCTGCCATTGGCAGCTTCTTACAAAGCCTGGTGGAGGCTGCCGAGCCACTCACTTTGCCGGACCCCAGCAGAAATGGGCACTCACCTCCTGCCTCTGGTAATTTCATGAGGTTTAAAAATGGGCCTTATGAAGCTGCCCAGATGTGTCTGTAATAAAAAAGTCCCCAAAAATTAAAAAGAAAAAAAAAAGATAGGAAAAAAAAAAGTTAGCCAGAGAATTCCTCCATGGAGAACACAATCCTTAAGAGATATTCTTTTGGTATTTTGAGGCCCTACTGTGTGCAGCCAAGCAAGCTTCTAGAGAGGGGAAGCAGTGAGCACCCAAGCCAGCTCTGCTCCCGGGTGGGGGGGAAATGAGCGAGTATGTTGAAAATAGCACCACACAAGGTAGCAAGGCCAGCTGCTGCTTTGTGCCTTTAGAGACCAGACCAGGCCAGGAAGCTGGGCTGGTAACAGCCAGTGCGCTCACGGCCCTCACTGCCTGCTGGCTGCTGCCCTCATGGACCCCAAATGCTGACTCGTTAAACGTCCCCCACCGCCTGTGAGGCATGCACTACTCGCCTCACTTTACAGATGGGGGAAACCGAGGACATAGAGGAGAGTGAGAAATCATACTGTTTAGTGGGCCTCTCTCAAGTGTGTGCATCTCAGTGTGTGCTTTAATGTCCATTGGTTTTAACCCTCACAGCTGCCGCCCACCCCCATGGGGTTGCTGACTTCACTCCTTCCTCTGGATGTGAAAAGTTGGCCAAGATCCCCTAGCTTGAAATTGGCACAAATGAGATTAATTAAGATCTGGCTTCTCCATCAAACCATCTACTCTCTTTCCCGCCCATAAGGGATGAGAGATGAGGGCATGAGTCAGAGCGAAACAGTAGCAATGGGAGAAACCAACAAAGGAAGGTATGGCTTGAAGGAAGAAAGATCCAGGATTTAGGATTTGGGTGGCTCCAAGCTGTGGAGGCTAAGAGGATGGAGGTGGATTGGACCAGTCAGAAAATGGGTGGTTGGGAAAGGCACTTACTTAGTCAGGCGTGGATGTGTTGAGTTGGTGGCTCCTGGGGACATCTTGATAGGGATGGGAACTATATCGTAGGGTAAACACTTAGGGGAAGAACAGTATAGTGGTAAGGCTTTGGCTTTGGTGTGGAACTTCAGTGGTTTCAAATTTCCACTCCACCACCTATGACTATGACTTTGGACGAGCCAGCCAACTCCCTAAACCTCAACATCCCTCTCTATGAGATTGGTAAGAACAGTCTGCATCACAGAATCACTCTGTTGGACGCAGCCCAGAACACCTGGTGACCCATCCCAACAATGGTATCATGTCGGAACCTCTAGAGAAAGGATAGGTACAGGGGGTTAAGTGACCTCACCGAGGCCAGGAGATAGAAGTCAGAGAATAAAGGCAGGAGGAGAAAGCGAAGCCGAAGGAAGAAAGAGAAGGTGTGCTCAGCGAGGGCACTGGGGTAACCACGGAGCGGTATCGCAGTGGCTAATTTCACACCACTGTGTTTTGGAAGGAAGGACTCTCTAAGATGAATGTAACCCCAGTAAAGCCCAGCTCATCAGCAGTAATGGGAGCTCAGATCTTTAATGACACGATGTGTCTCTCTTATTTTTACCTGCTGCCTGCGACCCCGTTTCACCCAGAAGGCCTCAACCTCTGAAGTCTTGCTGTTACTAGCTTAATTATAGATGCCCAAGCTGTCTCTGCATTTTGAATGGGCTTCCCAGAAGCTAGGACCTGTGTCTGTGAGCAATGTAAGATCACCTTTAGACCGGAGAGGGCAGAGGACCGCCTTAGTCCCTCGTGATCTGACAGGGCGGTGGGGTTGGTATGGAAGGGCCAAGGCTTGCGATGCTTGCTGGAGGGGTTTCTAGCCTGGGGAAGGTAATGGTGAACTCCACTCACGATATGGTGTCCGGACAGATGGTAGCTCATCCACACTGAGTCTGCTATCCCTCCCTGCCGGACAGCCATGAATGGGAAGACAGCAGAGTGCTTGCCTTTATTTATTTATTTTTCCTTTGGCTAGAGGGCTCCAGGAGTTTATATGGGCAAGCTCTGTTTCTTTCCTTATGCATCTTAGGTAGAGATGTCTTTACCTGCTGTGCAAACAGGACTCACCAATTCCAATTTCAAGTCTAGCATAAAAAAGTTTTTTTAAAACCATCTTTTTATTTAGTTTTTCTTTCTGACTTAACAAATTGTAGCTTCTGAGACTATAGATTATAGCAAGGAATACTGACATCAATTACAGAACTGGATGAAGTCAGGCTGCAAAGTAAGAACATCAGGGCGCTTGGAGAAATTTACTTTGAATTCCAGTTTGAGAGCTAAAAGAGACTGTGCCCCCCAGGTTCGTCTTGAAGTGTGGGCATTTGCACTCTAAGCAGCTGTAGAATTTAGGAACCCGTGACCTGGACAGCTGGCTCCTCAAGAAAGAGCAGGAGATGCATGATGCAAAAGGGAGGGAGAGGTGTGGGGTCCTGGGGGCTGCAGGCTTGGATCCAGCTCTCCCAGTGGGGCTTCGTCTTAAATGCAAATCTGATCACTTTGCTCCTTGCTTCATGGGACCTTGCTTGCTCATCAGCCCACCTGGCCCCCGGGATAATATTCTGTCGCCTTCACAGATATCTGAAAAGGCCTTTCAGGTGGGTGGTCTCTGCCGCCTTCCCTCAAGTCTGGTTCCTTTCATCTGTAAGTGCCTTGACCTGCTGAAATGTTTGACCTCCAAGAGCTTTCCCCACTCCCTGTGCCAAAGGAGGGTCTCCCTTGGTAGCAGTGGTTCTGCTCCTTCGTGGTCTTCTTCTCAGTTTGTAAATTATGCATTTATTTCAGGTTCCCTGATCCCTGATAAGACTGTATAAGCTCCCTGAAGGCAGGAATATAGTCTGTTTCCTTCCTATTTCCTTCCTCCCTCCCTTCCTTTCTTCCTTCCTTCCTTTGTTCTTTCCTGATGTGTCCATGGCTCTATCCCTCTAACCCTAGCACCCAGCACAGTAACTGACTTATAGTTGGAATTCACTGAATGTCTTTTGAATAAATGCCTGAGTAGAACGCATGACACCTTTGACACCACTCCCTGCATTGAATCCTGGGCTCCTCACTCCAATAACAAACTACTGTGGTTTCTTGAATTGGCCAAGCTCTCCCTCCCATTCATGCTGGCTGCTTCTCTGTCTGGATTAGGCCCCCTTGCTATAGCCCCAGCTGCCCCAAGGCCAGCACCAACTGCCACGGCTCCCTCCTTTGATAGTTCTGGACCCACCAAGATTTTCCTTCTCTCGGGACACCTCTCTGATCGTTGCCCCCAGATCATTAAGTGTTTTATCCTCCATGTTCCTCATGGAGCCCCTCCTGGCTCCCCGATCATAGCACTAAATTTTAACTGCCTGATTTATTTGCGCTGGTTCCCGTGTCCATAAATGTAGGGCATTTAGAACTTCATGTGAACTTAAATCATTACCATTTCACTCCTCAGGTGTCCACTGGGTGTGAAACTCTGACTAGTCTTCCAGGACTCTTTGTTTCTATGGGTCCACTTAGTAAACACCAAGAGACTCGGCAGCATTTAGAAGTTAATTATGAACAATTCACACTTGTTCACCAGAAGTCAATATGTGGTGTTCTTAGTAAAGGGAAACTGGTCTCTGAATGAAGTTGCTTCATTAAATGCAAAAAAAAATTATTCCCCCCTTTCGCTATTTAAAACATTCCCCCCAAAATACAACTACCGACTCTTCATTGAAAAGACATAAATTTGGCTCCTCGTCCAGTTTCAAGAATTAGGATGGAAATAGTTCCCAAAAGATAAAATAAAAGGAGCAATCAGAAGAAGGAACAACTCGGGAGAAAACAGTTGTTTTGTTTTTAATGTTTAAGATAAAAATATAAAACGTGTCATTGACTGCTCAGCTGCCGATGTGCGTAATGCTAATTCTGTATCTCGGCCCTGCCGGGGGTCGGGGGGTGTGAATTCACTGCTCCGGGCTCCACGTGTCGCGCGCCTCGAGGGATTGTGGGTCTGGGGGCTCCAGAGCAGCGGCTACTGTCCCTGCACGTGTGTGTGCGCTGTGACGGTTAGCTGAGCTGTGCTTGACATGAAGGCAGTCCTGGAATGACCCCAACGTGGGATCTAATCACACATTTAATACTTACCAGTCATGTGACACTGAAAAGTCACCTAAGTCCTTTGAGGTGGTTTTCTCACCTGTGACACAGGGGCTCTATGTAGACCCAGCCTTATTTAGGTGCCAGCATGGGGTATACAAAATTTTTCTTTTAAATATCATGCCTCGCCCAGTGCTACCAGAGGGTCTCAGTCACAGGCTATTGACTCTTAACTGAAGTATGCAGTGAGTTGCTGTCACCTCTGTATATTTCTTGACCATCTTTCCTGATTTCACACATTCTAGATGAAAATAGTTTTGCACATGTGTTACTGAGATAAACTCCAATTTTTATCCACACTGAGCCAACCATTTGAATCCTGTTTGGTTGGGCCATTATACCATCCAAATTCCCAGGCCCCTATCCTGCCGCACAATGGAAGCTTGACTTTGTTTATTGAAAGCATCCCTGAGAACATGAGCCACCAGCTTAGGGTAACTGCCTTGTTGCAAGATCTTTATCACGTTGACTGGGAGTGGCCTGGAGTCTGTCAAGGTGGTCAGTGGTATCGACCTCGCTCCTATGAAATATGTTTTACAACCATTGCAGTGGAGAACCAATCTGGGCATTTACAGTGGCCATAAAGAAACGAGGAGTTAAAGCTGCGGGTGGGCTCTGATTTAACACGCGTGGTAACTTCAGAACCCTGCGAAGGACCACTCCACATGCCAAAAGCCTCCCCAGTTACTATTAGGAGAATTAGTGTCCATTTGACTCTCACCCAAATTAGGGAAAATATATAGCGTGAAAATTATGGTACAGATCCAAAAATAAGGTATTAGGCTGGTACATTTTGACACATGCCTAAATTGTTCTGTTTATGATTCTTAGCTCCAGGATACTATTCAAATACAGATAAAAAGACATCTTTTGATTCATTAATTTAAGTATATAACAGGTTGCTTTGTGGATCAGAACTAAGAAAATTGTATACTGAAGATTAATTTTAATTGAAATGCTTGGGGAAAAATAGCCAATCCCACAGAAAGTCTACATTACTAAAAACAGCTTCCTCTTGGCTTGTGAAAACTCAAGATTTCATGTTGTGCAGCAGTATTGTCCAACAGAAAAATCATGTGAGCCACATATGTAATTTTAAGTTTCCTTAAGTAACACATACATACACACACCCTATATATATGGGGTTAAATTTCATAAACATAAATTCTGTGTATGTGTGTGTGAGAGAGTTTAACCCAACATATATATAAAACCCAATAGATTTGATATGTAATTTCTTTAAGATATTATTACATCAAAAAGTAATTAATGTGAACATTATTTGTGAAAGTTTTATAATTTCCTCTTTATACTAAACCTTTGGAATTTGGTGTATGTTTTCCAGTTACGGCACATCTTAACATAGATTAACTAGATTTTAAATGCTTACTCGCCTCAGGTGGAAACTGTCTTCCAGTGGGACAGGGCTTCTTTGGAGTCCCCCAGGGACATTTATGTATTTTGAAAGAGGGAGGGAAAAAATCATTTGCTGCGTGCCTACCACATTTAGGGCACGGTCTTAGATGCTCTCATGCATGCGTCTGTTTCTCTGATCCTCAGAGCCAACCCATGCCGTTGGTGGTCTGGCTCCTACCCTGCAGGTGTGGAAGGAGCCCAGGTGCAGAGAGGTTGAGTACTTGAGCTAGTGTCGGCATTCGCGGCAGGCAACGGAGCTGGGAGCTGGGCCTGGGCCTTCTGATGTTCTGTAGTCACTGCTATTTTGGTAATACTGACATTTACAACAAAACTGGTGCTTTTCTATTCTCCTATAAGGAAGATGAAATGACACAGAAAAATTAAAAAATGGTTAGAAATTAAAAAAAAATTGAATGCAGAGCTGAGCAAAACTCCTAAAGAAATTTTAGGTAGGTGGACAAGTCCTGTGTTGTCATGACACTTTTCAAAAACTTTCCTCATGAATAGAATCTCTGGAGAAAGAAGCTTAGGGAAACAGCACAAGGTTTCCCAAATGTAAATGTCTCCTCAGGCACAAGTTCCTTTTATCTCAGACTTTATCCCATTCACCTTCTTGGTCCTAGAGTCTAGGGAAAACGATTTAGAACGTTTTCATACTCATTCTATAGCCTTGATCCTCACAACAGTGGCTTGAAGCAGATGGTGTTATTGGTGTTGGGTGAGTCAGGAAACTGAGACTCTACGAAGTAGGAGGGTAGGTCTCAAGTCCAAGAACCGGTCAAGCGGCGCCCTCCAGATTCCGAACTGCAGTGAGTCCCTGGGTTCCGTGTTCTAGCCACAGCTTGCTTTCCAGCAGCTGCTTGGGCCTTTTCTAGTAAAAGCAATAGAGTATCATAAAAGATAAATCACCTGGTATCTTGGATGGAATTAGACACTATGATGTTGTTCTGGGCTCTCTGATATGCTTCTAACCTCCTGTCTCTTCTTTACCCTAAATTGAGCATGAGTGTGTTCTAAGTGTAAATACTGGGGTGATCACCTCTTTTCAACCCCTGTCTTAGCTGGCATGTGGAGGTACTTGGTCACCATGGTTTGTCAGTGTGGCTGCTCTTCTCAGAGATGAAATGGCATAGGAAAATTCAAAGTGGTTAGAAGTATTTTTTACAAATGCCAAAGCAAGGGACGTCTGGGTGGCTCAGTCCATTAAGTGGCTGCTTTCAGCTCAGGTCATGATCTCAGGGTCCTGGGATCGAGCCCCACATCAGGCTCCTTGCTCATCAGGGGTCTGCTTCTCCCTCTCTCTCTCTACCACTCCCCCCACTCATGTTCTCTCTCTCTCAAATATATGAATAAAACATTTAAAAAATAAAAATAAATAAAAATGCAAGAGCAAATGACAATCTTGAGGCCATCTTAGGTAGGTTGGACATCAAGCCATGTGTCGTCATGACACGTTTTAAAAACTTTCCTCATGAATAGAACCTTTGGAAACAGAACCTAATAGAAACAGAGCCAGAGGGGCGCCTGGGTGGCTCAGTGGGTTAAAGCCTCTGTCTTCGGCTCAGGTCATGGTCTCAGGGTCCTGGGATTGAGCCCCGCATCGGGCTCCCTGCTCAGTGGGGGGCCTGCTTCCCCCTCTCCCTCTGCCTGCCTCTCAGCCTACTTGTGATCTCTCTCTCTCTCTCTCTCTCTCTCTCTCTGTCAAATAAATAAATAAATAAATCTAAAAAAAAAAAAGAAAAGAAAAGAAACAGAGCCAGAGTTCCAAAGGTAAATGCCTCTAGGCCACTCTGTGAGAGTCTGGTTCTCATTTCTGATTGAAACAAACAAAAAACTCCACACAGCCTTTGATACAGACCATAGATTGTCTCCGTTTAGTTCTTTGGTCTCAATACTCAAAAATTAGGAGCAAAGGAGCCCGGGAGAAGACGTACTATTCATTCTGTCCCCAGCACTTGGGTCAGTCAGATGATAGGGTCCTCACCCAAACTGTTAAGGCAGAAGCCTGAACATTTGGAAAAAATATCAAAGAAGAGCCTTATGGCCCCAGTCAACCTTCTGCTCTCACCCACCCATGATGGATAGATGCCAGTGGACTCTTGAACTCTGTGGCTGGGCCTGGTTCAGGGTAGATGCCACGGAGGCACCTCCCTTTGGGCCACACTAGTGATGCTGTTTGACCCTCAACTCGATTGTTTCAGGCAAAGCCAAGTGTAGTGTCAAGGGGTCACACAGACAAACAGGAAGCATTTCCCACCTGTGGCCACAGTCTAATCTCATCAGAGTTTATCCTGGATCCCGTTAACAGAAATAGAACCCCCAGGTCTGTCCCCCCTTGGGGTGCAAAAACAACAAAGAGCACCGACATCCCCCTTTGGGTCCAAGCGGGCCTGGCTATTTCCATTGGCTCACCTGCTTCTATCTATCTTAATAAGGCAAGAGATAGCAACAGTCGTAAAACAAATATTATGTGTGTGTAGCCATCCAAGTACGATGATGTTTTTTATTTTTTACAAAAAAAAAAAATAGATTTTTGTTCACACCAGCTCTTCTTTCTCTACCATGCCAAAAAAAAAAAAAATCAATTCTCAGAAAAAAGAAAGTGCTTTAAGTAATGCCCTGTATATAGTCTCAGAATCTGACATATCTGTGGACTCGCACATAGCAGAGAAATTCCACATGCTGACAAAGATGGCATCTTAACGCTCTTGGCAAGTCTCAATCTCCAGACCGATGAATGTGGCCAGTTGGGGAGGACTTTGAACAGAGAAAGAGAGAAAGAACTCCCCTATGGGATCGAATAAGACAAATATTCCTGGGCTGCCCAAGGCCAACAGGGCTTAAAAAATTTGAGACCGTCGCCCAAGCACATTCTAAAATATTGTCCACAAATGAGAGGCAGCCTTAGGTTGGACAGAGCTTACTGCTCTGACCCCACTGACCTCCATGATTTCCCTCCAGTCTTCTTATAATTCAGAAGGGGCAGCGTGGGATCTTCCCTTCTGTTCAATGTCTCCTCCACCAGTAGGAGAAAATTGGCCCTGAGATCCAAGAGGGGGGTCTTCCTTCCCCCGATGTCTACCCAGTTTCTCCTGCCTCCCAGCTCTTTATGGAGATGAGAGAGTCCCTCTAATTTTCCATCTTTTTGCAGCAAATCTTTCCGACAAAAGGTGTGCATTGTTAACTAACCCCTCAATATGTCACGAAAATTGGTCTTCTGTTGATAGCAACTTTTACAACTCCTTTCCTTTGAAGTTACAAAGCTATAAACAGTGGTAGTTCTCCAAGAGACCCACGGCGTGGTCTGAATAGCCTAACCAGGCTTTTTCTGACGACTGCCCCCTGCCCAGCCCTCTCACCAGATGTCTGCCCGTGCCACTATTTTTTTTTTTTTCAAGCCGGTGCTGGGAGGTTTAAGACAGGGAATCAGGATGTATTGTTTTCTTCCTTTCACTGTCCATTCTCACAAACCCCAGTTAACACGCATAATTGAAGGTCGACTCCTTTTTTATTCCAAGTTTCTTATTCAATTTGGAGCCTGTTAGCAAAGCCTAAGCCCTAAGAGCATGACCATCAGTCTTTTTGCCTTGTTTTCTTATGATTTCCTCTTTCACTCAGACCTTTGGATAATATTTTCTCTAAAGAAGCAAAAAAGAAACTTACAAAAAAAGATCCAGAAACTGAATCAAAGAAAAATCAATGAAAATAATAATAATAGTAGTTCCTCTCATGTTTTTTTTTTTAAATTCTGTATAAGTCTTACTGTTTTGGCGTTGGTTTTAAGGTAAAATAAAATTGTATGCTCCATAAGGATAGAAGCTGTAACTGACTTGCTCATTGCTATGAATCTGGCACTTACCATTATACCTGGCACTGGCACTGAATACACTCCTATGGAATGAGTAAACAAATGCCAGAAATGGAATGGATATTGATTTTAATAATGCTGATCATAGCCAGCATTTATGTAGCTCCAACTTGATGCTAGCCACCACTCTCAGTGCATTTCTTACCTTAAGTCATTTAATCTTTACAGAAACTCTATGAAATAGCTACTATTATCTGCATTTTACAGATGAACAGAGTAAGACTTGGAAAAGACCTTGACTTGTCCATAGTCCTGTAACTAGAATATTTTAGAGCAATGCTTTGTGCTCAGTCTTCAAAAAAGCATTTAACAAAACATCTTATGAATTTTTTTTCAAGATAGAGAAATATGAACTGAACACTATTACCAAATATTAGTAAACTAAATTCAGATTGGTCGAAGAGCTGCAACCAAAAGTTCTAAGGGATAATCCAGTCAGCCGAGAGAATGGCCCTAGCTGACTGAGTTCATCCCCAGTGGTGGAAATGAAGACATGTTTTAACTCTCAGAGCTCTGGGATCCTAACTGGATGATAGACTCCAGATTCAAAAACCACTCAAGTATCTGTAAGGATGGGCTGAAATCAGGAAGGCAGTACCAATCAGTATAGATGTGAAGCCCCTTTTGCAGGCAAACGGATTTCTGGAAGACAGGATAGGGGAGGTGGACAGGACTTGGTTGATGAGGTGTTCACTCTTACGGAGCCAAAGCGACTCCCTCTCTGCAGATTCCTGCCTTTATTGCTACTCTGTTATTATTCGCCTTTAATTTATTCATCACCTTGAGCACAACTCCAAGACTTTCCCGTTTGTCTTAAGCAATAAGCCCTACCCCACTGCCTACGATTCCCTGCAGCTGGCCTTGCGTTTCTCTCTCTATAAAGTTTCGACCCTCCAACCTGAGCTTTCCCAACACGTCTTCCCTCTCCTCACCTCCAGTCTTCTCCTTCTCTCGCTGAGGAGGACGGACTTTCCCTCTTTTGGGCGCATCCCTTCACTCGTGCTCTTAAAGCCCCGCCTTTGTACTTCTGTTTTCAGAAGCACGTGCTGCCTTTTCTGTTACACCTTCCATTGTTTCCTCCTCTGCTAATCCTCCCCTCTTCAAACATGCTCAAATCTCCCCAGACTGAACAAGTTTCCCCAAGCCGTTCCGTCTCCTATCACTGCCCTTCCCTTCAAGTCGTCTTGAAAGCACAGTCTTCACTCAGCCTCTCTGCTTCATCACCAGTTCACCCTGCAGTCCTCCAAAGTGGGGCTCCTGCCCTCAAAATTTGGGGGAAATTGTTCTCTCTGGAAGGTCATTGAAACTGAGCTTTGGGCTTCCTTAAACTTTTTCTTAGTCCTAAGCCCACTTGAATTCTCTGAAGCATTTGGCAACTTATTTTTGATTTTTTGAAGTTTTATTTTATTGAAGTGAAATTCCTTTAACATAAAATTAGCCATTTTAAATGAACACATTAATGACATTTAATAATTCATGATGTGCGACCACCACCTCCACAGAGTCCCAAAATACTTGATCATCCCTCCAAAAACCCTCTTACTCATCCAGTACTTGATCCTCCTCCTTACCCCCTCCCCCAGACCCTGCAACCTCTAATCTACATTTTGTTTCTCGGAATTTACCGGTTCTGGATATTTCACATAAATGGAATCATACAATCTGATGACGGGCTTCTTCTACTCAGCACAGGGTCTTCAAGCTTCCTCCACATTGTAGCCGTGTCGGGGCTTCATTATTTTTCTTTATGGCTGAGTAACAGTACTTTGCTCACAAGTTGTTTGTCCGTTCCTCCACTGATGGCTGTCCGGGCCGTTTCTACCTTTTGGCTGTTGTGAGTAGCGCTGCTCTGAATATTCATGTGCAGTGTTTGTGTAAGTGCTGGCTTTCATTCCTTTTATATTTATACCTAGGAGTGCTTGCTGGGCCATATGGTAATTCTATGTTTAACTTTTTGAGGAGCCACCAAAGTGTTTTCCACAGCAGCAAGACCGTTTTACATTCTCACCACAGCGTTTGACAATTTTGAAATGCTCTCTCCTTTGCCTTCAGAGACACTATACTATCCTCTTCTCCCACTCCTTCTATATAGGGCAACCCTTTATATTTTCTTCCTCTATCTCCTCTTCTTTATCTTCCTGCCATGGGAGGAATCCATCAGTTTTCTATTTCGATTCTCCTCTGCTGTTTTCTACCACTCTTCACAGTCTCGGGCAACTTAGTGGCTTTAAATATCCCGTCTTTAGGATGTCTACAATTCACGGCTCCATTTCCGACCTTGAGTTCTTCATTCCCTCCTGCTACGAGGCATCTCCATCTGTATATTTTACTTGCCTCTCGAGATGTGCTTGTGGGCACTTACTCTCACAACCCTCTAAACCTCACATGCCTGGGCTCTCTACTTCTTGTGATGCCATCCCTGTCTTCCCAGGCACCCAAGCTCAGAGCCTTAGATTTGTCTTTGATGTCCCATCACCTGAGCGGGAAGTGGCACTTCTCATTCTTTCTCTTTTCCAGGTTTGTTTGGTGTTTTTTAAGATTTTATTTATTTATTTCGTGGGGAAGGGAGAGCACATGGGCAGGGGAAGGGGCAGAGGGAGAAGCAGACTCCACTGAGCAGGAAGCCCAACACGGGCCTCGATCCCACAACCCTGGGATCTTGACCTGAGCCGAAGGCAGACACTAAACTAACCGCGTCACCCAGGCACCCCTTCCAGGTGTTTTTTACCCCTCTACTCTTCTGCACTGCAATAGCAACAAATGGTTTAGGCATCATTTCCTTTTATCTGGCCTATGACAGGGCATTACGAATGGAATCTCTATTAAGACTTACTTTCTCTCTTCCCTTGTGACCCAACCCACATGCCTGTTACTGCTGGTCTGTCTTCCCCAAGAACAGCTGGAACGTATCACACTCCCTTCAAAGGCTACCAGGGAATTCTCATGCCTACTGAGTAGCATTCAAATTGACCCTGAACTGACTTTGTCATTTTCACCCATCACTGTTCCCCATCAATCCTGGGAGCCTCCCACCAAAGTAAGCTGCTTATCCTCCATCTTCACTTAATGGTCTCGGGGCACCTGGGTGGCTCAGTCAGTTAAGCATCCAACTCTTGGTTTCAGCTTAGGTCGTGAACTCAGGGTCCTGGGATCAAGCCCAGTGTCGGGCTCTGTGCTCAGCAGTGAGTCTGCTGGGATTCTCTCTCTCCCTCTTCCCTTCCCCCAACGTGCACTCTTTCTCTCTCTCTCTAAAATAAACAAATAAAATCTTTTAAAAAATAATAATATGGTCTCTTCCACACCTATCTTTCAGGAGGTATAAATAGTTACTATAGGCTTACTATAATGAGAACCAGACAGGATGTGTGACATTAGGGGAACCATTGACTTATTATTTAATAATGTATATTTTAACCAAACAAATGCTCAATGCCAATAGGTGAACTAGTTGCTATGGATTTCTTTTTTTATATTTGTAATTAATCATGGTGGAAATAATACCACAGAAACATGATACGCTTACAAGTCTTATAGGTTGTATAACTGAAAATGATTGGGTGTGGAGGGACTCTATAACCTGGATCTCATTAAAATGCTCAGGGCCCTATATAAACGTGCTAGGGTTGCCACTTAAAGTGAGATTTCTTGGGAGACGTCTGCTTATTGACCACAACAACCAGATGTGAGCCTCATTCTACCTAGGATCAACATAGCTGTAGGTTGATATTATAGTACTTACCACATTATTTATTATTTCATTAAGAATGAAGTTTTCAAGTTTCCGAGGGAGAATAAAACCCCAAATTGGGTTGTTTCTCCTGAGGGATACAGCTCTAACACTTCTTTCTTTCTTTGATTTATTTAGACTATGGCTTCTTTGGTCAACCAGTTAGGGGTTTTCTTTGTGTGTGTGTGTATGTGTGTGTGTGTATTTTCTTGTTTATTTTTTATTTTATTTATTTATTTGGTTAACTCTGTCCTTGTGATGCTAATGCACTCCTGTCATGTGGAAATGAGAATAATTCAGATATTGTAAGAGAAGGAAAATGGTTAGATAAATTAGAAGAATGAATAATTTATGGAGAAATAATTCAAGCAGCTAACTATATTGTGCATTCTCTGCTCCGTTCATGAATGATCCATATGCCAAGTCCATACGAGTTAATGTTTATTTCTAGAAACCTTTACCAAAATGAGCCAGAAATAGTAAATGCCTCGTTATCCTTTCAGAGTGCCTAATGATACATTATCTTCTGTTATAAAACCTCAAGGTTTCTGAATGCATTGTTATAAATTCAAACTGTCAACATTTCTTTGGCAAGAAAAAGCACAGCCTCCTATAGAAATAAGATGTAAGATTAACAATTCAGGCTCCTATATTTTCATCTCTTCCTGAATCCTGCCACACATGGCAGAAAACCACAATCCATATTTTTTATAGAAAATATGCTATGAAGACCCATGAAACATTTAAGAACATTAAGAAAAGCAAGGATGGAACTTTCAGAAATAAAACTTTAAGAACAATGGAAAAGACAGACCTTCAGCTATGATTAATAAAATACACATTTTATAAAAGAGTGTTTGGGGAAGTAAATGGGTTGTCCTTGTTGGGCCAAAGTCTAAAAATACCCTGATTTTCCTTTCCACATATGAAACCTAGTGGAAAATACCAAAAAGTGAAACATTTTTTACCTAAGACAGTGGCGTCAAATTTTCTGGGTTTAACTCCCAGCTCTGGAATTCATCCACCTTGTGATTTGTGCCAGACTTTTTTTTTTTTCTTTCTTTTTTTTTAACCTTTGTAAGATTTAACTTTTTCTGTCTGCGAAAAGAGAGTAAAAATAGAACTTACCTCCAAGGGTTAATATGAGAATTGAATGAGATCATACATGTGAAGTTCTTAGAGAAGTGCCTGGACTGTAGTAGGTGTGAATACTAGTATGTAGTGAAGAGAGGATGAGCACAGATGGTGCGCTAACACAGTTCATGGAGGGACAGTGCCCAGGGCACAGGTTTCCCTGTAACTTACTGTGGGAGCTGAGTGGGGCCATCAGCTTACTGGGGGACCCAGTAGGTGTCACAGGTTCATGGAGGGACAGTGCCCAGGGCACGGGTTTCCCTGTAACTTACTGTGGGAGCTGAGTGGGGCCATCAGCTTACTGGGGGACCCAAAAGGTGTCACAGGTTCATGGAGGGACAGTGCCCAGGGCACGGGTTTCCCTGTAACTTACTGTGGGAGCTGAGTGGGGCCATCAGCTTACTGGGGGACCCAGTAGGTGTCACAGGTTCCCAGTGTTCCTTTCTACACCACTGTGCTTCTCTGTGTGTCCTCATTTTTAGCCTCTCTCTTATGTGCCAGAAGACAGACTCATATTAGGGTAATGCAAACAGGATATGCCCAGATGAGGACCCTGGAATATAAATTGATAAATACTCCAATGAAAAGCAAATGTTATTAGATTCTATCTTGAGGGCGCCTGGGTGGCTCAGTGGATTAAAGCCTCTGCCTTCGGCTCAGGTCATGATCTCAGGGTCCTGGGATTGAGGGAGGCCCGCATTGGGCTCTCTGCTCAGCAGGGAGCCTGCTTCCCCCTCTCTCTCTGCCTGCCTCTCTGCCTCCTTGTGATCTCTCTCCCTCTGTGAAATAAATAAATAAAATCTTTAAAAAAAAAAAGATTCCATNCCTCTCTCTCTGCCTGCCTCTCTGCCTCCTTGTGATCTCTCTCCCTCTGTGAAATAAATAAATAAAATCTTTAAAAAAAAAAGATTCCATCTTAAAACAATAGCTATATATTACTTAAATTAGATAGAGCTTAATGTAAGGATACAGAAAGATATAAAGTAAAAGACTTTAAGTATATTTACCACTTAAATGTTAACCAAAAGAAAGTCAGCGTGGCTATGCTATTATCAGGGGAAATAGATGTTAAAGAAAGATTATACAGATAAAAAGGAATATTTCACAATTATAAAACCATACAACTGGAAGATATAATAATCCTAAATTTGGAGGCATCCAATCACAAATATAAAACAAAACTAATATATAAACCAGAACTAATGGTAGAAATAGAAAAACTCATCATCATAGCTGGAAGTTTTAACACATCTCTTAGTAGCTGATAGCATAGTCTAAATGTAAATAAGGATCATGAAAATTTTAATAGCGTGAGTAGAACAGTGTACCTAAAAACTTCAGAATATACTTTTGTTTTCAAGCACACATGAGATAGTTATAAATATATCATATGCTGGTCATAAAGTGCCTCTCAACAAATATCAAAAAATAGAAATCATACAGAGTATGTGTTCTGACCATTGCGGATTTAAACCAGAAATCAATCGATAAGAAAAATCAAACCAGAGGATCCCCACACGTCTGGAAACCAAGTAATATACTTTGTAATAGTCCATGGACAAAACAAGACGTAATAGTGGAAAGTGGAAAATACTTTGAATACAATACAATGAAAATAAAACATAAAACTTGTGGGACACAGATAAAGTAGAGGACAAACGTAGGGGCTTTGAATGCATAATTCGGAACGCTGAGAAGGAATGATCTAAATCAAAGAAGAATGGTAAATTTACCTCTAAGAAAATAGAGGGAAGGAAATAATAAACATATAAATAACATGGAAAAAAGATAAGGGGCACATGGGTGGCTCAGTCAGTTAAGCGTCCAACTCATGATTTCGGCTCAGGTCATGATCTCAGGTCCATGGGATCAGGCCTCACATCGGGCTCCCTGCTTGGGGGGGGGGGTCTGCTTGGGATTCTCTCCCTCTGCCCCTCCTTCCTTGCTTGTGTGCTCGCTCGCTCTCAAATAAATAAATAAATTTATTTTAAGAAAGAAAATAGATGTAAGTGGAAAGCGTACCACAACGTTCCAAACTGGTTCTTTGAAATGTCCACGCATTGAGAAATCCTCAGGAAGGATAACCAAGAAGAGAAAACAGGCACAAGTTTACCAAAGACGTGTAAAAGGAGACACATCACTGGGGATCCTGCAAATATAAAAAGGAGAAGAAAAGGGTCACTGTGAATACATTTGTGAAAATCAGTTTGAAAATTAAAGAGAACTGACAAATTCTCTCAAAACATAAGAACTAAGCTTACCAAACACAAAAGAAGGAGGAGGAAATCTCAGCAGTTCAGTATCTATTAAAGGGCGTCTCTGGAGCCTGCAAGAGCTCTAGACCAGGTGACTTCATCGTGGATTCGGCCACTTAGGGAAGAAGCTGAATTTAGTCTCATAAAAATCATCCAGAAACCAGAAAAGGTGAAACCTTTTTCCACTTCTCTTTTAAGGGCAGTATCACCTTCACCACAATAGCTGATATGGGCTTTAAAAGGAAAGAAAAATTGTAAGTCATTTATCTTATGTATGTAAATGAGATGATGAATACATTGGCCTTCACTGAAAGTAGAAAATTGTGCTCAAAATATACCATTGAGGAAGTGGAAAGGCTGCAGAGTGGGAAAAATATTTGTGATATGTGTGTCATTATAGGGCATTTATCCAGTATGCATTAACAACGCCTACAAAGCAATAACAAAAGGGCAGATCACCCAATTGAAAGTACGTAGCGAATTTTAACAGGCTTATACAAAATAATATGTCCAAATGACCACTAAGCACAGGAAAAGGGTTTTTAAAGTCATTAGTCATCAGGGAAATGCAAAGTTAAAACTACAGAGGTTATACAAAAATGCTATCACAGACACATGCCAAAGTGGCTTAGAAACAAAACAGCTAACAGTACCAAGTGTTGGCAAGGATGTGCAGCAACTGAAACCCTCACACCCTGCAAACTGAGCATCCTATGACCTTGACATTCCACTTCTGTAGCTACCTGGAAGCACTGTATAGATACGTATTCCAAAAGACACTTACGAGATATTCAGAACACTATTCATAATAGCCCAAACTAGAAACACCCCAAAAGCCCATCAAGAGACAAATGGATACATTTTGATACGTATGTGGGTATTATGTGGCAATGAAAAAAAACAAAAATAAAACCCTACTATTATGCTCAAGAACCTCATAGACACAACACTGCATGAGCAAGAGCCAGATGTGATGGAGACAAGTTCAGCCATGGGCAGAACTACCCTCTGGCGGTTGAAATCAGAACAGTGGTTACCTTTGTAAGGGTGAGGACCGAAAGGAGTCATCGGGACGTGTCTGGGGCAATGACAGTGTTCATCTCCACGGTGATTATATAGGTATATTCACTACAAAAAGAATTCATCAAACTGTACATTTATCTTTTTTGCAGTTTCGTAAATGAATGATGCATATTATGCTATAATTAAAAAGTTGAAAGCAAGTACAAGAAAAGTGGCATTTGGAAGCCTCTTCCTTTTAGTGAGCTAGCAAGTATTTCTTCTTGTCACTCTTGAGGGTAAGAAGAATGAGTAGGCACACTGAAGCTGGAGCCTGACTCGTCAGTCTGACACACAAACCCCTTTAAAACCGGATGTTAGCGTCCATTCTAGACCATTCCTTCTGGCCTGCTCCGTCTTCCATCTTCCGGAGAACTGGCAATGCTCACTTTAAGCCTCAGAAGAGAAAATTGCCTCCCGCTCCGGAAGTCGTAAAGGGCAGGAGCTGAGGCAAGCAGGAGTCGAGCATACCTGTATTTTTTTGACACCATGAAGAAATATGTTGGCACTGAAAAGTGGACACAGTCCTTCCTTAACATCAGCTGTAAGGTACATCCCTAACTTTTAGAGACATTGAAAAGGGGTAGGGGAGATGTCTTAAAAATAACCTAAAAGAAAAAAAAGTACATCTTAGATTACCATGCCTCATAAGCAACTTTACTTTTAAAAGTCAGAATTCTATGAAGTCTTTATTGTCTGGAAAATGCAAATCATTAAGTAATGTTTTCTCACCCTTTGTCAATTCAATGCTGTGACTTTAGCCCCTCCCCTTTTCAAGAACTCTCAAGTTGGTTTTTTTTTTCCATCTTTACTATTTACTGTTGAAAAACTAGGTTTCACTTCACATTTAAAAAAAAAAAAAAAAAAAAGCCTGGATAGCTGAGCCTGTATGTTTGATTTGAGTGGGGTTTCTCATGTGTGCCGCGGGCCAAATTCTTCCAGAAAAATATTTGTCCCTCCCTGACAGTTTGCTCTTTTTCTGTTTCAATGTGTGGATGTCAAATAATTCATTTCTCTTTTTCCCAGTGTATGTGTTCCTGCGACCTCACAGATTACAGGGATGCCTTCTGTTCTGACAAATGAATGCTCTTGCCTGAATTCCACGATGGCGCTGAAGGATGGCTTGGGTGGAGGGAGGGTTCTGACGCCAGGACGGGGCTGGGCTTCGGGAGTGGGCCTCTTGCCCCAGGCTCCCCGAACCTGGGCAGGGAGGAGATAGTAAGGACGTTTCCATGATAATGATGTTCTTCTGTGTGTCTCCTGCCGAAATGGAACGAGACACTGAGGAAAGAACAAAAGAAGTCTCATATAGCACATTACAAACTAGAAAGCTTTTGAAGTCAGCATCCGGGATGGGGCTAAAAACAAACGTGCAGTCAGAAAAAAAGACTTCCTGCTGGTACCCACTGACCTCAGAGAAACTGTCAGGTAAAGAGATGATCTGTCTTTCCAGAACACTAACAAACTTTGGAGGATATTTTCTTCCCTTGCTTTGCTTCCTCACGCTTCCCCACACCTGACACTGCCTCTGGCTCCATGCTAATCCATTCTCATCCAAAGATAGATGTACCGGTTGGACTGTTTTAGTTCGGATTCTCCAGAAAGAAAAACCCAAGGTGAGGACTTGAATGCAGGACGTTTATCTGGGAGAGAGTCCAGGGAGGAAGAAATGAGTGAAAGGCTCGAGAGAGAGAAGGAGGAAAAGCCACTCAAAAAGTGTAATACTGAGGTCGCTTCTGTTGTCAGCAGGGTTAATTTATTCAGCATTACCAGAACCTCTGAGAATCCCATGAATTCCTTCCAGAATCATCTTCCTGAAAGACGAGGCTGGTGTCTTTATGCACAGGCTCCCCACTCACCATGGATGGAGAGTGGCCCTAGGGAGTGTCCGCGGTCTCAAGGAACACATTCCTCCATACGTCAGGAAATATCTTGGGCAGAATGACTTGTAGTCACATATGCTTAGGGAGGACCCTGGGACGACCAGGCCGTGCACACAGCGGCCGCTCAAGCCCGAAGTGCCTGGGAGGATGTGACAGGGACACAGGTGGAGGGTGGGGTGCTTGCCACAGCCTCGGGTGCCCCAGCTTTCAGAGAGGTCATCATTCAGAGTGGGCACAGGACGGTTTGGCTTCCAGGATGGTTTGAGCCAGACTCTTCCATCACATGTCAGAGGGCAACCCAGGCTTAAAGGACTGACTTTCTGGGTCCTTATCACATGCTGCACCTCTAGTGGGGCTTAGAGACAGAGAGCGTCCATCCCCCCTGAAATGAGCAGGTGTAACTAGACCCTCCTTGCGTCACCGTCTTTGTGAATCTAAGACTTTGGTCCTTAAGAGTCCAAAGGAGCTGTGGCTTCAGAAATTCCTAGGGAATTTCTTCCTCAGGAAGCTACTTTCCTCTGGTTTATCAATGTTCCTTAAATTGATAAAACAATCTTTTTAAGATCAGAGAGATAGGGACCTGATACTTTTTCTTGCCACAACTTTAATGGACTGGATTAATTCCAGAAAACTGGAAATTTGACCCAGACATTCATTCTAGCTAAAAATTACGATCTCTTACCAAATATATAAACCTCCGTTCCTAAAATTCCAACATTCCTATGGAGGAACAGAACACCACTTCGATTATGAATTGCAGGACTCCTATGACAAGACGAAAAGTGGAAAGGGAGACTGGTGTAAAGGGCTTCCTGAACTTTCTGAGCCCTTGCTCCAAGCCAGAAAAGTTCTAGGTACTTTAGGATATTATCCAGTCACAGAAGAGGCACAGAAAAGCAGCTAAGGTGCAGAGAGGGTAAGTCATGGGCCCACTGTCTCATAACTTGTAGGTAATGAGAGTTGCAAGAAGAGTTGGGCTTAGGTCTGAGTCCAGAGCTTGTGCTCTTGCACCCCATACAGTGCTATCCTCACCTTGGATCTCTGGGTTAAGACCCACTGGTTTAGGCAAAATTGTGAAGTGGGTGAAAAATGCCTAATTTCATAGCTGGCTTCCATTTTCACTGTTCTGATCCTATGATGGGGACTCTGTTGTCTTCCATCGTGCCACACACGGATTTGGATTGTCTCTACTTAACTTCCTGTCATGTCTCCCTAAACCTATTCCAGCCCGGACCACTTGCCTGAAGACCATCCAAATCTCTCACCTGTAAGTGGCATGTCACTGCCCCCAAGGCGCTTACCCTCAATAGCTAATGACCCTCATTCCTGTACTCCCTGGCAGAGGGCCTGGTACATAGTGGGTACTTGATAAATCTTCTGTGGCAGAGTAAATACAGGAATCAGGGGATAAACTCATATTGGGCTCTCTATCTTACAAATGAGAGTCTTAGTCTTGTGTTTCTGACACTAGTAGTCTTGCCCAAAGTCACACCGTGTAGTGGAGGAAACTTGGCACTGTAACCCAGGATTCCAGGCTTCTGGTCTAGTGTATTTTCCATCTCTGATAGTTTCCCCCTTTCCATGTACCTGAAACATTTAATAAGTGACTCCTAGAGACAATCTAATAAGTGGTTCTAATGGTATACAGTTGAGGCTCCACACCCAAGTGGGAGAGGAGCCCTATTGGGGTGGACAGATTTTTCTCCTCTCTCTTAAATCATACTGTGTGAATTCCCAGAAGCATGGTTTACATGAGTCCTTTTTCCAAAATGGTTTCCCAGTGACTTTCTCCCTGTGCCAACCTTGAAATACAGTGGAATGCGTAGGTGGCAGAACAGATGCGGACAATGAGTGAGCAATGTCTTTCCTGGGTGAAAATTCCTCTTGCACACCCGTCACTGGTCTGCTAGGGAAGATGCTCTCGCATGAGCCAGGGGACTAACATCGGAGGATCCTGGGAATTCACTGCAAAATTGTCACCAAATGACTTTGACACTAAAGAGCTCACGTTGCTTATTCCACCATCATTCAATGAAACCAAACTTCTGTTTATGAAGTTAAATACATTATAGTAATATTTATAAATATATAAAAACAACAGAGCAAAAATAAGGAAGCCCTATCTGACCCCTTGAATACAGCAATTGCGAATAACCTCTGCCCAGCAGAATTGAGAAGTAATTCGAGTTCGGGTTTACCAGTTGTTTGATTAATGTTCAAGCTAACATTGGCACTCCCGTGTCACAGTAGGCCTGGATATGATCGTCTGAGAAAAGGGCCCTCTAGGGACGACTGGGGAATGGGACTGGAGGCTGAAGGTGGAGAAAGAGAGTCGGGGCAGAGAGGCAATTTATGGAGCAGGGGAAAATGAAGAAGGAAGAATATTAGCAAAATATATGGTGACAGAATGACAGAAACATCAGGACCCAGGGCAGGAGGAGTTGGGTGGTCTCTCCTGGACATTGGTTCTGGGCTTTATATCTGGAAAGACAAGGCCTGGTCTGAGAATAATGATACCAAGGCTTTCACTTTAAAGTGTCTGATTAAACATCATCTGTCCAGTGAAGCCTTTCCTTAGTACCTTATTTAAATCGGACATACCCTCTTAATTTTCTGTCACCCTATTGTGTGCCTGTGTGTGTTTTCCATTCACAGAATTTGCCATGTTTTATCATGTTTAAAAGCATCGTTTCTTCCCTTGTTTTATGTGGATCTCTCGTGCCATGTTGGTTCTCCACTCTGTCCTTAACACTTAGCTCAGTGCCTGGCGCATTGTCAGTGCTGCGTAAAAAGGTATTGAATTAATAAGTGCATTTCTAATTGAATAGCCGTTAGACCATAAATATCCAGTGATGCTTGTGCTGTCTGATGGCTGGGTTCCAGGAATCAATAGGAAGAATGACAGAGGATAGAAGTTCAGTTTCCCTCTAAGTGCAGTGGGAAGGAAGGGATCGACCCTCAGAATAACTGTCAGATGACCGGGCTGGCTGCTATGTCACGGGTGGGTTAGAGAGATCACATGAGTGGGAGAGAGGTGCTTTAGTTATCTATCACTGTATAATAAACTACCCCAAGTTAGAGACCTCAAATAACACCCATTCTATTTGATCATGTTTCTATGGGCCAAGAATTCAAGTAGGGTTCAACTGGATTATTAGCAGGGTCTTTAACTCAGCTTTCTTCGGCTGCTGGTTTGGTGAGCCTGGAAGACCCAAGAAAGCTTCATTTGCAAATCTGGTACCTTGGCGCTTCTTCGGGGTGGCCCCTTTCCTTGTGGTATCTTGGGCTTCCCCACAGCTAATCAAAGATCTTACATGCTGGTTGGCTTCCAATGGGAACAGTCCAAGCATGTGAAAGCAGAAGTCACATCTCTCTTAAGGCCAAGCCCTGGAAGTTATACACTGTCACTCCCACTGTGTTGTGTTGGGCAAGGCAGCCCAGGGTTATCTTAAATTTAAGAGGAGAAGAAATAGACTCTACCTCTTGATGAGAAGGTTGACCCAAGCTTTGCAGCCATTTTTAACTTTCCCCAAGAAAAGACTGGTTAGGAAGTTGTTACAGTACACCCAGCATAAGGTTATAAAGATGGTGACAGGGAAAAGTGGATTGGCTTATGATGTAATTGGAAGTAGATGTAATAGGGTGATTCCACTTATCTCTTTTGGTTTCCTATTGCTGCCATAAAATATTATCACATATATAATGTCTTAATGGAAATTTATTCTTTTACAATTTTGGAGGCAGAAGTCCAAAATGGGTCTTACAAGGCTGAAATCAAGATCCCTGCAGGGCTGATTCATTCTGGAGGCTCCAGAGAAAAATCCATTCCCGGCCTCTTCCAGCTTCTAGAGCCTCTTCACGGCCCCTTCCTCCATATTCAAAGCCAGTTCTGTAGCATCTTTAAGGGAGAGTCTTAGGAACAGTGAGATAATTGGGGAGTTGCTTACTGAGGGAAAGAATCAAGATGTGAACAAGTTCAGTGTGAGAAATCTATGAGATGTGAAGAGGAGAAACCAAAAAAAATAATAATAATAATCTAGATGGGGGCAGCTGGCTGGCTCCGTCAGTTAAGCTTCTGACTTCAGCTTAGATCATGATCTCAAGGTCCTGGGATGGAATCATGAGTCGGGCTCCTTGCTCAGTAGTCTGCTTCTCCCTCTCCCTCTCCCCCTCCCCCCAACTCAGGCTCTTGCGTGCACGCTCTCTCTCATGCTCTCTCTCTCTCTCTCTCTCAAAAATATTTTGAAAAAGAAGAAGAAGGAGCTTGAGGGTAGAACGAGCAGGGAAGAGTGGGATTGCAGAGGTAAGAAAAGGCTGGGGAAGTGGGTGTGGCCAGGCATGGTGGATGCTAGAGCAAGGATGAGAGGAGACAGAGGGTTAACACCCCAGTCGCTGCTGGTTAGTAGTGAGAGGGATAGAAGAGCCTGAAGACTAATGGTGAGTGCTTCTTCTCTGGATGTGTTGCTGTCTTCCACACTCTCTTCCGACTCACTTCAGGTGGTAGAGAAAAGGGTCAGCGGCACACGCAGCTGGGGAGCGTTTTGTCTGCCGAACCTCCGCTAGGCCACGCCGCATCACCGTGTAGCAGCCCAGCAAATGGCTTTGGGATCTAAAAATAACAACGTAGGTTGTCTTCAACCAGGAAGAACTGCAGTTTGGATGCAGTCCAGGTAGAAAACAATCATCTTAACTCCAGTGTGCTAGTGTAAAGCTTGCCTTCTGTGAAACGTCTTAAGTATAAGAGCTGTAAAATAAAATACTCATGGATTATATTGTGGCGTAATATCTGGAAGATGTAAAGTCAGGAACAGCTTAAAGGTCCTTCTAAAACTAGATATGAAATCTGAATTTGGCACATGGAGGTAATTTCTGAAGCCCTTTGGCTTTTTCTCAACCACATGCTGATGCTGGGTTTTCCTCACCAAGTAGCTAAGCTATGGGGTCTGAGGACTGAGCCGCTTCGCTTCTCCAAACGTGTTTTAAAACCAAGAAGGTCCTAAACAAGCTGTCCTGGTTTTCCTGAAACAGAAGGTTTCCCAAGCTGTGGAACTTTTAGAGCTAAAACCAGGGTAGTTCTGGGAAAAGTGGGACAAGTTGGTCACCCAACAGTCTGATAACGGACCTGATATAAAGACCTTGTGATATTGTCAACCCAAAGACAAGAACCACCTCTTAGGGCTGACATTTACAAAGGGGATTATAAAGCCTGCATCCCAATTTGTTAATTTGCAAAGAGGAATGAGTGTGACAAAGACCGGAATGCCCAAAGTCCATATGATCAGCATTTTCTCTTCCTCTATGAAGCCAACCTATTAATTTTAAAAGGGGAATGACTATCACAGGTGCTGAGATACACAGAGTCCAAATGATCAGCATATTCTCTCCCTGCATGGAGTCAATCTGTTAATTTACAAAGAGAAATTACTGTCAAAGAGACCGGATACTCAAAGTCCACATGATCAGCACATTTTCCACATCTATTCCATTCTTTGTGGATAGCCAAATCATAAGAAGACTGCTGAGTGAACATGAAGAGCAGTTGGAGTGAATGTTGAAATAGGACAAGATGAAGACAGGTGTTTTAGGCAAAAAAGAAAAAGCAGTATAGTAATCTGTCTTGGTTTTTCTCCTTCTTCCCTGGCCAATTTTCCTCACCTGTTTTGCTTGTGCCTCCTCTTCTCCTTGGCCTCTAAAGGTTGGAGTGTGTCAGGCCTCATGCATCCTCCTCCCTCCGTTCTATCACTTGCTCAAGCCAAAATCTTGAAGGAGGACCTAACAGGAATGTTCGCAGCTGGGCTGGGAAGCCCTCACCTTTGTCTAAACTGTAGGGTATGATCAGCCCATCATCTCATTAGATCTCCCCAGCTATCCTAGGAGTGCCTGGGTGGCTCACTTGGTTAAACGTCCAACTCTTGATTTTGGCTCAGGTCATGATCTCAAGGTCATGAGATTGAGCTCCCACTGGGCTCCATGCTCAGTGGGGTGTCTGCTTGAGATTCTGTCTCCCTCTCCCTCTACCCCTCCCTGCCCCTACAAATAAAAAAAATATATTTCCAAAAATTTTCCCCAGCTATTCTATTAGACATGGTCTCATTGCCATTTTATAGAAGTTACAACTAGGCTTAGCAAAATGGCAGCCTCAGCCAAAATGGACAGCTCAGAACATCAATGAGAGATAGGTGCCCATGGTCAGGTCTTATGGGTTGAATCATAGCAGATACCAGTTTCCAATGGGATAATAATATTTTTACGCATCTTCTAAGCGCCAGACGTTGTCCTAATCACTTTATGACATTATCTCAACCTCTCAAAAGCCCTAAAAGATTGTCATAGTGATTTTCTTTCCCACTTTACAGATAGAGGAACTGAGACTTATGGATGAAAACTGACATAATGTCACGTAGCTATTAGGTAGGACATCTCAGGACCCTGCAACTTCAGAGATGAGTCTTATAGGGATAGTCTTATAGGATTTATAGGAGTCTTACAGGAATACACTCTCACTCATGCCATAATGTTCAGAATCTGGCAAACATTGGTCAAGTAAGCCGAGAGCAGGAGGCAATAGAATGCTCACGTTCATTGCTCCATTTTGTTGTAGTCAGCCTGCCTAAATACAGAGGCCTGGTCTTCTGAACCAGCTCCCTGGCAGTGCTCATGATGGGCCAATGGGCCCAAGCCATCCCTGCACAAAGACTGGCCCCATGGTCTTTGTACTTTCTAAAGTACTAGTACATTCTAATAGGCCCTAGCTCCGCAAGAATTAAACAGGCCATTGGGAAGGAGGGGATTTAATGTCTCACGTCCCTGTAGCTTCACTACTTCATTTGAAGACTCTAAGTGCCTTGAGGGAACAATCTGTGTCCATCTTGTTTGCCACTTTTCCAGCCTTATCTACCCCCTACTCTGTTGTTCTTCAACATCTGCCCAGGGTCTAAATTTTCTGAAGTATGGCCTTTTGAATTATGACACATGATTGCCACCCACTGGTCAGAATGTTTTCACTGGAAAAAAGATTTGGGTTTGGGGGCAAAAGCTGGCCATGTCCCATGCTCCTCAGTTGAGTGTCTAGCTACCAAGAATAAGGGGCACTACCGCTTCAATTTAAGGGAGTTTCTCAGAATCCCAAATGCATGTTCTTAAATTTTCCCATAAAACATCAAATAAAATTACTTTATAAGCACACTTGAATTATGTCACTGTGTGTCTTTCATTAGAGATATAACCAGGAGCCTCAAGCTCACTCAGATAAGGCCACTTGTATTTATCAGGGTTCCAAAGCTGGCCAGAATCCACACAAGTGGTTCTCTAATGGAACTGTGAAGCTGGGGTGTTTTTCGGATTTCTGACTTATAAATACCATTTGCAAATATGATAATATCACTTTGGCAACACCATTATCTTCTCTTAAGAAACATCCATAGAGGTGGCACCTAGTATGCTCCAGGTTATCATTTTATGCACTTTCTAAGTATGAGCACATTTAATCTGTATAACAGCCCTCCAAGGTAGAGACCAATAAACATCATCCTCCCTCTGAAGATGAGAAACTGAGGAGTGAATAGGTTAAGTCACCAAGATCACTCATCCGGAAAATGCAGAGCCAGGATCCAAACCCAGGAAGTCTGGCAACAGAACCTTAGCGCTAGGCTATGCTGCCTCTCAAAACCACTATGACTGCTTCCTCCAGCCTCCCTGACCTGGGGCCATCCTCATCCTCATCTCCCCCAGATGTTCACTCTGACCACCGATCCAGCATGGACAGGGCCTGGTCTTCTGACCCAAGTTGAACACACTGGTTCTGTCCGTCTTAGGGGCAAGCAGTTGTCTTTTAGGGGGAAGCAGAGCTTTGGAAACCAATGTTGATTCCTGTCCTCTCTTTTTAAATGCAGGTGAAGTGGTTGCTAGGGACAAGATAAGGAAAGGCAAAAAAAAAACTGGGCCAATGGCACTAGAAAAATTCTCAAGATCTTTGAGGAAAATTTGACTCTGTTTCTAAGGAATTTGATCCTTCTCTAGATAGGAAAAACTGTTTTCACCTAAAATATCACACTAGTGTTTCTGGAATCCTCTTGCTTCTTGGCATGCTTATTAAGAAATTCTGGTTCTTATTAAGCAAACCCCACTTTCTTCACTTCTGGAAAACTGCAAAATCATTAACCATTCTTTAAAAATGTATTTTTGGAAGTACTTGTTTTATCTGTCCCCATAACTAAATATTTTGACATGAACCACTATAAATTTGATACTGACAATTTGAGGATGTTAGACATAATGACCTTTGGGGTTCCTTCTAGACATAATCAACAATGGATCCATGAGTTTGGATGAAATAGTAACAAAAATATTTGAAATATCCCTTTATCTTCCTTTGTTCTTAAAGAATAGGTTAACATATATTGATTTTATTTCACAACTTGCATGGAAATGAGTGTTTCACTGTTGACATTTTTATGATCTGTAGTTTCCATTCTTTTTAATAGCTTTGGTGCAGTATTAAAAAAAAGTATCTCAGTCATAAAAGCTGCCTTAGAAGCAGAAGTTGTTTTGGGAAAGTAAACATGACTTATATAATCCACTTCCTCAGAAGAAAGCCTTGTAATAACTTGGTACAGGAGGGAGAAAGTTGGGGGGAGTGAATGAAGAGGAGGGAGACACCCAAGATGACTGACCTACTACTCTGGAGGGAATGACCAAGTGCTTTCTGTTTCTCTGTGAGAGGTTGTCTACCAGGAGCTATGGGAAACCCTGAGAAATCCAAAGACCTCCATCAGCAGGGGATTTGCCTTAGGCGATGGTGTGTGTATCAGATTAGGTTAAGTTACACTGCAGTAATAAGCAGCCCTCCAAATATCAAAGACATAAACAACAAAAGTTTACTCATTGCTTATGCTACATCATGAATATTTGTTAGAGGGGCATTCTGCTCCATGCAGTCATGCCCCCACAATGTCATGACACCACCATCCTAACACGGTACACATGACTTCTCCATGGCAAAGCAAGAGGGCTTTCTGACTTCTGCACTCATAACTACTTTGTCCATCAAGGGACAGACGACACTTGCCACTATAATCCACCACTCATAATAACGACTTAGACTCATCCAGTTGCAAAGGGAATGGGAAAGTCGATTTTTCTACATCCTCAGAAGAAAGGAGAACTGATTAGGTATGAGGATCAGAAGTCTCTACCACAAAAACTAGAGTGGACTGAGGGCTTGGGTCTGTGCCAGGCCACATGTCAAGTCATCTACAAGTAACACGTGATCTAGACCACACACAAAGCTGTATGGCAGGTGCATTCATGTGCTTTTTTCTCAGGTTAGGAGACTGGGATCAAGGAGGTTAAATAATTTGCCAAAAGGTGCTCCCATGATTCTTTAGTGATAGAGCCAAGTTACAAACCTGTGCTACACTCCCCACGCTCCCCTCCTCGGGGAGCTCCTTCAGGCCCTTGCTGAAGCACCGGGCCATTTGCTCTCCGAGGGAGAGGAGGGCATTCACTGCCTTGCCGCACGGTAATGGCTCATGTCCGTGAGGAACGGCAGCATGTTCGCTTCGGGGAGCTGCAGGCCCTGTCCCCAAGCTCTTGGGAAACTAATAATTCATGAAATCAGCTTTCAAGCCTGAGCATGTTGGAGGGAGTAGTCACTGTTTCAAGTCATAAACATAGAAAGGCAATTTTAATGTGAGACTGTGTGGGAGAAATCTAACCACGTTAAGTGTTTGAGCAAACATTTTAAAATCCATATCGTATACCTGCGCATATATCATCAATTTGAAAGAATAGGTATGCAAGAGAAAATGCTGAAATAATTTGATTATACATCTAATGTATAGATTGTACATTAAATGCATAGGGATGATTCTACCCATCGCTCATCTATACGCCCATCTAGCCCTGCATCAGTCAAACCGATGTCCAATAGAAATAAAATTTAAGCCATATATCCAATTCTAATTTTTATCAGCATTTTATTTTTATTTTTTTTTTAATTTTATTTTTATTATTTGCCCAAGGGGTACAGGTCTGTGAATCATCAGGCTTACATCTTTCACAGCATTCACCAAAGCACAAACCCTCCCCAATGTCCATAACCCATCCACCCTATCCCTACCCTCCCACCCCCCAGTAACCCTCAGTTTGTTTTATGAGATTAGAAGTCTCTTATGGTTTGTCTCCTTCCCCATCCCATCTTGTTTCATTATTTTTCCCTCCCTACCCCCCACAACCCCCCAC
>LNAC01000116.1:4095726-4111573 GCA_002007465.1 Ailurus styani
CGGGACTGAAAATGGCGGCTCCCAGTCTCCGACCCGGAGGAGCCGAGAGCCTGGGGCCTCAGCCCTCAGCCCGCCTCAGAGAAAAGCAGTCCCTCCCGTCTCCTGGTCTCCGGCCGCGCTCCGAGCTCACCCGGCCTGTGACTGAGTGTCTCTATCTCTGGCGCGGCCCCGCTTAGAATCTCCAAACCCGGCAGATCCTGCAGCCGCTCCCGCACTGCTGCTCCCGGAGGAGGAAGGTGAGTCTCTCCGGGTCTGCCGCCCGTGGGGTCCCCGCTCACAGATCAGTGGCCCGGCTGAGCTTCAGATCCCAGCCCAAGGTAACCCCGAGCTGAGAGACACCTCAGCTCAGCTCCGTCTCTCCCGCCGGCTTCTCTCTGAGACCTGGGAGCTCGGTCGCGCTCAGACACCCCTGGTCTTTTTGTGTCCCCGTGGGTCCTGAGACCACACTGTCCCTGCAGGGGCTTCACCCCCCGCTTGGTCTCTGGGGCGACGTCCCTCAGTGGAGCCGACTTCTCACAGTTCCGAGTCTGTGCTCCGCTGCTCGCTCCCTTGCCGGCAGCCGGCCCCTCCCCCCGGGGTCTATCTTCCCGTCGCCGCAGATTCACTTCTCCGCACGTCCTACCTTCCAGAAAGTGGTCGATTTTCTGTTCCTAGACTTGCTGCTCTTCTTCTCTTCGATCTCCGGTAGAATTTGTAGGTGTTCAGAATGGTTTGATAGCTCTGTGGGTGAATTCCTGGGACCTGATGATAATCGGTCTCCTACTCCTCCGCCATCTTGCCGCTCCTCTTTATCAGCATTTTAAATAGGGAAAAGAAACATGTAAAATTAATTGAATAATATATTTTATTTAATCCGATACATGCAAATATGATCATTTCAATATGTAATCAACATAAAAATTATTAATTTGCATTCCTTTTTTGTACTTAGTCTTTTAAATGCCATGTGTACTTTTTATGTTGAGCACATCTCGGTCGGTACTAAAGTAGAAATACTTCATCTGTATTCATGGTTCATAAAATGTACAGTTAAAACACAAGGTTGGTGGTTCAGGATTTTCAAAGATAAGTTTTCCAAAAATTGAATCAACCCATTGACAATGACTAAATTGCTGATATGCTTTTTAGAATACTAGAAATGCTACACATCTAACATGCATCTAAATACAATCCTCTTGGGGCACCTGGGCGGCTCATTCGGTTACGCATCCAACTCTTGGTTTCAGCTGAGGTCATGATCTCAGGGTCCTGGGATCGAGCCTAACATTGGGCTTCATGCTCAGCGAGGAGTCTCCTTGAGGATTCTCTCCCTCTGCTCCTCCCCCTACTCATGTATGTGGTCATGCTCTCTCCTCTCTCTCTCTCTCAAATAAATAAATAAACCGTTAAAAAAATAAACACGATCCTATCTTGCAGACTGCGAGCACAGTTAGTTTTCCCTGGAGGACTCTATCTCATCATTGGGTCCCCCTTTCCCTGGAAACTCGGTAGAAATGCCTTTCCTTTTTTGCAACCACCTAGGAAGAATTTCCTGTCAGGAGCTAGGCAACGCATGTGTTCAGGTGTCAGTGGGACCCCAAACTCGGAGTCAGAACCCCTGAATTCTAATTATGAGTCTTCTTTCACTAGCTCTGTGGTCTTGGGCAACTCAACATAGGTGTTCTAGAGCCCAGGTGGAAAATGAGAGGGTTAGTCTTCTCAAAGCGTAATCTCCACACTGGTAGCATCACCATCAGTACCAGAAATGCAGAATTTCAGGCCTCACCTCAGACCTACTGAATCCAAATCTACATTTTAACAAGATCCCCAAGTTGGAGGAAAGCTGGAGAAAGATTGCACCAGAGGATTTCTAAATTATTCATGGGCTCTGAATTTCTGCTTTTATAGATAGTAGAATGGAATGCATGCAGGTGCTTTGAGATCCTGTGGCCTTTCAGAGAGTAGTTTCATGGCTAGGATCTGAAAGAATGTTTCAAGTGGGAACAGTCCCAAGAGGCACCGAGTGCATGGGTGTGTCACATGCTTTACTCCCAACAGCTCAAGTCCTCCTCACTACCCTGCCAGGTCCTAAAATGGGGCTAGCCCCATTTTACAGATAAGGAAACACAAGCCAAGAGGTTAAATGCTGGACCAGGCTTGCAAGCTAGTAATTGTGAAGCTGAGATTTGAGTAGGAGTTGTCTAGGTCCAGAGCTAGCGGGAAATCCCTGTGCTGGTCAGAAACAGCTTCCAGTGGAAGCAAGGATGCTCTGTACCAGCGACTGAGTTCTCGGGTGTGCTTGTGTGTGCGGGCACTCTCTCAATTACTCTACCATATTCTCCTCCTTTTGTGTTAAACAGACGGTTGGAACTGTGACTTTCTCTGTATATTTAATAAGCTGACACTGTTTAATAACCTGTCACAAAAGATAGGCAGGCAGTCACCCACAGAGGGGCAAGAGTTCCCCACATCTCCTTCCCCGTCGCTCCCCTAAAATTCCCCTGGGAACACGCCAACTATATATTTTTTAAATTATTGAAGGATAGTAGACAGACAGTGTTGTATTAGTTTTAGGTGCACAGCGTATTGATTCGACAATTCTATACATTACTCAACACTCACCATGATCATTGCAGTCACCATCTGTCACCATATGACGTTATGACAATATTATTGACTCTTCCCGATGCTGCACTTTCCATCGCCATGACTTATTCATTTTATAACTGGATGTTTGTTTCTCTTAATCCCCTTCACCTGTTTCACACATCCCCCATCCACCAGCTAAATTTAAAGGAGCTGTTTCCAAAGTCTCCCTCCTGAAGACTTTATTTATGTAAAGAGAATATATTGATCTTAGGGAAGCAGAAAAAAAAAAATGTGGCCTGTCTGGTTACAAAAGGATCCTGTGTCTAAGCATGGGAGTACCTTTGGCAAATTATTTAATCTGCTTGATCCCAGTCTCCTAATGTAGCTCTCCATGGAAATTTTAAAATAATACATATGATATTATAATGTGATTATAATAATGCTATGATAAAATAGGTCATCTAACATTATAAGTATGTTACAAAGTATTATATGCACTATACTGTAACATTATATCATGTACTGTATATATCATATTTATATATATGTGCTTGCCTCAGGGTCTGCTCTGGGGACCCCAACGAGAGAGATTAAGTGGCCCTATGCCATCAACTTTATGACAATGGCCTGACTAAGGTTTACCACTGAGATCTCCCTCTTAGCATTGAACGTTTCGTAAGAAGCACTTGCGCTGGCATGCCATTCCCGGCCACTTTCACCTGTCTCCACCTCGGGTGAAGGACAACATTCTTGAGCTCGAATGGCCCAGGCAGAATCCAATAAAATTGTCGTGGACACGAAGGGAAGCAGGTTGGGTTTCTGAGCATTGCCCCAGATGCCTACCTTTGTTACGCTGCCACACATTTCGAGTGTTCGGTTCCCATTACCTTCGATGCTCCCTGCGAGGCGGACTTCAGTACTATGCTCATTGAATTGCACAAGGGGTCCCTGCAAAATGATTGCAAGGAAATGCTACGTGTGGGATTTTTCTGAGTTTCCCAAGAGAAATAAGTCAGTCTTATTGGAGAGGGCTTCCTCTTCTTTGTGATCAGATGTTCCCTGTGCTGCTGGCAAAGGTGGCAGATTCATGAATCAGCTCTGCGGATACAAAGTATATTTTGAAGTCAGACCAGTTAAGCTCTGATACGGTGTAAATTCAAGGGCAGAATTGCTATAAAAACCCCCTCAGTGCAGATGGAGAGCTAGATTTTACCTTTAAGTGGCAGAATCAGCTTTGTGACCAAACCATCAAAGAGAAGAAAACATGGTCTAAATTTGTTAAGGGAAGTCTGCAGAATGGCTGAAAAGGGACAAGTGACAGAGCCAGGACTCAGGTCTGCTGATTCCAGATGTGTTGCCTGACGAAGAGAAAACTGGAAGGGAACAAGAAAGAGCTAGGAGGAGACCACATGGCTCCTAAGGGCGGCAGACTTGACGTGACCGCATGACCAGGCAGTCTTCCTCTGGCACAAAGAGCTTTTGAGCATTGCTGGATAATATTCCAAAAAGAAAATTGTAGAGCCAAGTTTCTCAAATGTTCCATATAAACTCAGTTCATGACTAAAGCTTTTCTCTTGCCTCCTATGCGTCCCGAGTGTCTGGATCAAAACCCAACACCATGGCATGTTCTTCTAGAGCTTGTTGTCTGGGTTGGAGAGGCTTAGACCTATAAGCCTCCCTCACCTAGATGTGGGTATCTCTATACCATCAGGGGAGCCCACCCTTCCATTTCATACTATAGTTCCCAAACCACATCGTATTCCAACATAAAGCTGGAAGAAGTTCATACTGAACAACCAGATACTCATAACCTAAATCCTACAATGAATATTTTACTTCTTTTTATCATATACATGTACACAATACACATGTACACACATCAGTCTATCTCCATATGTCCATCAATCCATCTTGTTTTTTGTGTATTTCAAAGTATGTGACAGATATCTACCACGCCACCTCCTAATATTTCTGCATGCATATTATTAATTAGAGTTTGATATCTTTTTATGATTCTGCTTTTCCTTTAGAGGTAAAATTTATATACTATGAGACCCCAAATCTTACATGTAACATTTGCGTTCTGGCAAATACATAGAAATGTGCCACCCAAACCCCCATCGAGAGAAACCACCCCAACCCCCTGGAGGGTTCCCTCCTGACCTTCCCAGTGACTCTCGGCCTCACCCCCTAGTGGCCACCACCGTTCTGATTTCCTTCCACCACAGACTGTTTTTGTCTGTTCTAGAATTCTGTGTAAATGAAATCATACAGTTTGTATATACTTTTTATTGACTTTTCCCACTCAGCATAAGGTTCTGAGACTTGTTGTTGCAAGTATCAGTAGTTTATCCCGGATGTTGCTGCTGTTTTTGCCCTTAGCCTTCCCGTGGGCACGTAGTGGCTGGCGTGTCGTCATGGATTTGATTTGCGTTACTCTAAAGATCACGTGCTTACTGGCCATTCATACATCTGCCTTAGTAAGGGGTCTTTTCAAGTTTTTTACCTAATATTTATTTGTTTGTTTGTTTTTGGTCTTTCCGTCATTGACTTGCAGGAGTTCTTTATATATCTTGTATACTAAACCCTTGTCAGTATATATTTTGCAAACGTTTTATCCCAGACTATGGCTTGACTGTTCATCTTTTAATCATGTTTTTGATGGGCAGAAGTTCTTAATAGTTTAAGTTTAATGTTTTTCTTTTATGGTTATAGCTTTCAGTGTGGTCTAAGAAATCTATGCCTACCCCCATTACAGAGGAGACATTTTCCTATGTTTTCCTCCAAAAATTGTACAGCTTTAACTTTCACATTTAAGTCTATGACCCGTTTAGATTGAATTTTGTGAATAAAATAGAAGTCATATATGTGTGTTTCTGGTTGCTCTATAGATTTTCTCTTTATCTGGGATTTTCAGCAGTTTGACTATAATGGACCTACAGGTAGTTCTGTTTATATTTGTCCTTCTTTGGATTTGATGAGCTTTTGATTTTATAATTTCATGTGTGTTACCATATCTGAGAAATCTTCAGCCACTATTTCTCCAAACATTTTTTCTGCCCCAAACTCTGGGGCAAAAATTACTCACGTTAGACCTTTTGATATTGTCCCACAGGTACCTGAAAAGATTTGTTCATGTTTTTTCTTTCTTTCCATTTTCTTCATATTGAATAATTTCTATTGATTTATATTCAGGTTGACTGACTTTCCTCTTTCATCTTTATTTTGCTGTTAAGGCCAACTGGTGAATATCATCTTTTATATGTTTTATTTTTCAGGGCTAGAATCCCATTGGGTTCATTTTTGTTATTTCCATTCCTCTGCCGAGATTTTCTATCATCTCGTTATTCTAAGCATATTTTCTTTTAGGTCCTTGATCATAATTATAGCAGCTGCTTTCAAACCATTCATTGCTAATTCCAAAATCTTGGTGACCCTTGGGGTTGGTCTCCATTGATTGCCTTTTCTTGTGAGAATGGGTCATATTTTCCTGCTGTTTTCTTCTTAGTGCCCGTCAAATACCGGATTGTATCCTGAACATTGTAAAAGATACGACGGAGAAACTCTGGGTTCTGTTCTGTTCCTCCAAAAGAGCTTTTTGTTTGTTGGTTCTGTTTTAGTTTTACCTTGGCTAAAGTCAAGCCTTTATCTCCCCTACAGTAAGTGGGAGCTCAAATACGAAAACTAGGAGACTGCCCTTGCTTGCATGCCTCGAGGTCACCATCAGCAGAGTTTGTGGCAAGTTTATACACAGAAGTCGAGACTCTGTCTCTGAGTCTTCTCTGTCTGGGTTTCTCCTATTTACTGTCTGTGGTAGTTGTTGTCCTGAAGCCCAGCCAGATCCTATAAGCCCCCAGCTCCTTGGGTTTTCCGACAGACCTTTTTTTTTAAGTTGCCTCCTTGACGTTGAATGGTCCTCCTCTTAGACAAAGAACCGTAAACATGGGAAACTCACCCAATACCATCTTCTCCTTCAAAGTTCACACCCCTCTCTCTTCTTTCTGCTTTATTTCATGCCCCAGGTCTCCCAGGTAGGTATCTATTATATGTTGTCAAGAGGTTTTGGCTATTACCTACAGGATGGTTGGTCAAGTAGGAGCTACTCAGCTACACCGGGAGTGGTACCTTCTGCACATCCTGTCCATTGGCTTCAGAATATTCCCTTGTAAGGTTGTGCCATCAGTTATTTACCTTATCTTGCATTGCTGGTTATTAATATTATTTTCATTAATTGCTGGTGATAACTTTTGCTCTGATATAAAGTTAATCTGAGTCTGACATATACTTGATTTGAAAGTGAAGCAAGGGACAGTTTCTCTGAGCTAAAGTTAAGTGACCTCATCTGTAAAATGGGATGATAAGAATAGCAACCATAATGTGCCTTATGAGACTTTAACAAGGATAATACTTCTGCCACATGCAAACAGTAATTTAATGAAACAATATATTTAAAATTCCTGGGCGCCTGGGTGTCTCAGTGGTTTAAAGCCTCTGCTTTCGGCTCAGGTCATGATCTCAGCGTCCTGGGATCGAGGCCCGCATCGGGCTCTCTGCTCAGCAGGGAGCCTGCTTCCTCCTCTCCCTGTCTCTCTGCCTGCCTCTCTGCCTACTTGTAATTTCTCTCTGTGTGTCAAATAAATAAATAAAATCTTAAAAAAAATAAAAATAAAAATAAAATTCCTAGTACAACTTTGGCATGTAATAAATTCAAATGAGATGCTACTTTCCTCTTTCTATCGTCCTTGTTATCCTTATTCTTGTCATTCACTTTCTGCTCTCACTCAGAATTCTCATAATTACATAAACAGAGACTTGGAGAATAAGTGGCATGTTTCTTCCATTTTTATAAGTAAATATATCATGAGGGTTTTCTTATTGTCGGTCAAGTTGTTTTGAGAACATGATGTTAATGGCTGCATAATACTCTACTAGAAAGATAAGTTGTGGGGCACCTGGGTGGCTCAGTGGGTTAAAGCCTCTGCCTTCGGCTCAGGTCATGATCTCAGGGTCCTGGGATCGAGCCCCGCATCGGGCTCTCTGCTCAGCAGGAAGCCTGCTTCCTCCTCTCTCTCCGCCTGCCTCTCTGCCTACTTATGATCTCTCTCTGTCAAATACATTAAAAAATCTTAAAAAAAAAAGAAAGATAAGTTGTTTATTTGGGTGACCCATGATTTCTGAAAAAAAAATGGAAATCACACATATGTATATTATGCACATTGCTCAGGGAAGGGGAGGGAAATCCTACAAAACAACCTTGTTTCTAATTGCAACCTAGTACTTACTAGATAATGTCAACCAGATAAAGTTAAGTAGCAAATTTCTGAAGCTCTGATGCTCACTGAAAGTACTTTCACGTTCAGACTAATAATAATGACATACCTGCCTCATCCCTTTTTAAGGAAACTGAAGTGCCCCATCGGCTTTGTTCCGTTAAGATCCTCACAGCGATGCTGTGGCATGGCTGAAGGTCAAGGAGGCCCTGCCGTGTGCAGATGGAGTATCAGATGTCATGACGACGAAGTGCTCTCTCCAGGAGCATCCACAGTGGGAAGGGCCCTTGGTCTCCTTCCTCAGGTCTCTGTGCTCTGGAGATGGTTCGGGGCAGGCGCAAGTCAGATTGGGGGTGACGGCCGACTACCTGGTCCCAATTCTCTGAGGCTGGAAATCCATGCCCAGGAAAATCTGAATGCCTGTGTGTGAAAACAGGGAGGGGAAACGTGGTTTCACTCCCACTCACTGTCTTTCCAGACATTTATGGAATGAGTACATGACTGGGGGAGTGATTTCTACTACATCTCCTCTTCCTCCTCCTCCTCCTGCTCCCGAGCACAGCACTAAGCCCTCTGTATGCATGCTGATTGTCTAATTCAATTCTCAGGGCAAGTCTGTGAGACAGACCCTATTCTTAGCCATATTTTAAAGACAATCAAACTAAGATTCAGAGAGTTACCAGCCCCAATGTCCACAGTGTCCCAGTGATATATATTTTCTGAGTATCTTACATTATTAAAATCAAAGAGGTCTGCTTGTATCTTTCACAGAAGTAAAAAGTGTATCCTTCAGAATGTAGAAGAAGAGATGGGAAGAGCTTTATTCTGACCCACAAGGGAGATCATCAGTGAACGGCAGGGGAAGGTTGGCAGAAAGTTAGTGGAGTATTGTGCAGTCCCTATTAGTAAAGAAAGATCTGCTGGGTCAGGTAGTCTTTTAACTTCAAAACAATCTGATCGGGCGCCTGGGTGGCTCAGTGGGTTAAAGCCTCTGCCTTCAGCTCAGGTCATGATCTCAGGGTCCTGGGATCGAGGCCCGAATCGGGCTCTCTGCTCGGCGGGGAACCTGCTTCCTCCTCTCTCTGCCTGCCTCTCTGCCTACTTGTGATCTCTCTCTATCTGTCAAATAAATAAATAGCATCTTAAAAAAAAACAAAAAACAATCTGGTCATTTTAACTATTGAGCACCACTATGTGTCAGCCACAGGGGCAGATCCCGAAGATAAGCTGGTGAATGAGACATAAGTGGTCTGTATCACGTGCGTCTGAGCATGTAGAGAGGAAGACAGGGACTGGCCGAGGACTCACGCCTGTGCTAAAGGGGTGTTACCCAGTGCTTGGGACATGCGTCAGGGTCGATCACCTAGACCGAGGATATTTCTCGAGTTTAGGGAACAGGGTATAATCATGCTTTTCAACAAACAGAGGGTACCAGCCGGCACAAGAGATGGTAGTTTTCCAGATTCAGAAAGATCTCACCAAGTTGCAACAATGGACTAAAGCAATGGAGATGAAATTTTAGTTCTAGAATTACGATGTACCAATAAGCACAGAATCGGGAGATTTGACATGAAAACAACTCACATGGGAAAGATCAGAAAATGTTCCTCCACCACAAGGTCAGTATTAATTAGCAAAGCATTTGATGCTGCCATTTCAATGGCAACAGTGCATTCACACGTTTGTTTTACAAGGCATGCAAAGGAGAAGAAAAATGTTTTATATCTATTCCCAGATGATATGTTTTGAACGGTGTCTTCCCTTTCAATTTTTCTGATAAGATGGTTTGTGTTTTTTTGTGGGGAAATAAATAAGTTTGGGAGCAATTAACTTGATCCTTCATAAGAATGATTCAGAACCACAACAGAAGCTGATGTGCTTACGTGCTCTCTAAATATCTCCACTAAATATATAGTAATTGGATATTTATAAAAGTTCAGATTCTCCCGTAACTAAAGTGGAAATGATAACGTGCTGGTATGGGATGTACAGTTTTAAATATGGCATCTGAAAACTAGATTCTAAAAATACCTCGGAGGGGAACTCCCACTGTATATGTCCCACCTGGTTCAGTAACATCGGGACGTTTCCATAACTCCATGCTGAACAGGATGAACAAGGATGTGGTGAAGTTAGAAAGGAGAATCAGGATAGGAAAGCTAGAGAGAAGGTAAGATGGGCGCAGTCCTAATGCTCTCTGGAGGAGAAATAAGACCATTGCCTCCATGTTGCGGGTGTGGAAATTGAGATACTGAGATTTGGAGAAATTACCAACATGCCCACTATCACAGAACTAGTGCATAAGAGACCCCAAACCACTTCAGCCCCACTAAAATGCTTTGTTTCTCTATACTCCTCTGTGCTGCCTTCCAATAATAGGAAAAATGAAACTGGTATTGGAGAAGATGCCAACTCAAAGGGAAATTCAAGAGGAGTATAGTTGGAAACTTCTTTTCAATATGCACCTCCAGCTGTGATATGATAAGACTTCCACTCCCTTGAGGCTTAGAACTTTCTTAATCTTAGCAGCTCACTAGTTGTTTAACATGCCTGATATTAATCATCTGATTGGGAAGCTAAATATCACAAGGGGTGTCAGGCTGTTAGAACACTCTTCTGCCTATCCCAAGTTATGTTTTATGGACTTGTCAATATTAATCATCAAGAAAGATGGCTCCAGGTGAGTCTCACCATCTCATCAATAATACTTTGCCAACTGTGGCTCTTTGGAGACCAGAAATTTACAATGAGTTTAGCATGCTGCTCTGGACCTATCATAATTTTTATTACGCTTTGTGGCTGCGCTGACTTCCAGGAGAGGCCTTCCTAAAATCCTAATGTGACAGAAATCAATTTTCAAATGTAAATTTGGGTGCCATAGGTGGCACTTTTTATACCCGACAAATTGCTTGCCTCTGGTTTTGAACTAATGATCACATAAACAAAAGATCGGAGATAATTGATTGCATTAACGGCTGGGGGAAATTTATGTGGCTTGGGGCAAGTTTAGCAAGGGGTAGTTAGGGAGAGGATCTGTGACCTTGAAAAGTTTGTTTTGATGTGGAATGTCAGGAGCTTTTGCTTGCCTCTTGTCTTTTTTTACTTTCATATTTATCCAGAAGCATTCAGCTTCCGTTTGGGGTTTAGTTACTCTGTGTAGCAGAATGACTTAGGTGACCCGGTTCTCAGAGCACCATCTGTGAAGAAGAACCCATATTAACCTGTAGAAAGCAGTGTCCTTTCAGCTTTCAAGATAGTGGCAAAATGTATTCACTAATACAACAAACATTGAGAAAGTAGCAACTGAGGATGTACTTGGCTGCAAGTAAGCAATATGCCTGATTAAGAATAGCTTAAATTGGGCACCTGGGCGGCTCAGTGGGTTAAAGCCTCTGCTTTCGGCTCGGGTCATGATCTCAGGGTCCTGGGATCGAGCCCCGCATCGGGCTCCCTGCTCAGCGGGGAGCCTGCTTCCCCCTCTCTCTCTGCCTGCCTCTCTGCCTCCTTGTGATCTCTCTCCCGCTGTGAAATAAATAAATAAAATCTTTAAAAAAAAAAGAATAGCTTAAATAAGCAGAGGTCGTTTTTCTTATTGAACAAGTAGCTCTGGGATTGATGACAGTTGGGAGCTGTTTAGCTGCTTAACGATGCTCTGAGAAAGCCAGGCTATCCCTCTACTTCTTCCCACCATCCTTCACTGGCTGACTTTAACCCTCACACTTGTCCCTTCATGGTTGCAAGATGGCTGTTGCACAGCCAAATAGTACCAGCAAGGCAGAGAGAAGGGAGAAAGGGTCAGCCAGATGCATTTGTCCTCTTTGCAATAACAATAGTCTTCCCAGAAGCCACCAGAAGTCTAGTATTTATTTCTCACAAGCCAGAACTTTATCACACAGCTACCCCCAACTATGAGAGGGGCTGGAACAGCAAATATTTGTCCATTCCACTGGTGCCTTGAATAAACTCCAAGTTCTATACCAAGGAGGAGTGGAGAAATAAATGTTAGGGAGACAAATAACCAAGTCACTCTAGGGTTTATGCTCAAATATGTGTATTTGGGGAACACTGGCTTTATTTTCTTGCTTACAGGACTTCTCAGAGCTTTCAATATGTTAAGACCCACTGAGGCCCTCAATGGGACATAGTTGTGATAGTCAGCATTTAGCCAAAGTAAACATAGACCTCCTACTATTATTTTCCTTAGAATCTCTATTAATTCAGCAGTGTTCTTACTGGGACTGTGGAATGCTGTCTTATGTCCAGCTCACAGCCTCTATTGGGAAATTGAAACACATTTGTCTCAAATCAACACAGTCTTGCTCTAACTGAGAACAAATCAAGGCACCAGGACCTTTGAGTGGGTCCCATGATAAGTAGATGGTGGCTCCCATAAAAAATTATTAATAGAATGCCAAGCAATGAGCAAAGACTCATTGCAAAATAGGGAGCCATTTTCAGCCAGATCCTTTGTTAAGGGCCGAACTAAACGGAATCCCTTTGTTAAGTCGAAATTATATTCTCCATGTTTTAGAGTCTTGTATAGCTTTGATTTTTCAAAGCAAGATATTTTGACACTGCTGCTTCGACCTTGGCATGTGGACCATGCTTTGAACTCAGGTGTTAATGTCTGCTTTACTGATATTCTTTGCTTCAAGAAATAAATACAGACCACCAGTCTTGAATCCAATTCATAATATATTGTTTCTAGAAATCATACACAAAAACTAAAACAGGCAGTGGCTAAAACTGCAAACAGTAAAATGTGTTGTAGTGGTAAAATTGCTGAAATATCAAATCTTGCTGGCATCATGGAAAACCACACAAAGCAATGTCCGATGAAAAATTAAATGTGGTGGAAAGAATGAGAACAAAATAAAATGACCATGGCCAAAACGACACAGAGGAAATGTTATTATCAACTAGAAATCAATGCCAGAATCAAAACTTCTTTCAAAACTCTAAAACTGCAAAATTGGTTTTGGTAGAATAAAGCCACAGAACAGAACCCACAAGTCAGAAGTTCCCACTGGCAAAATTTAATTTGGCAAAAACCATCAATGAATCAAATAGTTGCCCTAAAACTTATACATCTCACAATTAATCCTGATGAAAATAATTTCAACAAAATAAAAGTGAACTTTTTCCTGAAGCTGTTTGTTCTGTGTAAAAAACTGAACAATGACTTAATTTGGCTAAATAGAGTTTGGTTGAGAAATACTACTGGGTGAAAAATTTTGATGTATTACTAATTCATTTTAACTGCTTTGAAATATGAATAAAAATCTAGCAAGCTCAAAATAATGAGATTAAAACTTTCTGTACTCATTGTAAATATAATGTTTAACACGGCACTCGCAGCATAAAAAATCCATATTATTATTTGTTAACTTCTTAGGCATTCATTGAATTTTTAAACCCAAGCAGAATTTTTTCCCCAACACTTAAGTCTAATTTTCATTGACTACAAGATGAGTGCTAACTACAAACGGCCTTCCCTAGACATTGATGGATGCTTAGTGGAATGGATTTAATAGTGTTACTAATAAGAGAAGCAGGAGGGAGAAGTGGTGTAGTTACCACATTTATTGAACACTTACTTGGGAACTGGCCCCATGATGGGGAAGGGCTGCATTAACAGTTATCTCACACACACGTGGGAATCACAGAATTCTTTTAGAAGTACCCGCTGTTCAGACTTTGCCTTAATCCAGATGTGCACCACCCTTTGGTCTCGTGACAGCGAGACTCTCCTCAATTCCTATGTCTTTAGCTTGTGTTGACACGTGGCCAGTTTGACATGTTATTTTCTTATGCTGAGGGTGTCTTATCGAGTTTCATGGGCTTTGTGCTTACCTGCTGCCTATTAGGCTTATAACTCACAGCGCTGTGACTTTAAATGTCAGCCTTGTCACTATGACAATGGAGCTAATAGCAGGCTGTTGACATTCTCCGGACACAATTTGTGATACCCTTTTCATTTCCTTGAACATTTCCATGTTTCCAGGTGATGTTTGCCCACGGAACCACATCACAGAGCCTCGGGTTTAGCAAAACCTGTCTGACCTCCATCAGCAGCCCTTAGGTCCAAAAGCCATTTCTGATACAACCTTGTGTAAACCGGTTTCCCTCTCTGGGTCTCGGGCCCTGTCTTATAAACTGAAAGTCTATAATCATTACCTACACCATGGGATTATTGTGAAATAAACTATTTAAATACCCTATGTAATCAGAGCTTCTCCCAAGAAATGTGATCTTTTCATGACTCAACATGTTTAAAGCTCTCTAGATGTGCTCATGTAATTTTTTAAAACTTTATAGATGAGAAAATACTTCAGAGATGGACACCTGGGTGGCTCAGTCGGTTAAGCATCCAACTCTTGATTTTTGCTTAGGTCATGATCTCAGCATCATGAGATGGAGCCCCAAGCTCTGTTCTGAGTGTGGAACCTGTTTAAGATTCTCTCTCTCTCCCCCTCTCCCTTTGCCCCTCCTTCCCCCAACCCCCCACCCCATTCCCACTCTCTATCTCTCTCTTAAAATGAAAGAAAAGAAAAGAGGTAATACTTCAGATAAATAAATGAGCTCTATTGAAAATTTCTTGCCAACATTTAGAAGCTGGTAGGTAATGATTGTAGCAGTTAAGAATAGGGGTTGACCAGCCTTGGCCCATGGGCCAAGTATAGGCCACTGATTTCATCAACAGAGTTTCGCTGGAACACACCATGCCCATTCATGATATACTGTCGATGGTCACTTTGTTGCAATGGCAGAGTTGAGTGGTTGCAACAGACAGCATGGCCTACAAAGCCTAAAATATTTGTTGTTGGCTTAGAGGTTACCAAATCACTTTTCCTTCCTTCCTTCCTTCCTTCCTTCCTTCCTTCCTTCCTTTTTCTTTTCCTTCCTTCTTTTCTTTTCTTCTCTTTTCTTTTCTTTTTTTTCATCGGGGTCTCACTATGTTGCCCAGGTGGAGTGCAGTGGCTATTCACAGACGCGATCCTATTGTTGATCAGCATGGAGTTTTGACCTGCTCTGTTTCCAACCTGGGCAGGTTCACCCTCCTTAGGCAACCTGGTGGTTCCCTGCTCCCAGGATGTCTGCATATTGATGCTGAAGTGTAGACATCCAATCAGCATAGAACTCCTGGGCTCATGTGATCTTCCTGTGTCAGCCTCCTGAGTAGCTGGGACAACAGTTACTGTACCCAGCTGCAAATTACTTTCTATCTCTATAGATTCAGATCCCAATATGTGTTTGGTCACATACCACAGCAGTCAGTGTGGTGGGCATCAAAACCATTCTACAAACATGTAAACTAGGGCACACTGCTTATAATGGCAGTGCCAAGTGTAATCCCAGCTCATTAACACCACACCCCACATCTGATCGCTAGCTCATAGCTTTTCAGTCCTTAATAATTTTACTTTATAAAGGTGTTTTCCATTGTATAATTAATGTCAATGCTTTGTTATTGAATCTTTACTCAGGAAACATAGAATAAATGAAAGACCTATCATCATAGAGCTTATGTTCCTGGCTATTGTGCCTGCACCTTATGGGCTCCACGGGTCTTAATCACACCCACCCACCCCATCACTTTGGCTCACCAAGTACTAGCTTATATGGTGCCAAGTCTGCCCCTACAATGTGAACCACATGGGTTGGTCTTTGCACTGGAGGTGGAAGAAGGAGTTCATAGCCCAGTGGGAAATTGCCTTTAGGACACACTCTCGATTTCTGTGCTGTGGACTAAAGATATCACGAAATATAGTGTGGTGGCTTATTTGCCATTCACTTCTATCTCGTGACTTTGCTCTAAGGACTGGAAATAGGAGATGGATCTGAGTATCCACCAACAGAGTTCGTAGGTTTCAGGGATTATGGAGACAAATACATTTCAGATTTTTTTATAAGTTTTTTTTTTTAAGATTTATTTATTTATTTATTTGACAGAGAGAGAGAGAGAGATTACAAGCAGGCAGAGAGGCAGGCAGAGAGAGAGGAAGAAG
>LNAC01000116.1:4111680-4200669 GCA_002007465.1 Ailurus styani
CATTTCAGATTTTAATGTGCATGTGGATAATTCACCTGGGATCTTGTGAAAATGCATGTTCTGATTCCACCCGTGGTGCCTAGTGTTCAGCATTTCTAATAAGCTTGCAGGCAACGCCCTGAAGACCATGCTATGAGGAGCAAGACACTAGAGAACAGTCAGGTTCCTCGAAGTTCCCTCAGATTTGATGCTGGAAGCAAGAAATATGGGTGGATTCTCAAATTTAAAAGCAAGGGTTTGAACAGCTGAGCCCGGTGTGGACCAAAACTGTGATCACCCCATGTAGACAGGAGACCTTGGGAGTCATCCTCNTATGGAGACAAATGCATTTCAGATTTTAATGTGCATGTGAATAATTCACCTGGGATCTTGTGAAAATGCATGTTCTGATTCCACGCGTGGTGCCTAGTGTTCAGCATTTCTAATAAGCTTGCAGGCAACGCCCTGAAGACTATGCTATGAGGAGCAAGACACTAGAGAACAGTCAGGTTCCTTGAAGGTCCCTCAGATTTGATGCTGGAAGCAAGAAATATGGGTGGATTCTCAAATTTAAAGGCAAGGGTTTGAACAGCTGAGCCCGGTGTGGACCAAAACTGTGATCACCCCATGTAGACAGGAGACCTTGGGAGTCATCCTCACCCCAGAAACGGCCATAACTTCTACCTACCCCTTTCACTGATTTCCTCTCTCTCTTTTCTCCCACGCTTTTCCCCGGTTTCAGGCTCCTCCTCGCCCCCAGCCCTGCCTACTTTGTGGTTCAGACCACCCTCGTCAGAACCCTGGTAGAGATGTTGAGGCTTTTTTATTTTTCCTCTGTTCAAGTTCAAGTGAGGAAAGCCAGCAGCATTCCTAGCACAAACACTTCACTCTCGGTGGTTCTGTCAGACTGACTCGCAAGTCTTCCCAGCCTGTCTGCTCAGATTGCACAAGCTAGTGATTAAAACTTAGAACAATAATTAGACCTTTATTTTCAAAGCAAATTTGGTTTCCAGACCAGACTTCCACATTCATTACAATACAGACTAATAAAAACAAATCTGGGTACATATGCTTTTTATGCTTTTGTGTTATAAAATCTATCACAGCATTAAAACAATAAAAAAAAGTCATTCATGATCCCCTGCAGAATACTCTGTGAACATTCCCTTCTGTTTCTCATCCGGATATATTGCACGTATGTACACATAGTATACACGCAAGTGTGGACTGTAATTTTGTCACTTGTTATATGATCAACATTTTCTCTGTTGTCATGTGATCTTACCATTTTTAAAGGCTGCACAGTAGACCTGTAGTCAACAAACCAAAATGTGTGGAAACATTTAACCGTTCTCTGTGAAACATTTCCTCCTTCCTTCTTTCTCTCTTTTCTCTTTTCCCCCACTGGTCTCATCTGTCTTCTCCCTACTTCATCCTTCTTCACCTTCTGGAATCATCAGGAAAATAATGTTCCATGAGCATTTGAATTATTTCTTTAGGGTACGTTCTCAGCCAGTAGGAAGAGGAATATTTCTTCCCTTTCTGCATAGTTGGAGAAGCCCCATGGCCAAATCAGCCATGGATTGGCTTTTTCTATAAAAATCTCAAAGGATGACACCCTAAACACATTTTATGTCCGCCAGGCCAACTGAGTAACTCTGATATTAATTCCAGCCCCTTAGCACCGCATCCATTCCTGGGGCTGTTACAATGAATCCTGACAGAAAGCTTGCCTCAAACCAGGTCCTGATGCTCAGCTCAGCCGTGAAGTCATGGACTGGTCTTGCACCAGTCTCTTTCTAGTCCTACTATTCTCTCAATATGCACTTTAGATGTTAATACCTCAGCACAGAAAATTATCCTGAAGAATTAATCCCCTAGAATATGAGCTTATTGAGGGAAGCATTTTTTTAATCTGTTTGATTCACTACTGTATCCCCAGCATTTAGAACATTGTGTGGCACATGGTAGGTGTTTAATAAATATTTGTTTCATGAATCATGGTGCAAAAAACCCCTGAAAGATCAGAAAAGCAGTGGTTCTTAAGCCTTCTGAGAATAAGTGCACCCCCTTACATCTGTATTAACAAATATAACTTCTAATTCATCTGACTATGTTCATTTGAATATAACTTCTAAATCAATATAGGTTCTAACTCATTTGACATCATCCTACCAAGTAGAAGAACTTTAAAATAGTAAGTAATCTATACCTTATGACATATTCGATCTTTATTATGGTCTGTCAAGATAGGCACTATTATTCTTATTTTATAAAAGCAAATTTGGTCTCAGAAAGATTCCAAAGACCTATTCGAAGTGACACACTTATTAAGTGTAGAGCCAGGACTAGAACCTTGGTATAATTCAAGTCCAGCCTGCTTTGAGTTAACTGCCTCCCATCACTCCTTCGTCGATTTGCACAACCTTTGTCTTCTTACCCTTTGATTGATGGTTATTGTTAGTGCAGATAATTTGGGTTCCCTTGTAATGATCAAGATGTTTTCGCAAGTCGAGGTCACAGATGATTAGGACAAGGCAGGTGCTAATGCCATTCTCAGCTTCATCTGGAAATTTCTAACTAGAGTCCATTAACTTGTCAGTCCTGGTTCCTTCTGAGCACCATACTGATATAATAAAATAGTGTAAATCAATGGAAACATTAAACCAGCTTCATTTGTCTTCCTTTGTGAGTATTTTTTCCCTTTCTTCTTTCCTTTCTACTTTCTTTCTCTGCCACTTTAAAAGTAAACTTGTGTCTCTCACTGTGCAATTCTGTTTTCAGTGTACATTTTCAGTTATTGGAAATCCAGGCACATCTAGCTTTTCCCAAACACACCTCTTATTATCCCCAAATGGTAGGAAACTAACCTTATCTAGACTCCCCTGGCAAATCTAGACTGTCCTGTTGAGATTGCAAATCTAGTAAATTAATTTTCCTTAAGTGTAACATGGCTCAGTAACTATGTGGGTGACGATCTGAAAGTTTTGCAGGACTGTTTCCTTGAAGAATTAATGGTAATACTGTTTTTGCCCAAGATTTGTACAGAAAGAAGCTAAATAATTCTCTCAGTTGACAGGGGAAGGCAGTGTGGTTAGCACCTCCTGATGGGAATGTGAGAGTGAGGATGGTTGGCAAAGTGCTTTATTGTTCTCTTAATGTTGCTCACTTAGTTCTCTTGGGAAGTTTTGCACTCAAACTCAGTCTATAAAAGAAACCATCACGCCTTGCCTATTCCTGGTGAGATTAACTTCTTGCTCTGTGTCCTCCCCATTCTCAAGCTTCTGTCTTTGCCAACACTTACAACATTATTAGAATAATTCACTCTGTAACATGGACTTCTCCAAGTGGACACATTGGGATTTGGTCTTAGGAAACACCATGGTTACTTTGATGCGCTGATTTTGTACTGACAACATGAGGACCTGTCCATCCATCAAGAGCTGTAACATGGGCCCACAGCTCTCTCTCACAGCAGCCAGAGACCGAACATTACCCCAGAGGGAAGGCTCTGTCAGGGATCTGCAGCTGGTACGGCACACTTTGACAATTTCCCGGCTCCTGGAGAAGTTATCCAACAGCTCCTGTAATTCAAGATGGAAAGCATCCTCTCAGTACCATAGCTAAAGGACTGATCACAGAAATGAAGGTGCAATCACAGAAAAATTATCCCTAGGCTATGACCACATTCCATGAGCACTTTATTTTCATCACGACTCATGATTTCAATTTTCAGGACTGAGAGTCTCTGCTGAATCCCAATTTAAATCCTTAATATGAAAGCCTGGGCTTTACAGACATGTGTTGATGCAGTCAGTCAATTTGAGTTTAATTCCCTTGAACTGACCACAGTTGTGAAATGGGAGGGGACTGGTGAGCTTGCATACCCAAACAATGCTGTGCTAATCAAGTGTGGTATTTTCTCTTTTACTTTTGATCTACCACAAAAATAGATTTAAGACTACTGTTCAATTTGCACTTGAAAATGATGATTTTTACACCAGCGTTCTTAAAGTCTGAATTCTAGTTTAAAGGGAAAAGCTCCTATGCCTTTGAAAGTCAGGACCATGCTGATGTATTTTGCAATCTCATAAAAAAATCCTCTGAACATCTTTGTCAATAAAAACATCTTAATCTTGTCCTTTGAATAATGTAAAGATTGAGTATACCTCTGGAGAACCATTGATATGGACTTAAATCATTATGTCCCCACTTGTCACCGATTCTTCTCATGCTTTGGACAAATTGCTTAACCTTGCTAAGCCTCAGTTTTGCTCAACAAAAGTTGATATTTCCATTTGGATGGGTGACTCAGTTACCTTTGCCTTTATCATTAAAAAGAAACATTTGGTCTAAGAGATATGAAACATTTCTGCACACACATACACACAGTCCAAGACCTAATTAAACTTCATGTAATGAGAAAGCACAATCCTTAACAATTCAATAATCTAGATTTGCCTTTAGTCTGTTGTAATGTTGGTCTTTTCTTCTGAGCTTGGCCCTTTGTACAAGAGCAAGCATTGCTCTTTAAAAAAATAAGACTTTGCAAGCTAAAAAGTCAAAGGCTGTAGACATGCATGATTGAAGTCCATAAAGTAATTAAACATTTACAGTTACAGCAGAGTTACTAAAGCAGGACTTGAAGGGTGATCTTACTGGTACAGACAACACCCCACTAATTGCTAGGGACAGTCTGGCCACCTTAGTGACACTTTCTTCCTCCCTAACTTCCACAACTTGCTTGACTGGAAGTCTTCTGAGGGAAGGTGACATCTTTATAATTTAGGTAAGAGGGACATTCCAGCTAAGTTAGATGCTATGGGGTGAGATACAAAAGCAGGAAAACATAAAACTTATTCGGTGAACAATGTGTAGTAGCATTTGATCTAAAGCACATGATTCTGATATAAAAAAGAAATTAGAAAAATTGTCTAGGCTCCAGTTTCAGAGGGCCTTGAAAGTCAAGCTAAAGAGACTGAGTGGACTATACACTATAGGAAAAGAAGTCAGGACTTCACTTGTTCATCTCCTCTTACAACAAAGACCCACTGTGTAATTCTGTGCTACCTTCAGGGTAACCTTTGATAAATAGGATTCCAGACTGCCTAGTCTGGAAGCATATCTCGGACTGAAGGAGAATGAGACAGTAGGGCAAGAGGGGAAGCGTGTTGGAAGGCTATAGGGTTGGTCTGGGTGAGAAATGGCACTGGTACTGGTATGGCACCTAAGCAAAGAGCATTTGGGACGAAACTGAAGAGCATGGCATTGAGAAACATTCTTTGGCATTTCAGTGGTTGCATGGTGATGTATAGTGTACGCCTTCAACTTATTACGGTTTGCCTCCCAATAATATCACAGCACTTCATATATGGTATAAGAATCTTATGACGGCATACTTCTGTTTTTCCCTTGGTGGAGAACCTTTGCAGTATTGCTGCTATGCATTTTACTTTATCATGTGATGTAAGTAAACCCCACAGGACATTGTTATTATTTCTGCTTTAAACAATCAGTTACTTTTTCAAGGCATGTTTTTAAAAATTCGGAAAAACAAGTCTTCCATCCTACATACCCCACTGTTTCTCGTGCTCTTCATTCCTTTGTGTAGACCCTTATTTCCAGTTGGTATCACCTTTCTTCCAACTGAAGGACTATTTCATGCTTCTTATGATGCTGTTTTGCTGGTGGCAAAATCTTTCACCTTTGGAATATCTGAAAAAGTCTTTATTTTACCTTCAACTTTGAGAGATATTTTCCTTGGGTTTAGAATTCTGAATTGATTTTTTTTTTTCCTTTGAGCACTTTAAAGATTTACTCCATGGTCGTCTGACTTGCATTGTTTCTTACAAGACATCAGCTGTCATCCTTATCTTCTTTTTCTCTATAATGTATCTCCCCCCTCCCCCCTGGATGCTCTTAAGATTTTATTTTTCTTATGGTTTGAAGCATTTTGATTGTGATAAGAAACATTTTGAGGGGTGAATCAAGAGAGCATTGAAACAGATAAGATATGAGCACTGGGAAAAAGAGGTAAAATAAATATGGGCCTGCACAGATTAATTGAAACTGATAGTTGCTTCTTTGAGACCAAGACCAACTATCTTTTCAGGTGGAGGAGAGATAGCATTATAGAATGCACCCTAAGAGAAAAGTAATATACAACACATGTGAAGCACTATATATATATATATATATATATATATGTATATATGTATATATATATATATATACACACACACACACACAATATGTACACACACACATACATGCATGTACACATATACACACACACACATTTTATACCTACAACAACCCTGTGATATAGATGCTGTAATCTCCATTTTACACATGTTACAACTGTGGCATGGAATAATTGAAGAAATTTAGCACAATGCTAGTAAGTGGCAGAGCTAGGATTTGAATACAGACCATCAATTACAGTCACGCCTGCAACTACTATTTTAAATTGCTTCTTATAGTAAATGATGGCCAAGAGTACCAACAGAAAGATACTGATAGATCCAGAGGATACCTGTGTTACAAATATCCTACGTTAAAGGACATAGAAGATGCTCATTAGAGGGCAATGAACTATTGTCTGATCTTCCAGTCTCTGGCTTAGATAGTGAAGTTACATCAGATAGAAAATGTCCATAATCTTAGAGGCTAAACTTCTAGCTAGACAGTATAGTGGACTATGAAGCTCCTACTCACTGATGTTTCTTCAGTGTAGCCAACAGAAGACAGAAACTTCTGCAGGTGAAACAGAGGCAGTTCACAAACATGTTTGGACTCATGTATCCATCTGGACAGCATAAGAAAGAAAGGACATAAAACCAAAATTCTAGGTACTCTCTCTGGCCTACTTGTTACACTGAAATAATAGCCATCATTTAGAGAGAATCTTCTAGAAGCAAAGTGCTTTCCTTCTATTATTTCTGGTCCTTAGAATAACAACCCACACTGCCATTACTCCAAACTTTATGCTTCCTCTCATGCTGAACCATTCTTTGCAAATTACTTAACCTCCTTGTGCCTTAGTTTTCTCATCAGAAGCATGAGGTTAATAATAGTAACTACCAAAATGCTATCTTGAGGATTAAATGAGTTGATTCATCTGTGAAGTCCTTAGGTAGTCCCTGCTGTATGGCAAGCACTCAGGAAGTATTAGACGGTGGTCTTGCTATCTCTGTTGTTTTCTTCTACCTACTTTGATTCCTGCTTTGTCCATCCAAACCTTAACCATCCTGAAAAAACAAGTCAGCATTCAGCTCACCATCCTGATTGCTTTGCTCAGGCACAATCTCTTTTTCCGCTAACAGTCAGTAAACACAGCTTAGCATCTCAGTGGATTGTATTAGTCCACACAGGCTCATTCTGCCTTCTTGATCATTCACTCCATTCATATGTCATATGAGCACCTATCAGGTACCAAGAATTGTTCTTGTGTACCAGGGTTGTCATAGTAAAAAAAGAAGTAAAAATCAGATCTTGGCCTCATGAATCTTATATATTGGCGTGGAGTGGGAGTGTAGACAAATAATATATAAATGAGTTAAATATGTGATATATTAGATGGTAACAGTGAAATGGACATAAATAAATCATGGAGGGGAAACAGTAGATGCTGGGGAAATCACGCAATCTTGGACACTAGGGCTGGAGAAGGCGCCACTGAAGTAAGAGACGAGCCATTGAGACCCAAGTGTAGGGCATTCTTGGATGGGGTACAGCAAGGGAAAAAACCCTAAGGTAGGAATATTTACGACCCAAGAACACTGAGGAGGTTAGTACCACTGGAGCGGAGTCAGCAAAGGGTAGAATTGTAGGAGATACGGTTAGAGGGTGAACGGGGTGCATGTGTACACACACACACTTTTAATCATCCTGTGATATAATTGAACAGGGCCTCACAGGCCACTGTTAAGGATCTTGCCTTTCACGCTGATGACATGGGGAGCCACTGGATTGAGTGAGACAGGCACTATGGCTTATAAGTAAATGATGAGTCGATGTTGGAACAGAATTTGGAGTTGGAAAAGCATTCTCACGTCCTTCACAAGAGCTCTGCTGTGGGCGGGATCACTCCACGCACTGCTGAAGTGTGGAAACTGGTGCTCCGCAGGAGGTAATGAACTCCCTCATGGCCCGCAGCCTCAGTGCCAGAGGCAAAATAGAAACCAAGGTCCCCCAGCTTCCGGTCCAACGAGCCCTGCTACAGCAGGCAGATGCTGAGCCCCTCTTAGGTTCAGAGGTTGAAACCCATGGTCCTATAGTTTTTGTCACCGTTTCCCAGGCCTGCCTCCTCAGGGCTCTTCCCCTACTATGTCCAACAAGCTTTAATGCGCCACTGGAGTAGGAACTGAGGGCCTGCTCATGGCAGGCAAGTAGTGCCAGTGCAGGATAGAAGTGACAGGGCCTTCAAGTGAATTAGAAACAGCCGTCCCTTCAAGGCTCATGGCCCCCATGGGCTTATGGCTGCATAACGCAAGGTGAAATTTTAGCCCTCACCCACCTCCTCCAAGAGCCTTTGTGCAGTGTGCATCCTTCACCGCTGTAAATGGCAACCTGACACCTCTTCATGAAGTGTTGTGTTACACACAACATGTAACATAGTGGAAGTCACAAAATAGGTACTCAGTGAAACAGGCTGATTGAAATCTTTCTCATTTTTCGACTTCAATATGATTAAGATCCTTTATATGTCAGCTTATGGGAAGGGGTAAAAATGATTCTGCAAATATTTATTGAGTACTTATTACATGCCAGGCACTAGTCTAGGTGCAGGGGATACAACTATGGAAAAATGATCCCCCAAATCCTGCACTGATGGGCCTTACATTCTAGGAGAGGAGACATAATAAATGAAATAAATCAGTGTGAGTATGTTAGATTGTCATCTTGCAAGGAAGAGATAAATAAAGCATGGAAGGGGGCATGATGTGTTAGAGAGAGAAACAGGTGAGAGGGGCCAGCAGTGTCATCGTGGAGAAGGTGACACTTGAGCAAAGACGTGAATGGAGTGAAAGCAGCATTCCAGCAGGCAGAATAGTGGCCCCAAGACAGCCACATCCCCATGCCTGGGACCTGTGCAGCTCACCTTCCAGGTCAATAGAGATTTTGCAGATGTAATTAAAATGAGGACGCTGAGGTTGGAAGATGCTCCTGGGCGATCCAGTGGGCCTAATACAATCACCAGAGAGCCAGATACGCTGCTGTGGGAGCCAAGAAATACAGGCAGCAGCCTCTAGCAAGTGGGAAGGGCGAGGAAACAGATTCTTCTCTAGAGCCTCCGCAAGAAACAAAGCCCTGACAACACCTTGAATTCAGTCCAGGGAGGCCAGTTTGGGACACCTGGGCCCAAAGGGGTAAGATAACTTTGTGTCATTTTAAGCTACTGTCGATTATAATTTGTTATAGCATCAATAGGGAACTAATACACCAGCTCCGTAAATATCTGCAGGGAAGAGCACTCCAGGCAGGGATAGCAGGAGGTCCAAAGGCCCTGAGGTAGAACATACCTGGATGTTCTAGGGTGCCAGTGCAACTGGATTGAGCCAGAGTAAGTCGGGGGGGCTTGAGGTAACAGGAGGCAGGGGGCAAATTACAGCACACACTCGAGGCCAGTCCAAAGACACTGGATTTACTCCAAGGGCTAGGAGGTCCCACTGGAAGCTGTGAAGCAGAAGAGCGATGTCCTCCTGTTCATGTTTTAACAGGACCACGCTGGCTGCTGGGAAGGAGGAATGGGGCCTGTTGAGGCAGCGGCAGAAGCTAGGCGACCAGTTAAAAGACTTCTGCTACAATCCAGACAAAAGAGGATGTTGGCCAGGACCAGGGTGGTGGCAGCTGGGGGAGGGTCGGGGAATGAGAAGCAGTCAAAGTCTGAACAGATTTTGAAAATGAAGCTCAGGGACCTGAGAAAGGGTAGATGTGCTACATATAAGTTGAACTGGAAAAAATCCTGAGTAAAATTATTTTAGTAATTAAAATTGTAACGTGTCAAGATAGCACCCGCAGGAGGCAAGCGGTGGAGTGGGTGACAGCCCAGGTCCTCACTCGCCAGCAAGATGTCCTCGAGCAAGCTGTTCCACTTTCCCGGGGCCTCAGTTTTCTCATCTATAGTATGGGAGTGTAGCGGTGCTGACAGCACAGAGACTGTATGTGTATTAATGGAGAAAAGCACTTGTAAGTCTTTGTGTCAAATCCACGGTAAGCACACGATGTTCTCTCTCGTCATTTAGAATTCGCTGATTTTCAAAGATACCTTCCTCTTTGTAAAAACACTCGAAGAATTTAATCTGAAGCATTTGAAAACAAACAGAAGCGCTCCCTTCCTGTGGGGCAAGTTCACAGAGTAGCTTGGATGCCAACATATTTCTCTTGGTCCCATAATAGATTTTTTGAGCTCCATTATCAAATAGTTTCTGTCGTTGTCAATCCTGACTTTGAAAAAGGAGACTGATCCTGCAGTCTTTTAAGGAAGAATGGGTATCACGTGGCAACTGAATATTTATACCACGCTCTCCTCTCTTCAAGCCGTTGTTGTTTTACCATCCTGACATCAAAACCTCAGGGCCCAGGGAAACCTCAGATGTTGGAGAATATCAAACGTGGTCGTCTTCTCCCCTTTTTCCGGGTAGATCTGACGCACCTTTGAACCTTCAAAGGCCGCAGCTATCAGTGAAGTGGGGGAGACACGTGACATTGCAGGCATCACCGTGAAGACGCATTTATTAATGTAAAGTGCGTCCTGCGGAACAGCAGTGGGGGCTGAATTAAAATGTGAGGGTCTGTAATCCGGCGGAAAGCCACAGAACAAAGGGAGCAGAGAGACGCGGGCCAGGCTGATGAAAGACACGTTGCCGACTGGGGACTTCACTGCAGAGAGCTACATAAAAGGGAGATTACTGCTTAAGTAGGTTAATGTAACCCTGGTGTCTTAATTAAAATGTCTTCAACAAAAGAGGAAGAGGAATAGTCTTGGAAGTTTGGGGGAGGCGTCGGTGAAAGAGAAGAAATTTACAGAGGGGAGAGAAAGGAGGGTAATTTACGTTAAATATTGAGCACAACTCCCAAAGCAAAATAATCTTGAACTTCAATCATGAAGGATATTTAAAAATTGGTTGGACAAAGGAAGCAATTGGCTTTGGCAGCAGCGTGGGAGATGGCTTTCTAATTTTAGAGCTCGCAGCCATAACATCGAGAAGTTAACAACCAAAAACAAAGCAAGTGGATAAAAACGGGAGGAGTGAGAAGCTCAAAAACAGACCAAATGCAGAGACTGAGTCCTGGTAATGAGTACTTCCTTTCCTTAAAGCCAGGATACCGCTTTAAATGTGGTCCCTCTGTTAAGGATTCTGAGACAGGAACACACCCTTCCAAAGGGGAAGATTGGTTTCACCCCCTGATTTGGGGCCGCTCCATTTGGGGCCCTCCTTCCCCTGAATCACCATAAGATTTGGCCTCAGAAGTTGGATTTTAATTGGGGTGAAACAGTAAAGAAGCGCCTGTTTTTATATTTGATTAAGTCCTACCCCGTTTTTCTCCCATTCCACCCTACGGTCACTCAGTGACATCTGTGAGCATGCCGTCTCTCCTGCAGCCAGGCCCCCATGAGGTCAAGCCTCATTGTAGGGTGGCTGTGCCTGTGGGGACAGCCAGGCCTGTCTCCTGTCAGTTAATGAGGCGACTCAGCTGCAGGGGAGAGGAGAACGGTGTCCCTTCCAACCTGACGGTTACATGCATCAGGTGTTAAGTGCGACACAAGGTTCTTCTCTTCTCAGAGGTCGCCTTAAGGCTTGGAAAAGTCAAAAAGTCCTTTGGAAAAAGAAGAAAAGAGATTTTATTAGCTTGCCATTTGATATCAGGTAGCATGTATTAAACAGATAAATATTTATTAAACGGATCATCTTTATTAAGGTTTAGAGAATGAGGCCTGCACTTGCATACTAATGGAAACTGGCCAAAGAAACCCAAAGTTAATAGGAACTATCCAGAAGGCTCCAACTAACCTGAGTAGGAGAATGACACATGCATTGTATAACAGACACCTAGTGTGTGTGTGTGTGTGTGTGTGTGTGTGTGTGTGAGAGAGAGAGAGAGAGAGAGAGAGAGAGAGAGAGAGATCCGGCAGGTAGATAGGACTGGAAGGAAGCGAAGGAGGAAGAATATCCTAGTCAGAGGAACAGGACAAATGAAGGCATAAAGTCGTGAAAGAACACGGCATGTTTGGGCAAGAGCAACATGGTTGGAGCTGTAGACATTGGCTCTGGAGAGAGGGGTGGGAACCACTGGGGAATGCCCTGCCATGGCAACGTGAAATCCGTTCCCAGTGTTGATCATGGTTTGGGAATATGTCACAGGGCCTACAAAACGTTCATAAGCTTTGACCTGAACCCCACGTGCGCTAGTCCATTCCAAAAACCCCTTATTAGAGACAAGCGAACAAGTCAGCAGATCAAACTGCACATACACTGATATTTATTTGCCTTTTGTTAAGTGAAGAATTGGAAATACCTCGACCCGACGAGCGTGAGGACGAGGGAATGGTTACGTGCGTGCTGATGCCTCCCCGTGAGGTGCCATGCAGCTACTAAAATCATGTTCACAGCGTCTGTGACACGGGGGGGGAGAGAAGCTTGGCTTTTATCATTAGGTTCAAAAAGCAAGGTCCAAAACTGTTCAGACCCTTCAATTTCAACTTAAGCAGAAAGCATATTAAAACCTGGAAGGAAGGACCCTGAAATGCTATTCTGTTTGTATGAGACAGGGTTGTGAGTAAATGAATTCATTTTTTTGTCCTGAGTCCAAGTAGAATAGTTCATTATAGAAACTCTAGGAAGTATATTAAACTACTCCTTTCTCTCAAATCTTTATCTCCGTGTCTGCTTCTGGGGAGTCCAGACTAAGGGTGCTGAGGTCCTGGTTGTTATGATTCTAGCATCCAGTGGGCTCGTGTGGAAGAGGAAATGATAAGACACGGAGAATCCACAGGTGATCAGAGGAAATGTGACGGTCAAGGCAGGGGCCATGGTACCAGAGAAGGACGCTTGGGTTCAGGAAACCCCTCCGGGGGTGGTAACCACGTGGGAGCGCAATATGGTGGAATGACGTGAACTCTCCATCATGGCAAGCAAGGGTGTAGTTCTTCAGTTCTTAGAGAGGGGGGCAGGCACCCCTGTGTGTTGTGGCAGGAGTGAGTGGGGCAGGATTCTCAATTTGTTGAGGACACACAGGGTTTGAGGTGCCTGTGGGATAGTCCTGTATCATTTATGATGGAACTTCTTTGAGGGAAAGCACATAGCCAACACCCAATAAACACCCACTGAACCGAAAAGAATTCCTTTTCCACGTGGGGGTTTTCTCATGGGGGTTCTCTTGAAAGGCCACTCGCAAATGTATGAGCCCACGCAGACCGGAAAGCGTGGGGTCTGGGACAGGTGCTCACACATCTAGAATACATACTCAAGTTCATACAGCTGTTGGGTCAGGAGTACGTATGTGTATTAGAAAAACAAGTCCATCTGTAAAATGCTGCAAGATGCCTCCAGGTGTTCAGAATAGCTATTTAACATGAATATTTTATCAATGCCAGAGCAGACAGAGGGAAATTATATCCATTATACCCCCATCACCATCGCATGTGGTTGAATGGGCCTCTGACTGAAGGATCTAAATATGTTTAAAACATTTTTCACCTCCAATGAAACTAGCAAGTCCTGATTTGTGTTGTTATTGGTCCTGCGAGATTCATGAAATATTTTGGAGGCGGTTGCATTTTGGAAGTGTGGTTTGGCAAATTTTCATCCAAAGCATATGCTTTTATTTTATTTTTTAACTAGCAGTTCAAATGTGGGCAAGTTGACATTTCAGAGCAAGTGGTAGAGTGGGGGGGGTGTTGTTTTACTTATGTCTGGTTTTGAAGTTCAACTTTTCAAATATAGGGATGGCTTAGAGTAACAGATAGCAGGAAGGAAAGCCTGTTTAAGAAAATGTGTTCTGCAGGGATGGCTCCTCAGCTCTGACAAGTCAGAGTCAAAGGCAAGGTCAGATCCCAGACTTTTGCTGAAAACCATTCAGTGGCTTCTCAGGGTCCTTGGGCTTCAGAACAATGCTGTGGACCAGGTCTCGTCGGTCTCCCTTTCCTGCCTTTCCTAGGGCCTCTTTGAGCCCTACCCCGCTCTGCTCCAGCCCTTCTGGTCTTTGGCCATCTCCTGCTTCTCTGTCTTCTCACTTGCCGTTCCCCAGGCCAGGAGCTCTTCCGCCTCCTTGTCCCTCAATTCCACGGGGCCATCCCATCTCAGCCTCATTGTCATTTCTTCCAGAAAGCAATGATCTTCTGCCGAGTGGTCCAAGGGGTGGATCTTAGGGAAAATTCTATAGATTCCATCCCTTCACCAAGCACCGAGCACTCTAGGATGAAAGAGTCCAAACTGAGCATGGTAGTAATAACTGTTGTCAGAGAACAGATTTCCATAGTGAGGAGGAAATTAAAAAAGGAGTCCTAGACATCCTACTTATTTACTTATTAAACACAACTGTGGAGCAAGTACTCTAAACCAGATACTGTGCTGAGGCCATTACCTAGATTACCCTAACTCTTCCAATAACCCTATATTTACTTAATCATTTTTTAATTTAATACTATTTAAAAAAAATACCTTTTGCACACCTGCTATGTGCCTGGCCTCATGCTGGGTACCAGGGGGCACACTAGCAGACCAGGGAGACCCGGGGCCTGCCCTCCGGGGGCCCGTAGCCTCCTGCGGCAGACAGACATTGAGGGGCTGATGGCCCTGGGTGAGCGTGTAGTCAGAAGCTAAGACCCAGACTCTGGGTAGAAAGGGCAAACTGCCCGCAATCCCCATAGCACAGAGCCTGGCAACGTGGTGTTTAGTGGGAGTGGAAGGCTGGGGTGGGGGGTCAACCGGGCACCAGAGCGGAGGCCTGGGGAGGTGCACCGCTAGCTGCAAGGCCCCCGGGCGAGCGTTTACAGCCTGCAGGTCCTGATACGCCTTGTGTAGCAGAAGCAGAACCTGGCGGGCGCCTGGGTGGCTCAGTGGGTTAATGCCTCTGCTTTCGGCTCAGGTCATGATCTCAGGGTCCTGGGATCGAGGCCCGCATCGGGCTCCCTGCTCAGCGGGGAGCCTGCTTCCCCCCCCCTCTCTCTGCCTGCCTCTCTGCCTCCTTGTGATCTCTCTCCCTCTGTGAAATAAATAAATAAAATCTTTAAAAAATAAAAAATAAAAAATAAAAAATAAAAAAAAAAGAAGCAGAACCTGGTGACATGAGGGCACCTGAGGTCAGAGACGTCCTCTGGAGCCAACCTGCTCGGCCTCCTGGGCCTTGGTAGCACTGGAGGCTCCGTCCTTTGACAAGGGGAAGCAAATATGGAATTGGTAAGGGGAAGGGAGATGTTTTAAAAGATCTTCCTGGCTGCTAGACAGAGAATTCTGGAGTCACCACTCAAGCTGCAAATTCCTCTGATGAATCCTTCTTTTCTTGATGAATCATTTTCTCCATTGACATCTTTGGGCAAAGCCATTTCTTTCCCACGCTAGACATCCGTAATGACCGAAATAGCTGTCATATTCATTACCTTTAGAAATGTGTTACTTCCTTGGTGCTAATCATTCAGAGGTCCTGATATTGGTCCTTCCATTGCAAGGTCTCTTGTTAGATTGGGCATCCCCACAGTCTCTGAGAGATGACATTCATCATTGGAGAAATTGTTTCTGACATCACTGGCAATCACTTCTAGGAAAGCAGGTGGGCACGGGGGCTCTAGAAAACCATGGCTTGTGCCCATTTCTCCCATCTGCAGACCAGCAGCCCTTGAGAAGCCTGCATGGCATAGCTCACAAGAGATGGGCTTCAGTCCACCCTATGAGTCCACCACACGTCATCTTCCCCTTCGACCCTACTTTTCAAATGAGCTCTGTCACGCCCATTACCACATCATGAGGTGAGCTCTGCAGGACTAATGGGCAATTTCCACATCACCCCATTTCATTGTCATCGTAACTCTGTGCAGGGAACTCACAGCAGATGACAGCTGTGCTGACATTGGGCCTCCGGAATATTGGGGAAATAGTAAATGAAGCAAGCTCTCATCAGTAGCTTGGCTCTCAAGCCTCTTAAATTTTCTGTGGAAAGTTTGATGTTTGTTGATTGTTTCTTCCTTAAGTAGGCAAACTTCAGCCCCAGGAGTTAATAAAGCAAATTTTAAGTCTCGCCCCAGGTATAGCAAAGCTGGCTGAACTGTGCATTTGATTGCATACAAAATGTGAACGGAGGAGCAGAGAACCCTCCTCCTGGCAGCTTCCAGCACAATGAGATCGGCTGCAAGAATGGAATAAATTGGAGATTGATTTCTGCAGTTCCATTCATTTGCAGAAATTTGCAGACAATTAAGTTGTCCCTCTGCAGTAGAGGTAGCTGATCCTTTTAGCCAGAGGCTGATTGAGATTTGTGGTCTATCCTCTGCACAGGTAGAGTTGTGATTCTCCAAGTATACTCACGTAAACAGGGCTAAGGAACTCTGTGCAGACGCAGGCTTCCTTGTCAAGGTGGGCACCCGCTGTGGAGACCACAGCATCGTGCTTAGAGCAGGGGGCCCTGGAGTCGCAGATGCCCCGGTTCCCATGCTTCGATCAAGAGCTAAGTGGCTCTGGGGAAGTCAATTGTGTCTTTGAGCCTCAGGCCAACAGGCGTGGTGGTTCTACCTATGAGTTGTTGGATGGATTAAATGGGACACCGGTACACCGTGCCCAGTATGGTGCCAGGCACGTTCCCTACTCCATAAATGGCAGCATTTGCTACAGTGGACTTGGTGAGTCCAGAACAAGGAGGCCAAGTAAATCTTTGGCCTAGGAAGATGGGAAAGGAACAGGCAATGTGACCTAATGACTAGAGTTTGGAATGCAAGCTTCAAACTCTCCCAAGGAATAATCTTCAGGATCCTTTAAACAGATATCAGGATCCTTTAACAGGACGTGGAATTCAAACCCAAAAACATCACACGTTTGCATGAAACACATAAAGGCTCCTCAGTGCCCAGCCCGGGAGTACATCTGACCTTTGCACCTTGATCTCCAACACTGTCCTCACACAGGGCTGGGTTGAGCATTGAGTCTCACATGGAACTGCTCTCCCTTAACTCTCTGCCTCGCCAGAGCAGACGCTCCCGGCTTCCGCAGTGCTTTGCCTTGTTGAACTATCTCCTCCCAGCACTTTACCCAGAGCTCACGATAGTTGGAGACAGAACAAAGGCAGATGTTTGTGGCTTCTTCACTGTGTTGGTACTTTGTCCCCGTCTCGTTTATTACCTGATACAAAAACAAGGATTGGGAGGGAGGGGAAGGCCTGACTTCTCTGGTCACTTCTGGCCTGTGTGAGTATGGGCTCAGGAAGATCCTCTGACACTTGGAAAGACAGGTCCACGCTACTTTCTGGCCTTGGGTTCGGTGCGAAGGGAACAGGGTTGTTCCTTTCAAATCTCACTGCTTCTTGGGGTGGCATCAGCTGGGCGTGGTGGGAGGGGACAGTGAGAACCTACAGTCACTGGGTGTCGGGAGCATTCCTTTCCCCTTCACGGTCCTCACACCACGGATGCAAGTCCACGAAAACACTGTGGAAGTGTATTATGAGTCCCTTTTCTGAAAGGTAGGAAGAAGGCAGATGTGGGGAGACAGAACGTAGATTTGTGGTAGCCTGCGGGCCAGGCTTGGAATAGGGGAGCAACTGCATGTGGGCACCAGCTCTCCTTTGGGATGATGGAAACGTTCTAAAATTAGATTGTGGTGATGATTGCTCCACTCTGTAAATTTCCTGATCATCCCTGCGTTGCACACTTAAAAACCAGTGAGTTTGATGGTACCTAAATTCTACCCCAAAAACACTTCCAAAATGCTGTGGGAAGGAAGAGAGCAGAGCGACTCCACTCTGCCTTTCTCCAGATCGGAGACTCATACTTGCATTTTAGGAGGAACCTCTGTGTCCTGTGAAGGCAGGGTTGGCAGAAGGAAGGAATGCGACAAGTGAGCAATCTCACATTCCCTCTTCAAGTCTGTTCCCCACACGGTGGCCTGCGTGTGTGTCTTTTTAATTGTAAGTGGGCTCCTGTCACTTCTCAGCTTAATTAAACCTCTACCCCCAAGACTCACATCTCATGCAGAGTAAAAGCCAGAGTCTTCTCTGAGGACGACACGGCCAGCGAGCCAGCTTCTCAGCTCCCTTTCCCAGGTCCCAGGCTGGTCTCCTCCCTTTGCTCCTCAGTGCTCTGGCCCAAGGGGCTGCCTCCCTCCTGCTGCCTGCGGTCTTCCTCCCCGTGCACACGCGGCCCCTCCGCCTGCACCCCTCATTCCCGCCTTCCCAAGAGGCCCTTCCCTGAGGCTCCCTGGTGAAAACCGCAGCATCCTTCCACCCCGCACACCTTCCGTCTCCCTGCTTGTTTGTGCTCCAGGGCACTGCTCTGCTCATGTCTCTCTCCCCGCTCTAGAATGGGAGCTCCATGGGGGCAGAGGTTTGCCTCTTGTGCCCCGGACTTTCCCAGATGCTTAGAATGACTGCTGGCAGAGAGGAAGGCTCCACAGGCAGTGTTTGAAGAAATGAATGAATGAATGAATATGAATCCAATCTTCCTCTTCTTTTCACATTCATCATTTCTTTCCTCCTTTCACCTTCCCGGCCCCCAGCCCCTCCCCTGGCCACGGTTATTGGGGTCTCCCCCTTATTTCCAGCTTGCTCGTTTCACTGTGTGACGTGACACCCTCAGGGAGTGTGAAACTTGCTTCTAACACTCTGCCAATTTCTCCTGAGATTGAGAGGCAGAGAAGAAAGCAAATGGGATTGTAAACCCAAACACCGTACAACAGAAAGACAGAGGCTCCGGTGAGCCCGCGGGAGATGAGAGACGTTCTGGAAGGGGGACAAGTCTCCTGTAATCAAGTCCTGTGTGAGTGAGTCTCCCCAAGGACATGGTTCTGCCCTTTTGACTCGAGCGAGATTGGATGAGGCCGCTGCAGGGCCCTGGGGAGGGTCCCACGGGAGGCCCACGCCTGTGTGTGTGTCCCCGCAGCTGAGAGAACTGCCTCGGTGTGAAGCAGGGAGGTGTGGAGTGTGCGTCTATGTGTCCTTGGGTTTAGGCTTGTCATGTGTGGCTTTTGTATGGGTATCTGTTCGTGAGTGTGTGTGTGTACACGGGCATGTGTGCATGAGCGTTTGTGTCTGGTGAGAACTTTGATGGTAGTGTGCAGGTGTTTAGCGACTCTGGAAATCTAGAGGTGGCTGTGTGTCTATGTGTCTGTGTTAAGATCTGGCCGTAGGCCACCAACCGCTGAATTACTCACTCATAAAAGGGACTGAGTGGCTTGTCTTCATTTCCTCACATCCCTGTCCTCGTATTAATAAGACCCATCCTTCACTTCTGTGATGTTCTTTGGAGAACACAGAGCCCTTCCGCGCGCAATTTCTCATTTCATTCCGATAACCAAGAGCCTGGGCAGATCATGCTCCTTTACAGATGAGAAATTCGCCTGCAACCTCTCCCTGTCCTCAAGGAAAGCAGTTTCCGCCTCCCTGCTCGGGCTGAGTGCTGCGGAGCCACTCCCATCCCACCCCCGTGGGCACCCACCGCCCCCAGCTGTCCCCTGCGCTCCGCCCACGCTGCGGCTTCCTTCCGTGCGCCCATTCCCCCCGTGCCCAGCACACTTCCCGGCCTCCCCTTTAACCAACACGACAGGCTTCTTCCCGTGTCTCTCCTTTCCTTCTGCACCAAAGCCCTCGCTTCTCATTGATTCCTCTGACATGCGACCCTAACACACTGTTAAGCTGCTCTTTCTAAAATCAATACCTATTCATTGTCAAGCCCAACAGCCTCCTTATGGTATTTGGCTTTTTGGAGGGGATGTCTGCATTGTGTGACGTGGCCATGCACCCCTTCCTTCCTGACATTCTCATCTCTTCATCCTTCCGGTTTCCCTCTTTTTGCCACCTAACCTTTCTGTGGCTTTTACTGGCCTTTTAGAAACCCATCGAAACCCTCCCTTTTCCCTCTCGACAAAATCTGGGTGGCGTCAGCTTCTCCTTCCCACCCAGCTCCCCTTGTACGTGGGGGATTGTGATCTCTCTCTGCCTCATTCATCGCTCCCTCCCAAAGACAACTCTTTACATGCTCTCTAGAAGTCTCTGTCGGATGCCCACCAGTCCCTCAAGACTACCAGTCTGCAGCACGCAGCACCTGTGCCCAGAACTGCTGTTTTGTTTGTTTTTTCCTCTTTGCCCACTGTCTTGGTCATGGCAACGTGAGAAGTCAGGAAATCCTCACCCACCCTCTCCTTTACCCTGATGTTCCACTCTTTCCCACACACCCTGTCTCTTCTCCCTCTAGAAACGGCTCTTAGGTTGGCCAGACTCTTGTTATCCCCTCGGCTTCTGTGTCTTTCCTTGAGGTTACCCCCGCAGCCTGGTGCATTCAGAGGCTTCCCAGCCTGGATTGACAGATACAAGCACACACAGTCGGGCGTAAACACGATCACACAGCACACCTGTCTGGATCTGCACAAGATGTATGATTGTCAGTCCCATCAGAGGCTCTGGCTCCTATGCCATCCCCGTCACACAGAAACACGTGGCTTCAGAACACACAAGTCGTTTCGCACAGACATGATCAAAGTTAGACACAGAAGCAAGGATCGAGGTAGACATTTGTCAACAAACACGTAGTTGTAGATTTACACATGAGTCACAGACAGAGACAAAAATGGAGCAACTGATATGAAAACACAGCCAAGGACAAAGAGCTACTGAGGTCCCTGCCATTGTGAGGCAAATGGTTGGGAGACACAGGATGGCCCGGCCTCTGTAACTTCTTCCTGTACCCCCCACAGAGGGCTCCCAGATGCACACAGAAGTGTCTCTCAAATCAGCCACTCCCACCCTCTGCCCTGCTCCCTTCTCATGTGCCGTTTGCCATTCTGAGGCTCAGAGCTGCCTGCTTCTTTTCTTAGGCACTGTAGACCCAAGAGCTGACACAGCGGTTTCTAAGCTTCTGGGATGCCGTGAGAGCTGGGGACAGGGGCTTGGCTCACTGGTGAGAGGGGAGGCCACCAGCTGTAGGGATGGGGACTCGGGAGCCTGACCCCCTAGGTCTCTATGAGGACAAAACTCTCACCTATTCACAGACCTGCAAACACGAATAAGCCCTTTACTACCAACAATGGAAAGTTTGTACTGATGACACGGTATGCTTTTTTGTGACTTTAGATACATTTACACATATTATCCTCATGAACTGAAGCCTACCTTTACTGGGTCATGGAGCCAAATCACCAACCCTTCCTATTTGCATCAAACTTTAAGTCTTTCCATAGTGCTTGCTGAGCCATTCATTCTCTCATCTAAACCTCAAGATTTCTTTTATTGTAAATGAGATTCATATGTTGTATGTATTTTACATATTTTCTATTCCTTTCCCATTCCCTCCCAAACCAACAGAACCTTCACAGATGTTAGGTACATCAGTGTTCTATGAATATAATCCACTGTGTTTTTCATTGTCTTATCACTGTCTGTTCCATTCTCTCTTTCTCTAGGCTGCATTTTTGCCTGGTTGGGCTGCATTATTTTGTTGGTGGTGGTTGGTTGGATGGGTGGGTTTGTTGTTTTGATCCTTGTTATTTTTCCTCCATTACATATACAACACTCCAGTTTTCTTTCTTTACCTGAATAGTAGTTATTTGGTCTTCCCAGAAATCAAATAGTTTTTATTTGCTCTCATGCATTGAGATTTTAGATGTTATTCTTCTGTGCTTACTACAGTTTGTGTAAGATAGGAGGTGCCCAATATGCAGTTCTGTGTTTCCCTACATATTTTATCCTACGTATTCTTTCTGCCAGCTGGTGACTTGAGCAAGTCACGTAGCCTCTCCGAACTTGGTGTTCCTCATTAGTTGAGGGGGAACGAGGTTTACTCGAGAAGTCAATTGCAAATATGAGAGTCAGTGCACACATGAGAAATTGTTATTATTAGAGTTGTCCGTGCCGCTGATTATGGAAGCAGTCAAATGTGGTGGTTGTGGTTTGAACATGCTCTTCAAGACTGCGTTATCGCTAACTGTCTAAGAGTGTCACCTGCTGATGGACTCAAATTCAACTTTGAACATTTAGGTTGTCTGCCATTTTTGCCCTTTATAAATAATGTCTTGCTGAATAATTTCTGCATACAATTTCATTCTTCTTTTGAATTTAGCATTTGAAGGTATTCCTAGGAGTGGTATTACCAGGTGAAGGGGATGTACATTTGTAAGATTCCCGATAAATAAATATTGCCTGGTTGCTTTCCACAAGAGGACCATCAGATTACACTCCCACCAAAATCTAGAGAAAAATTATAGAAGCCTTCTTAGCCTTAGTTGATCTGGTTTCCTATTTAACTTTTCTTATATAGATTTTCCCTTAACACTATACACACACACACACACACACACACACGTGCATACATATACACACATACTTTTTTGGGACATGGATCAAGGATGGAATTTAAATATCATTTGCCACATGATTTTGGTAGGAACCTATTGTCCAAAGTTTGAGATGCTTACACTTAATGGTACATAACATACTTTCAGTTAGTAGGTAGCATTGACTGAGGTTGGTTTATATACTGAAAATGATATTCCCCTTTCAATTCTCTTTTAGTCCTCTGATCAGATCAAAGGGAAAGCCTCAACTTGGTGCTAACAAGCCTTTAACACCCCACTTCCCCTTCCTTTTCTCCCTATTAAAAAGAAGATCTTTGGGGCACCTGGGTGGTGCAGTTGGTTGAGCATCAGATTCTTGGTTTCAACGCAGGTCCTAATCTCGGTGGTAAGATCGAGCCCTGCATCAGGCTCTGCACTCAGCAAAGCGTCTGCTTGAGATCCCTCTGCCACCTCTCTCAAATAAATAAATAAATCTTTAAAAAAAATAAAAAAGAAAAAGAGGAGCTTATTTTTCCCCTGAGTTTCCACCTCGAATTGAATACCATCATTTGGCGTCCAGTATGTTTATTTTCATGTTTTCCTACTTTTTATGGAAAGCAATACTGGTACTTCATTTAAATTATGATACAAAGTTTCCTCTTTTAGACACATGTATGTCATTAAATAGGTACATTACAGGTAGGGCAGAAATTTGACAGTGTTGTTCCAGTAATTGAAGTTTGGAGCATATATCTCAACTGTATTGGTATTTCGTTCCAATAGTTGGCCTACTAATAATGACAAATCGTCCTCGAGAAAACACTGACTAGGAGGCCCCATAACGCCCGACATAGTTTGGACCTTTGTGACTGTCCCTTCATCCCTATTCTTTTGTGAATAAGGACCTTGCAGGTGGCCATGAGGAGAGTCCCTTTTGTATCCAGTGGGTTTTGTGGGTTAGTGACCAGGTGAGTAATCTCCGCACTTGGCAGATTAAGAACAGGAAGGGTGTATAAATCAAGACTGACATTGTGAATAGAATGATTCAGAAGATGGGATTAAGGAGCTTAATGATAGTCATTGTGAATCACAATGTCGGCTTTACTATGATTCTAAGGATGTACTTGCTAACGCTAATGAGGTTTGATAGAATAAAATTAACAATGTCCAAACAGCGGTATGCTTTCACAACAAAGGAACCATTTCTCAGAGCAGACTGATCCGTCCTTTCCGTGGGGGATTTTAGTCAATTGATTTTGTTTTTTTTCTGTTTTAGGATATATTTAAATTTGCAAGAACTTCTCCTGTCCCAAGACAAAAGAGGTCCATCGTGGTATCTCCCATTTTAATTCCAGAGAATCAGAGACAACCTTTCCCAAGAGATGTTGGCAAGGTAAGTCAGACAAAAGACAAATCACATAACAAAAGCATGTTTTTACTAAGAGGAGAGCGTACACAAGGCAGGCTGACTGTGACTGTCTTGGCGGCCCCCTGAAATCGGTCTCTATTCCTCTATGATAAGAAGCCAGATGGTTTTGCCAATAAAAGAATGACAAAAAGCCATCAAACAACAAAAAAAGTATTTAAAAAAAAAACCAGTAACACCTTTGAATATCATGCTTTGAGAGCTACGTGCAGATAACAAACAGTGCTCAAGTTGTGCCTGGAAGATGTCTTTGGTTAAGAAATAGCCTCATTGCTTTCAAGATCATGTCCAGGCAACCAGCCTGATACTCTACTATACTCTACTAGTGTCGTAGTGTGATGTTACATGGCTTTTTTTTAAACTTAGATCCTAGTTTTCTTTTCCTTTTTTTATTTTTAAAGATTTATTTATTTATTCAAGAGAAAGGGAGAGAGAGAGTCGGGGGAGGGGCAGAGGGAGAGGGAGAGAGAGTCTTAGGCAGACTCCACATGGAGCTCGGAGCCCAGAGTGGGGCTCCACCTCACGACACCAAGATCATGATCTGAGCCAAAATCAAGAGTGAGACAGCTAGATGACTGTGCCACCCAGGAGCCCCTGGATCCTAGTTTTCAAAGGTATAAGTCCAGGAGCACCTCTAGGTCAGCCCTCTAAAATCTAAACCAGATCAAAGGAACTAAGTCATCCTAACGAGACCCAGAAAACATGGTTGTATGAGTCCGAGCAATAACGGTTCCAGGAAGAAATATTTGCTGTTTGAGGGGCAGAAATACTGATGCGGTATTCTAGGGGGAGAGGATCCTCTGCCCCTAGAAAAGTCAACATGGAGAATCAAATTCAAACCAGTTAGTATTTTTTGGTCATCACAGAATTTGAACAGTGATGGGTTAGGTCAATGAATGACCTTAATGGCTGGTGCTATTGGATTATTTATTCATTCGTTACATAAATAAGGAGCATCTGTTTTATGGCAGATTCTAAGGTTGGGACTGGATGACAATTGGTATGAACAGCGCAGAAGCCCCGATTGTGATAGAGCTTGGACTGTAGTGGGGAGACAGATATTCGGATGAGTAAATAAACAAACAAGAAAATTGCCGAGTATAAGAAATTCTGTGAAGAGAAACAGCTCTTTAGAAAGAAAGTTAAATGCCAGACCAGGGAGTAGAGGGATAGACGTGTTCACACACATGTGGCCGGGAAGGCGGATCGGAGACCCTGGTGTTTGATTGGAGACTGGAAAGATGAAAAAGAGACAGCTGTGGGAAAATCTGAGGAAGCTGCATTCAGAGGGCACTGCATGTGCAAGGGTCTCTACAGGTGGGAAAGAATGAGGCATATTTGGGCAGCAAAATGTCTGGATGGCTGCAGGGAGGCAAGCAAGGAAGAGTGGTAAGAGCTGAAGTCAGAGAAGCTGGTCCATTGTAGGGAATCCAGAGACCATGGCGAGGGGGGTTTCATTGTGTACACATCAAGAAACCACTGGAAGGTCACCCCATGTGTGTGCTGAAAGACCCTCTGGCTGCCTCATAGGGAATGCTTTGTGGGAACAGAGGGGTCAGGAGGAGTGGACACAGAAAGATCTGCCAAGACGGGTGTTTTAGGGTGATCTGGACCAGAAGTGAGGGTAACTTGGACTATTAGAAATCTATTTCTGTTGGGAATCAGAGGCATCAATAATCCAATGTCCTGGTAATCACCATATTTGTGATTTTAAACTACCACTGTGCCAAAGACACCTTTCTTTAAGCAAAACCTTGCCAGGAGTCCAGGACATGATGCAAAAGGAAGCAGAGCCATTCCAGGTGACAGCGGTGGGGTTGATGAGCCCTGCCCTTTGGACAGCCCGAACCACTGTGATGGCCGTTGTGTAGGTGTCCCTGAAGGGAAGGGTGGCACTGACCAAGGACCAGATTCCTGAAATCTGCAAGACTCTGCCTCTAAACAGTTTCAGAGACATAAGTGGCATCCTTGCTCTTTAGACCCTTATGTCTGGTGTTCTCAACCCTCACTGTACATCAGAGTTGCCTAGAACAATTAAAATACAGATGCCAGACTCCACCTTCCAAGATCGATTCAGTTGGTCAAGGAGTGAGGACCAAGCATCAGAATATTTTTTTAAATCCCAGTGATTCTGATAGACAGTCAGGGTTGAGAACTCTAGAGCTGTGCAAAAACTATGTCTGTGCTTTTTATGCCTTTGAAGGAACTTTTTTCCTCTTTGTGCCCACTTGGTTTTATTCATTCATCTTGTCCTTTTCTTTATGTCTTATGCCTTACCTTCATCAACTCCACTAATAGCTAACAAGTGATGCTCTGCTGAACTGGGAGAGTATGTGGGTGTCTTCAGAGACTTCTGGGGAGGTGGGGAGAAAGGAAGGGTATCCCACCCACCCACCCAAACTCTCTGAGTCAGGCAGCTCTAACTTTATAAATATCACATATCAGACTTCAGTGTAAGATGCCATTTGAAGGAGAGACTCTGTGGTTAGGAAAGCAAAAAGGCACGTGTCTCACTTTGATTTCCTCCTGAAGCTGACCCTGAGACAAGAATTCAAATACAAGTAGTTTATTTAGGAGATGAAGAGAATACTGGTAATGAAGTGAGGACGTGAGACAGGGAAGGAAGAGGCCTGTTTCTCCAGGTGGCTGTGGTCGTCTGCTGGTGGCCGCACTGTAATGCCAAGGGGAAGTGCTAGGAAATGGTGTTAAGCACACTGCACAGGGGAGGGAGCTGGGGTATTTATGCCATCTGTCGCAAGGGTGTAAACTCACCAGCACATCCAGCCTGCCCTGTGCTCTGGGCACCAGCACAAGGGCCTTCTGAGGCTAGGGGGAGACAGCTGGAAGTCTGCTGGTGTGTCCCCGCAAAGGTGAGATTCAAGGGAGGGGACAGGGCACTGATGGATTCTGTTCCATCAGTGAACCTAATATAAACACTTTTGCTTTACAGGCCAGGTTTTTCTTATCTCATCTTCTGCCCCCATCTCATTTCCTGAACTAACTTTCTTGTCTCGTGCCTTTGAAGCTGACTGTACTTGCTTCTCTCCATCAATAAGTACTCAGAGCATCCCAGGTGGGAAAATCTCTGAAATTCACATCAGTTCACATCAGTAAGCACATATTCAGCATCAGCTGTTTACAAGGCACTGTGTGAGGGGCGGAAGGGTTAATGACAAAAGGCAATAGACAGGGTCCTTAATCTCACAGGGTTGCCGAAGAGGAGAAAAAAATCATCACAAATGCATTATTTGTCCAATACTTTAATGTGTAAGCACCTTTCATCTACTATGTTGAATTCTTATAATAGCAACCCCATGAGGATCATCTTCCAACGCGCCCCCTGAGAGTAATGAGTCTCACAGGGATAGTCATCTGGCCGGAGTCCCACAGTCAGTTAGTAGCAGAGATGACCTCCATACCTGCTCTTCACGATTTCAGAGTCTCTGCTCTTGACTAGTCTGCTCAGTGCTACTAAGTACAATTTGAGATTTCTCTTTCATGGAATGAAATGTCTTTTCTAACAATTACTTTCTTTAAGACAGCATTAAAATTAAATTTCATTGTTTGAAGGGCACACACACACATAGGAATAGGATGGATCGAGGTCTGGCTCAATGGATAGATACGTGATAAAACAAGTATAGGAAAACGTTAACGGTAGAGTCTAGGCAGTGGCCATAAGGTTGATCGCTGAAAACCTCTTTCAACTTTCCCTCTGTTTGTAAATTTCGTGATACACTGTTGGGGGGAAATTAAGCTTAACTGAATACAAATGATCACAAAACACACAGGAATTGGCATGCCAGCCCAAAATTATTATTTTTTTTTGTTTGTCTTGGACTTCAAGAGGATGAAGGGAGCCTTAAGTGTCTATTTCTTTATTTTCTTTCTTTTTTTTTTCTTGCCATATTTTATCACCACCTGAATTCCTTTAAAGAAACGAGACTCATACTACAGGGTGAAGGCATCAAAAGCAGGGTGTGGCAGCAAATCCTCTCTCGGGGGACCAGGGGGTGGGGGAGTTCTTGGTTGAGGCCATGCCACGTAGAACTGTATATTGACAGAAAGGCTATGCGGGCAGCTCGAGGGGTCAGACAGAGTTTTGGCCGATGCATAATTTATTTATCTTCCAAATAATTAATTAGTTGGTAAGTGGCTAAATTACTAGAATTCAGGGGTTGCTTTTCCATGATCTCTCTCAGTGTTTCTGAAACCGGGTTAAAGACTCAGTTGCGAACACACTGCCTCAAACCTGGGATTTCCTTCCTGTTTCTGAATTCTAGATGGCAGCGAGGATCTGGGGGCGTGTCCCCTAAAGAGAAATGTGTAGTTCCCAACACGTGCATTTTCCCTCCCCTTGCAAAGCGTGACTATTTCAAAATTTGGACCATAAATAATTTCTTAGTTTTACCAACTCTCACTGATAAATATTTGATTGAGTCTTTAGAGATTTTTGAGTTCTTGGGCCTGATTGATTGAGAGCAGGGGACTTTAAATCTGTGAGGCAGCAAGGAGGTCTTTGGGAGACGTATTTTATTCTGTTTTATATTAAGTTTGAAAGACAAGTCATTTATGAAATGCTTATTAGGGATTCTACTTTCATCACAAACCCTTTTCATCAAAACCAATGAAAGTACATTTTACTGAAAATCCATTTTTTATATCCCCTATAAATTGGTAGAATGAGCCTTTAGAAGGACGTCTTTAACCCAGGATGGAAGAAATATGTAATTAGACCATGTGCTTTTCGTAAGGGGAATCAACATAGATCATTACACCAACTCATGAAAACCACTCAACCAGGACTCTGCTTTGATTGTGTCATGAATGCAAGTCATACATGAGGATAATTTATGGTAGTTCCTAAATATTCCTCAGAATTTGGAGCATATGGCTTATTAGGGTTCTCCCCACATCTAGGTGATCTGTACCTCCCTACTTATGCCCATCTATGCAAACAGGTGCCAAGGAATCTGGTATCTCAAAATTGAATCTACTTTATTTCGTTTAAGAGTCATTTGCACCACTTTGAGAACCCTTGGGTGCCAAGTTCTGTCCTCAGAAGCTGGGCCAGAAATCTAGAACTGGATCCCTGGTTCTGTTCCATCTTACCCTCCCACTGAAGCGTAGACTCAGCCCCATCCTATTGCCTGACTCATTCTGTGTAGTCACCATCAGCCCTCCACGACTTTTAAAATCCACTGCTTCACATTTTTTATTCAAGCCTGGCAACATGCCTCTTTTCAGAAATCTACAGCTGTTTCATTTCTCCTTTTAAAAACAACTAGCCATTTTACTCAACAACTACAACTTAGTCCCGGCTAGTCTGTAGAGTAGAAATCTGAATGGAAGAGATCCAAGGTGTCCAGAACTCAATACTCAAAAATTCTTGTTGAGCTGAATAGCAGAGTTTATTTCTTATTCAGGAACCCCACGGGTATATATACCTTTCCTATTTCTATGATTGAACTCTCTCCTCTTCCTGGGACACACCCCCTTCATCCTCACTCCACAGGAAGTGCATGTATTTACAGTCAAGTCTTCACTGTCTAGTGGAACATTTACATCCTCACAGATAGTTCTGTGCACACTGCCCAGTATCATAGCCACTAACCACATGTGGCCGTGGAATGCTTGACCTGTGGCTACTGCAACTGAGGAACTGGATTTTTAAATTTTATCTAATTTTAATTAATGTTAGTTTAAACTTAAAAACTCCTGTTTGATTCAGTTATTGGAACAACTTTCCATGTGAAATCTACCTTTTCAACTTAAATTTTCATCTAAGTACAGGGCAAATACTTTTCATGAAAATATAATATCTAAATTGATATGTAAGTGTAATATAAACAAAGGATTTCAAAAATGTAGTACACACAAAGAATGGAAAATATCTAATATTCCTTATACTGATGCCATGTTGAAATAAAAACATTGGGAATATATTGGTATGATTAGAATTATTCCCATTTCTTTTTTTCATTTGTCATGTGGCTACCAGAAAATTTTAAATTATCTGTATAGCTTACACTGTATCTCTCTTGGTCAGTGTGAGCCAGAACCTATTTTTGACAGAGTCTCGTCCTTAGAATTTTTGTTTGATCTCTTTTACACGTTGCACACATGTAACACATTTGGAACAGCAATCCAGTTTCTTTTGTATTTTTCTTGTCTTTCTATTAACTATAATTCTTCAAGTGTAGGGATACAGCACACTGCCTGACACCCAGTAGGGACCCAAATATTCTTTGACTTGAATTCTGGTTAGGCCCATGGCTAGTTGGATAAGGCATTCACTGGTTACTAATTAAAGTGATCACAGCCTAGTTTGTTGTTAGAATTGAATTAATAGGCCATTATATGATCGGTCTGGATATTTCTAGCAAATTTTAATTTTCCACAATGGCAGTGAGGCTACCAGATAAATTGGTTGGCAGTCAACCATTATGTCAGGTCAAATAAGTATCCCTAGCAGATTGTGGTAGATTTGATGTTGATGGATTATGTGTGGGGTGTGTGTGTGGGGAGGGGAGAGAGAAGGAGAGAAAAAGAGCCTATATTTCCATATTTGCTCACACATACAATATTTCAAACCCACTTAAATAAAAAACCTCAAAACTTGATTCACAACTGAACAGACTTCATTTTAAGTTATTTTGACTAAGTCTAATAAAAGCATATATTCACCATTAGCAAATGTTGCCCTCTTTCTGTAAAATTTAGTTAATGATAAAACATAATTGAGTTGTTTTGGTTGTTTGCCAAATACATATATATGCAAAAACGCCCTCCATGATATACATCCAGCAAATAAAGGCATCTGAGTCTATGGAGGAAGCAATATTTTTAGCCCTGAGTTTATCACCCTTTCAGTTCTCAATCTGAAAGATTCCCAGGGCTTTATTGTTATGTACGTTTGGCCTCGGACTGGATTTATATTTAATTATTCATGAACATTAAAGGAGCTGGGATTTCAGCTTGAATTAGCACCCTGGAGACGGGAGAGTTGAAGAGTTTTCGAATTCAGTTAGAATCTTCGACATCTAATGAGTGTCAGGATCCAAGCCAAACATGGCTACCCCCATTATCCCATTTAGTTCTTAGGACAACCCCACAAAGTATTACACCCCCTTCTCAGATGGGGAAACTGAAATCAGAGAGATTAAGCAATGTGCCCGTGGTTACTCAGTTAAAAGAATGGCAATGCTAACTAAGATCAGTACCTAGGAGTCTTGAGAGCCAGTCACTGATCTTGGCACCATGACATGTGTGAAGGTTGAGTCCCCATGCGTCTCTGCTGTTTGCATAGCATGCTCACATGAATTGTCATTTGACTCTCACACATACTCTCAAGAAACCAGTACTATACGCCCTTTGTGCCACTGAGGAACCAAGGCTAGCGCATCACGCAAGACAGGTATGAACTGAGCTGTCATGTAAGCTGAGCTCCTGCTGCATTACCACCTGCCATGAATCAGGGCTCTGAATGGATTTCAAAACAGCACATGGCATGGGGTAAGGAATAGGCTTTATTGGAGAAAGAGAACATGTAGAAGCCAGGGGTCAGCCGAACATGAAAATCACATCATCTCACGGAGAGCTATACCGGGGCCTGGGCAGAAAGCTGAACATTATCTAGGGTTGCCAGAGAGGCCCATGACTACCATGGTTCCCCCTTCTTAGGCCAGCTTGACTACGATACAACCTTGTCAGTGCACAAATAATCAAATTCTTGGCGTGTCTGGCAGCCTGAGCACAGGTACCCAGATTTATAGAAGGTGTCTAAGATTCCAGAGGCTCAAAGCCAGGTGCCTTGGACAGGCATATGAGGGTTAACAGGTTCTTGAGGAGGAGAGGGAAGCCCCAATTAGTAATGTTTGCCCTTCCTTTGGTGAAAGTATTCCCACAGTGACCAATTTCCAGCTACCAACCTGCAAACTTCTTGAATAGTTAACAATTGACTTTCACAAAGAGGTAGGAGCTAGCTCCGGCTTACCACCGACCTATGGAATGCGATGCCGGATGGGTCAGGGAAAGCACTGGCCCCATGGGGAGCCATGCTGGAGTAGAGCCTCCAGCCTGGAGAAGTGACTTACCCATCTACCTGTGCTTTCCTGTCCAACGTGAGCACCAGAGGTCATTTGGGATGATTCTGTGCTCCTTGCGTCACATTAAGTGCCTTGTCTTAGGCCACATAGCCAGTTTGAAGGAGAGGCAGACCTTGAACCTGGGCTCATTCAGCTCTGCCACACCTCTCTTCCTTTGCACAGAAATCCCAAGTCCATCTCCGGAGGCTGACAAATTCTGTAACAGTTGTCACAATTCTACCTGGAAAATGAGGGGAGGAGGGAGGAAATTCTCCGTGAGGTACGGAGCCATGAGGGAGACTTCACAAACTATTTGTGAGCCTTTTGATGTGCACATGTGCACACTGAGTCAAGGCTGGGGGTCATGTCTTAGTTTAACAAATAGACCACGTGTCGACAAGCAGAAAACTGCTTTCTTCACCAGGCAAGAAGAGCCACGGTCTAGTTTCAGAGGCCACGTTTTTTTGTTGTTGGTGGTATGTCTGCTGACAACTCTGTTCAAAGGAGCCACAAGGAACGAAAGGGAAAGCAGAAAAGGCTATCTCAGGTGTAATTAAGAGATATCATCACTTGTTTTTCTCAGCGAAGAGGCCACAGGTGACTCAGTCGATAGGGGCTGTGAAGGAGCATGGCCCAAGGTGCCATGGGGGAATGGATCGGCCCTTTTGGGAGGTCAGACCTCCAGTCCCAGCTTTGAAGAGGATTGAGGCAGAGCTGGATGGAGTCAGAAACAGGCCCATTCACACTTTTCTGAAGAGGGGGAGGGATGAAGGAAGAACTCACCTTTATTTCCTTTTTTAGCTTAGAACTAGCCCTGGCTTCTGAATGGGGTTATATAGGAGAGAGACTTCGGCATGGGGCTGGGCTTGCCTCTACCTGCAGGAATGGGAAAGATCTTGGACACAAACACCCTTTATTGTATGTTTAAATGGTCCCGTCCCTGGGTGTCTCACACTGGGTGTTTGGATCAGGAGATGAAGAACCGCCCCAGCTTAGGTAGGCAGATATTCTTCCTAGGTGGAAAAACTGGGCCCAAATTCATTAATTAATTCAGAAATATTTATTGAGCAACTACTATGGGCCCAGCACTGCACTGGCTGTTGCCCTTGGATTCTCCCTCAAAGAACATGCAACCAGGGAAGACACAGATCTGTGAACAGGCAGATTAGACCATGACTGGGAGCTGTAGGAGTGTGGAGAACCTGAGAAGACAGAGAACGTAATTCCCAAGAGAAGTCCCACATGACTGCATACCAATAGGCAAGGTGAAGTTGGGATGGAGAGAATTCTCCAGGCAGTGGGAAGAGCGTGATCCAATGTCTGGAGCCAAGAGAGAGCATCGAGTATCTGGAGAGCCAAGAATAATTGAATGTGGCTGTAATGCAAGGAGGACCCATCCCGAATAAAATTAGAGAAAAGAATTAGGGGCTAGAAGTTGAAGAACCGTCAACAACAACTCCAGGGAGTTCACCCTTTACTCAGCAGGTGTCGGTTGTACATCGAGGAATGACATGACCAGATCTGTGTTTGAGGAAGATCAGTCTGGTGGCCGGGGTCAGGGAGTGTGGGGTGGGGGTGGGGGGTCACACCGGGAGGCTGAGAAAACCAGAAGCAGGGAGGCCTGGGTGGAGGCAGTGACTGCAGCCCGGTGGGCAGTGCAGGTTCCCTGCACTGGGTTCAGAAGTGGCGGGGGACAGGAGAGAAGACACTGAGCCAAGAGCTGGGCAGCCTTGGTGAGTGAGTGTTGGATGGGGAGGGAAGGGGGTAGAGGAAGACCCCCTTTAGCTGGGAACATCGTGCCTTGCTGGGATGCTGATCAAGTCACCTGGATGGAGGGGTTAGCAGTGGGTCAGTAGACCTTTCATGACACTAAAGGGCCTGTTGTGCCCTCCTCTTCCAAGTTCACTCTTGACTGAGGCTGCTATGGGGCCCTTCATGGGACAAGAGGGAAGGGCTCCCAGAGGAGACAGGTCTCCCTGCGTGTTACGCCGAGTTGCACGGACAGCCTGGATCTCGAGCCGGTCTTCTGGGGAGTGGATTCATTTTGCACCAGTGAGGCGTGTGGGACACCAGACTTTCAGATGCCCCTTCACCGTTCATTCCCAGGTGTGAACACAGATCCTGCCAGATCCATGCCTACTGACTTTAGTGCAGGCATTCCTGGCTGTGGCTTTGAAATCTTTTTTATTTTTTTTCTACCAGCTCAGAAATGCATAACAGCTGTGTTCACTGTTGGCCTTCTAGCCTTGAATTCATTCTAAATGCATTTCTTCTTAGTAATTTCTTCTTTGAATGCTAATGTTTGGCTAGGCATTAGTATACACAATTCACAGGCTCTGTGTTGCTCAATTTTTAGTTCATTTATTTGACAACTTGAAATTCCTCACAAGTGGTGCTTTTATTTTGTTATTTGCATCTGGAAATCATTCCTAACATGCCATGGAATAAATCTGGCTTTTCCTTCTTTTTCCATAATTTTTTCTTATTATAAAAATAATAGATGTGCATTATAAAAAAGTTAAAGAAAAATATATACTTAACAATAACACTATAAAAAATCTCCCCAACTTCCCCCTGCAAACTTGAGATAACCACTGTTGGCCTCAGAGCAGTACCTCTCAGTCTCCAAAGGACATACAAATTAGTGAAAGCCCAGGTTCCCGGCCCTCATCCCATCAGACAGGTGAGTTCCCTAGGGCCAGAGTGGGGCCTCAGAGCTCACCATTTTCACACGCACCCCTTGGGCTGCGGATGCTCCCATTCTCTGTCCCACACTTTGAGAGACTCTACCCGAAACACGCAATACCCACACAGGACCATCTGTACTCCCTGATGTTCCGCTCACCGACATCTCAGAAACCTCTTTCATGTCCTCAAAGGTCTTTCTTCAGTGACATTTTGAAAGACTGCATGGGGTTCTTAATGTGGGGTCTACAGATCCTGAGGGGGTCCATGGGTAGATCTGTTCCCTAGGTTTTCCAATGTTTATTTGTTTTGCACTTAAAATATTATCTTGAGGAGGTTGCCACATAGTTGACCAACTACCAAAGGAGCGCATTAGACAAAGTGGTTAAAACCCTCATACCATCCCCAATGAATGGTACCTAGTGATTTCCCTCTTACATCTCCTGGTGGTAAATGGTATTGCTGTGATCACTGTGTTCATCACCATTCATAAATCTTTGCATAGATATGTATGCATGCAGGAGTGTGTGTGTATGTATATATATATGTATTAGATATACACATCGCATATAGATATCATAGATACTTAATATACCTAGTAGATATACACATCGCATATATATTATCTGTAGTTACACGAGATGAAACTTGAATCGTCGTCAAGAGCTGATTTAACAGTGCATCTCAGGAAACAGCCAGCTGACTCACTGCTGCCGGAGAGACGCTCGAATCCGCCCTGCCCCTGCTCTGATGCACTCCCTGCCCATCTCCACTTCAGCTCCGTTTCCATCCGGCACCCCCCGCTTCTCCTCCCCACCCATCCCCGTACTCCCCGGGTCTAGAACATCTTTATTCTCATCATGCTGTGCAGCTTTCATCTGGGGCAATATATCCTCAGCCCTGCTGAGGAGTAACAACACAGCTAACTGGAAATATGCATCCAAGCACTCTTGGGAATGTAAGGGGTGCACCACAAGCCTTCCGGTTCCACCTACGGTTCCCCGTCATTCTCTCTGACATTCTCTTTCTCCTCATTAGAAACAGCCTCATTTGGGCTGCCCCCCTCTCCGACTCTAAGAACCCCCTCTACCAGAAGTACACTGTGCTCTGTGGGCCCCAGCACTAATTCCGTGCAGCGGAATTGGTTTCCATGGCCTTTACAGAGGAGGACGCTAGTGAGTAGAGGACCTCTCTGATGCCTCAGAGCAGCGAAACTATCGTTTTTAAAACTCTTTATCGAAGTATCCTATATAGACCCAAAAGTGCAAAATCATGTGTCCAGAGCCATGACTTTTTTTATAGACAGAATACACCCATGACTTCAGCACTCAGATCACAAAATGGAACAGGACCAGCCCCCAGACGCCCCTTCCTGTCCCCTTCCGGGCACTAACGCCACACCCCCCCAGGGAAACCAGCTGTCCCCTCTGTCACCATGAGTTCGTTTCACCATTTGGCACATAACATAAATAAAATCATCCAGCACGTAGTTTGTGTTAGCTTTCAAAATTTTTTTGCTCAGTGTTACACTGGTGAAATCAGTCTTTATGGTCAGGTTCATTTGTAGAATCACAGATGCATAGTGTCCCGTTTCCTAAATAGACCACACTCTCTCCTGCCTACTCTTGAGGGGAATTTGGATCGTTTCCGGTTTGGGGCCATTACACATAGTGCTGCAGTACCACTCTCGTGCATGCCTTTCCGTGAACAGAGATACACATTTCTGGTGGGTATATACCTAACCATGGGATTAGTGGGTTCATTTTAGTGGATTCTGCCAAACAGTTGCCAAAGTGGGCTATAGAGAAGCTGAACTTTAAGCCCATTATTCTGACTCTACAATGAACTGTGGGAGCAGGGTGGGTGGCATATTTGTTTATTTTTTTCTAATGAAAAATTGATTCAGTGTCTCTCTGACTCAGTAGTGAGAGCTATCAATATTAGCCATAACAGTGGCCCATTCCATGTCTTGTATAAACCAGAACCTGTTGCCTTCACCATCAAGAACTGGAGGATGTCACTGGTTCTCCATCTGTGTTGATCCTCATGATATGAGGATATGATATGAATATATCATGATATGATATATATCATGATCCTCATGATATGTCCAGACTTCTGGTATCCACTCAAAGGAAGCGGGCTCCGAGACAGAGCTTTCTTCCTCCCACTCCCAAGATCATGAAGATGAGACAGTTTAAGCCAGTTTTATGGGAATTCTTGGCCAAGGTCAGGGAGACGTCCTTGTTTTCAATAGGTTTTAATTTAACCTAATAGGTTACTTTATAAGCCAAAGAATGAAAAGGTTAGGACCCCAAGAAACAGACACCAAGTCAAAGGATTTTCTAACAAAGCTCTTTTTGAATTTGCTAATCGAGATGTCATTTAAAAATATGGACACCAGGCACAGTGGTTTCTCAACCCTCTGCAAGGGCGAACTACTTCATACATCTGAGCTGCCTTTCCTTGGGTAGGACTGGCAATAGTAATAGTAATAGTGAGGATGACATAATAACAATAATGGATTCGTCTATGGTCAAACTGCATGGACACATGGAGTGACTTGGTTGCTATTTCCTGTAGTAAGATTTCCCACCTCTTCCTGATGACTGACAATGTGCTATCCAATCACAACCTTTTCTTCGTAATTGGGACACTGAAAGCCCACCTTCTGTTGCCTCCTAGAAATATTACTAAGTAGCCACCATGCAAAAATTCTTAAGACGTGCACCGTAATAAGCAAGGACTTAAGAATACTTCACGGTTTTTATTTTTCCCCCCGTTTCTGCCCTCTGGGAATGGGATGGAATGCCCTCTGGGAATGTTCCTCTGGGAACAAACCCAAGGCTTATGGTACCAAAGGCCTTTAACAATACATTTTCCCCAGATACAGGAAGGTTTGCGACATGGTAAATGACCGAGCGTTCTGACCCACGAATGCACCATTGCCGAAAAGACCATTTGCACACCCATCTTCATTTGACATTCATGATGAACTACCAAGGGTCTGAAGGGGCCCCTAGTCCCCTTCCTAAGTCAGGGAAATCCACCTTGCAGCTCTTGCTGCTCTTTGGTTATTTTCAATTTTCTCCCTCTCTCAATTCAGAGAGATCATAGACTAGTAGAGTTGGAAGGAAGCCTTCCAACTCCATTTGGAGATGGCCCAACTACCTCACTTTATAAATAAGATGGAAAATTATGTCTAAAGTCACAAGATTTGAGAAGTCCTAATCTCCTGCCCCTCATTCTGGTGCCCTTTTGCCTACACTGGATCTTCTGAGCCTTTATTGTCCCTGGGGAAGACCTGAGCCCAGTCTGGAAAATTCCCAGGTCTTTAGGAGGCTCAGTATGGCACACCCCGACTGATGTCAGGGGCCCATAATCTCTAGGATCGTTCTACTGAGACTGATGTTGTCCCTTATCTTTTCACTGTTTTTAGCAGCATTCTTAAAGGGTGGTCCCACCCTAAGGGTTCAACTGATGGCCCTATGTGCCCCCCCAAGGTCAGAGCGCATTACAGGACCAACCCAGCCTTTGAAGAGGAAAGATTTGGGTGAAAACTTCAGAAAGTAGGAATATATCACTGCAAGATCGGCTGTGTAACCCTTGTTTTATTTGAGGAGAGTGACTTACATTACCCAAATGGGCTATTTTGGAAAGCATAATCTCTGCATTGGTTGTTTGCCTGTGTTGTTCCCATTTTATCCTCAACATCTAGCGTATGTCTGACACAGACTAGGCTCTCAGTAAGTACGTGTTGAATGAATAAATGAGTAAGTGAAGGAGTGGTCAGAAAAGGTCAATTCCAGGGGTCTCCCCACACTGGGTTATCAGGAAAGGGCCCACCTTTACCTCTGCCTTAGACACCTGTATATTCTTTGACAGACAGAACAAATGTCTTTCAGTTTGAGATTAAGAAAAATAATTTTTTCCTTTATTAGATCAGTTTTATATCAGTTTTTTATATTATTTACTGTTAAATGGGTAAAATGATGAGTTTGGTAGAAGAAAGAAGATATTTGGGGAAAGTTTCAGAAATTTAAATAGAATATGTGAGTATGTATGTTTACACATATTATATAAATTCTATTATGTAACATGTAAAAAGTACATTTTGTGCACTTTGTGAGTGGACACTTCCTGTATTTTGTTTTGTGGACAGAGTGCTTCCTTGTAGGTCAATATTGCAGGTAACTGAAGCAAAAATGTTTTTGAAAAAGTGACCCACTTGGATGCCAATATCTCTGTAATGTTTCATACAGTAGTTCCATGTCTTCAAGTAAACTAAAGTTAATATATCCATGTATTAAGGGAAAGATGGCTTTTACTATTATGACCATCAAATGGGAAAGTGTTACACCGTCTGAAGGGGGGGCACGTGGTGGGATCATATGCTCCCTGTGTTAAGTGGCTTCATTTTGCCGTGTGTTTCCATATGTAATTTTTCTACTTTCATGATCTCTTTCTCCACCTCCAGGGGCTCTGAGCCACCCCCTCATCCTTGCTGTCCCTCTGCTTGCTCCTAATAAGATTAACTAGTTCTTGGAATTTGCTGCTTTCAAATTGCGGTAGGCTGGGAAACCAGTCTCCATGCATGTACCAATCCTGTGCCATAAACTCAGAAAAATGGGATAAGACAGACTTGGACTCAGTTTCTGTCCCACTGGTGATCAGCTGTTTGACCTTTGGACAGGTCACCTGAATCGTGGGAGTTCTGCTTCTTATGAGGCAAGGCTAGTTAACACCTACCGTCCACACCTGGGGAAAGACAAGATGAAACCACCTAGGTGATCCTGCCGGCGCGTAGCAAACGCTCTGTTAGTGTGCTGCTCCCTTCTTCCTCTCCCCTCCCGGCTAAAACCTGCCCACAAAGGTGTTAAGGGCTTGTGAAGCTTTCTGCAGGAGGAGTAGGCTTGTACCTATGTGCGTGCAGCCTTCCAAAACTGAAAGTTGCCGTGCAAGTGTACTGCTTAATCAATATGCTGCTGCACTAATAAGGGAGACTAGCTTGATTTAGCATTGTTCAGAGAGAACGCTAAAATATTTTTTTTTGAAAATCAGTGATCCACTCTCCCCACCTGCCAGTTTCTCTCTTCTAGTTGAAGATCTGAGAACACATATCCAGCAATAAATTCAAATATAAGCACTGGGAGATCTGGTCTGTTCACAGTTGTACAGGTAGGGTCCGGAACGTCACTGATGCACCGTAATTTTTTGACTGAATAAATAATCTATTTCCTGCAGAGGTCATACCATTCATACCATGCCCTGGTCCTGTCAAAGGAAAAAAGCAGGCAAAAAGAGAGATGCTCACCCAGCTATTTGTGTATTTTCTTTTTTTATTTCCCTGCTCAGGGCTAAATTTCCCTGAAAAATCACATAAGATCCCAGCTGTCAGGATGAGGTCATTAGCTGGGCTAGGGATTCCGGCTTCTGAGAGCCGAAGCTTCCACCCAGCCAGGTGTCTGTTTCAAGAACAGCATCCTCTTATGCAAACCATTGGTAGAAATGACCTGCTCTCTGACAAAGAGCAGCTGCAGAGCCGGCTCGCCCTGTGCCACCCGATGGTAGGTGGAGACGGAGGGGTGTGCAGACTGCCGGCGACTGGCGGCAGGAACGTGAGGCCGCCCGCTTTGGCACCATGGGCTTGTCGCGCAGACGGCCCAGCGGCAAATGGAGACGCTGTGGAGGCACCGCTCTTTGCCCATGCTGATATAGGTGTGGGGCTGTTATATTCAATTTTTGGTCTCCATCCATATGCTGCTCCTCCGATTTATTTGTCCACATGAAGGGAGATGAAGCACAAAACAGTAGGGCCTCCAATTCTGCTTTAATTACAGCGATGAGCTGTTTGTTGGGGTGCCGTGAGCCACAATGCCGCCTGTTCCCTGACGAGCTCAGAGCAGGGGCCACACTGATGGCCCGTCAGCCGCCAGTCGCCCGTCGCCCATCTTGGGGAGCAGCGGTGTATGGTTTGAGATGGATTGTTTGCAAACCAAGAGCTATGACTCTGCCGAGCTTACAGGAAAGGAGGAAGTCACTCGGGATGGGCAGTTTTGACGATGGAAGGCTCTGCATCAAGTCCGGATGCTGAGAGCTCTCCTGGCATGTCCCAGGTGATGTCCCAGGTGATGTCATCGTTGTTAGCAGCCCCGGGCGGTCCTCATGCTCACGCCGGTTTAATTGTTCAACAGACGCTGAGGGCCTGTCAACACACTCCAGCAAATGAAAATAAACATACCATCCCCTTGCTGCTTTGCCCTCCTTCTCTTGATTTATTTATTTTTTTCCTGGAAGAAATCGCTACACTGGAGCTCTTTATTTGTTCACAGGGTATCTTCCTCCCACTGGTCTTTGAGGTCGTAGAGAGCTAAGACCTCGCCGTACTCAACTGGGTTCCCTTGCTCCAAGCACAGCACACCCGCCCGTGACGTAAGCGGTAACTATGGATTCAGTGGAATTAATAGAAAGATCAGGAATCTGGTTACACGTTGAGGCATAATGTTTTTAGGGACCAGAGAGGTGATGACAGGCACCAGGGCTGAGGGAACATGGACAGCACCCCGCGGATGCCAAGTCCTCTGTGATCGGCAGGGAGAGCTATTCGAGCGGTTGGAGCAGTGGTGAAATCATGGCTGGCGAGCCGGACTGCATGGCTTCAGTTCCCACCCTGCCACGCACCAGCCAGATGACTTTGGTCAGGATGTCAACTCTCTATGCCTCAGTTCCCACATATGCACAGTGGAGGTGATAACAGTACTTGCCTCCTAGGATTTTCCTGAGGGTTAAAGACAATCCTTGTGAGTATTCTGGCACATAGAAAACTCTCAAACCATAGTAACTATTGTTGTATATTATTATTATTATTATTATAAACATCTAATAAAGTTAATATCTTTGTACTTAGGACTTAGGATGGGCAGGTGTGAATGCCACTTTTGAAGACCCAGAGATAGGTTTACCCCTAACATTATCCTCAAAGACACTATTTGGCTCATTTAAAAATATTTACTCATTTTTAAAGACCCCTTTAAGTTCCTTTTTATACAAAAAGTAATTCTATTCCTATTCCAATAAGAATGGCATGAAGAAAATCTTATTACACTCGTAATCTTAAATTAAGATAATTGAAAACTACTATTGAAAAGTGGATCCCAAATGTATCAGAAAATTAATTCAATTCAATTACAAATAACAAGAATCAACTGTACTTGAATGTGTGTGAAGTACAGAATCATAGTTAGACATTTAAGGAATATGTCCTTATCTTGTTACTATGGTGACAGGTTACCCCAAGAATTCGTGGTTCTGTGGTAACAATTGAATCACAGTAGTTCCTCTCCATATTGAAATATTCAGCAACTAATTTCCTGTAGCTTCATAATATATCATGTTAACGACCTCAGAGGTGGAAACCAAGGTGGTGAGATTGTCTTCATGCTCTGGGGTTATTCTGTTAAACAAAGCAGAAAAAAACACGTTTATACTCATTTAACTGGGAAATACAAGGGAGTTCTTAATGAGAAAGAGATGGCAATGACACTACTTGGGGAAGTGCTAAATTTAACTCAAGTGGTTACTGTTACTCATTCACTGGGTCCAGGATAAGGTCGCCACCATGAGAAAATTATAGCTCCATGTGGGTGAAGACAGAAGGAATGTGGTAGAACTCAACTCAATTTCATAAATTGTTAATGGAGACCTATTGTGTCCTGGGCACAACTGAGGTCGGAGCTGCCTCGTAGCCTATTTTTTGTCGGTCAGCACGTTTGTGGTATTGTTCTGTGTACTACCAAACATCCAGAAGTGTAGGACTAATAAAGAAAGCAAATGGAATGGAGGTCTAAAATCCGTAACATCCGTATTAGTTTCTCCAGAGTTCCTCACGAACTCCTAGCGACGGCAAAGGATGTGAAGCAGAGGTGTGTTGGAGCCAGCTCGTGCCAGCTGGTGTGCATCTCTTCCCAGCTCTCTGTTCATCCACTTTAGTGGCTCGAAGTCAGCCCAACATTGCACATTTGAGATCATATCATCATCCTTCACAGATCTCTCCCTCCTCGTTCTGTACCCACTTCTCTCTCACACGCCCCTCCAAACACACCCCCGAAGTCGATTCTGCCTCTGTAGATTAAGGGTGGACAGCAGCAGTTTTTGAGTCGCTCTCCAGTTCTCTCGCCCTGATTCAAGCCACCATTGTCTCTTGCCTACATCTTGTCTATAGACTTCTTCTCATGGATCCCCTCGTGTCCACGCTTGCTCCCTTCCGCTCCAGTCTCCATCTGACAGCTGGAGTGATCTTCTTAAATTATAAATCACTCACGCAAGCAGAAGAAAAGAAAGAAAAATGAAGTCAAGGCAAAAATACATTTAATTAAAAACAGGAAAACAATAGAAAATCAACAAAACCAAAAGCTGCTTCTTTGACAAAACGAATAAAATTGGTAAACCTCTAGCCAGGCTAATCAGGAAAAGAAGAAAAAGATACAATTTACCAATAGCAGAAATGAAAGGCAGATTATCACTACTGATCACATGAACGTTAAAGGGTAACAAAGGAATATACTATGAACAACTGTAGGCCCACAAATTTTCTACCTTGGATGAAAAATTAATTCCATGAGAGACATAAATTATTAAAACTTCTATAAAGAGAAATATGTAACTTGAGTAGCCCTATACTTATTAAAGAAATTAAATCAGTAATTGATCACCTACCAAAAAAGAAACACCAATCCCAGATGGTTTACTGATAAATTCTATCAAGCATCAGGTCCAAATGGCTCCACTGGTGAATTCTGCAAAGCATTTAACGGAGAAGTAATACTGATTACCTACAATATCTTCCCGAAAACAGAAGCAGAGAAAACACTTTCTAACTCATTCTGTGTTGCCAACACCTACCACCCTAATAGTCAAACCTAATAAGGGATTACAAGAAAGGAAAATAGAGGCAATATCTGTGTGAACATAGATGCAAAGTTTCCTCAAATAGCAAATCAAATCCAACATGTATAGAATTATACTCATGCCCCAGTGGAATTTATTCCAAGTATACAAGGCTGGTTCAACATCTGAAAATCAATACATCATGTCAACAGGATGAAGAAAAGCATTCTATGATTATGTCAATTAGTCTAGATCAAGCATTTGACAAAATTCAATGCCAATTCATAATCAGCATACTAGGGATAGAGAATAGCTCTCTCAACTTGATAAAGAACATATACGAAAACCCTGCATGTAACGTCAGATGTGCAGATGAGAGACTGGATGTTTTCCCACTAATGTCAGGAACAAGGAAAGGATGTTCCTTCTCACTCCTATCAAACATTGTACTGGAAATTCTACGTAATACAGTGGAAAGAAAAGAAAAAGAAGAAAAAGTATATGTATTGGAAAAAAAGAGTAAAACCATCTTTATTTTCCAGTGAAATGATTATCTATGTAAAAATCCCCAAAGAGTCTACAAAATAGCTATGTAAGTATAGCAAGGTCACATGATACAAGATCAATGTACAAAAATCAATTGTTTTTACAGTTAGGTATAATACTTAGTATAAATCTAACAGAATATGTATGCTGAAAACTGCAAAGCTATGATGAAAGAAATCAAAGAATATCTAACTAAATGAAGAAAGGCACCATGGTCATGAGTTGGAAGACTCAACGTTGCTCAGAGGTCAGTTCTTCCCATTTGATTTATAGAGTCAACACAATCCTTACCAAAATCCTAACAAGATAACTTATAGATATCAACATACTGATTTTAAAATTTATATGGAAAAGTAAAAGATTTAGAATAGCCAACACAATGTTGATGGAGAAGAACAAAGTTGGAGGATTCACATTACCCAGTTTCAAGACAATATAAAGGTTGAAATTAGGTAGTGTGAATAATCAAGACAGTACAGTAGCCATAAAACTCGACACAGGATCCCAGAATAGAGTACAGAATGTGACAAAAGAATCTAATAGTTTTACAGATATGTGGATCCATCTTTCAAAAAGGAGTAGAGGAAAAACTGTTGACCTAAATTTCAGAAATTAGTAGAATCCCTTGGACTAAAAAGAAATGAACCTGAATGTAGCACTGAACTATTGTTGGTAAAGTTCTTCCCTAGTGAGGGTACAGGTTAACGATTCTGAAACCATAACGTATGTATGCTGGAATCGAACAATTAAATACACCAGTAGAGGATAGCGGGAGTCAGGTTTTTCGCCGTTGGAGTGAGAGTTTACAGACAAAAAAGGGGAGGGAGCTAGACTGATCCGCGTGGTAAAGGAATAGTGTTGGAGACAATCGTGTTGGTTCATAGTATGAACCATGCTTTGTTTAATGTTCTACTGTTGCCATCTTGAAATTCTTAATAATTTTTGAGCAAGGGGCCATGCATTTTCGTTTTGCGTTGGGCCCTCACCAATTTTGTAGCCAGTCTTACTTAACGACCATTCTCTAAATGTTAATGTTCCCTAACATTCCAGGTGTAGCTTCCTTTTTCCTCACATTCTGTCCTCTGTGGTCACCCTCATCCATTTTTATGACTCCAACTCAGCCTAGGACCCTGACAATTTACACATCTGTAGCTCTACTCACTTGGGCTCTACTGATCCCCAGACTTGAATTTCCGACTCCGTGTTTCACGTCTCCATGATTTTCTCCAGATGTCCTAAACTCACCACATGTCCATGTGAGTTCGTTATTTATTTCCCCTGGCTTCTAATATTGTTTCTTTTGCAACATATCAAATATACATAAAAATCCTGAATCAAGCCAATAAAAGAAAATAAATCTCAGAATCACTTTGGAAGCTTTTTTCTCCCTTACCCCCATTCAACTGTAACCAAGGCTTGCTAACTACGTGTAAAATTCCTCGGTATCAAATCATATTCCCTGCCTTCACTGTATTCCACTATCTCCCCTCCACACCACTATAGGAGAAAACTTCTGCCTCCTGTGCTTCTCTGTTCTGATCCAACTAATGTCAAAATTCCCTCCAGAATAATTTTACTAAAACTCAAATTGGATACCAGTCTTACCACCTTCAGTGGGCTGACACTGTGTACGGATAAAGTTTAAACCCTTAAGTGACCCAGCAGGCTCTTAGTCTCACCTATGTACCCTACCTTCCTGCCACCTTCATTTCTAACATTCCCACCTCATCCTTCCTAAGTATGATGCCATAATCCCATGTGTGCTCTCCACCTGGGATGCTGCCGCACGTCCAACACGCTCTCTCTACCTGCACTGTCTGATCCCCCTTCTCTGCTAGGTGTCACTGAAGATGCAAGTGTAAGGCTATGAAAAGCCTTGGTGCCCCCTGGAGCCCCTTATCATCCAGACCTCTTTTCCTCTAATTCATTCTCCACCCAGAAGCCAGATGGAGCTCTCCACACCACAGGTCTGGTGCTTTCACTCTCCTCTTCAAATCATTCAAGTGCATCCCTGTTTCCCACAGGAGAAAGACCCAAAACTTCATATGGCTTATAAAAGCCTATAGGAGATTAGTAGTCACAACAGGAGATGGAAACACAATTGAACAATGGTGGTACAACATGCTCTATGACAGAGGTGTGATCCGTGAGCCAACTGCATTAGAATTACCTGGGATGCTTCAACAAAACTTTACAGAGTGTACCTTCCCCCAAATCATTCCAATTTAGTCCTTCCGATCATTCTCTTCTGAGGCCCTCAGTCACTGCTCCCTCCAGCAGGGCACACACCCCTGTAAAGTGCAACTATGGGGTGATGGCCATCATTGCCTAAACCTTCAAGCTGATTTTCTCTAATGCTGCTCATGTGAAATGAAGTGGAATTGGACAAGAAATCAACCAGAGGAGTTGACAGGTTGCAAGGAAGCAGCCACTTTTTTTTCAGAATATCCTTGGAAAAATAAAAGCCCAAACGACTTAATCTACCAAAAATAAAATCAATAAGGAGCTTTTTGCAAAACAAACCAACAAAGAACAATTTGTGGTTCAGTCTATAGCCTTGGACATTTGGGAGCCTAAGTAAAACTAGACGAAAAAAAAAGAGGTTAAGTCTCTTTGTAAATGTGCATGAAGGATATCATTTGTGATTAAACTGTTATGGGAAACATACTCATAACTGCAAGAAATTCTTGCCACATCTTTCTAAAATTGCTGTTTGATGTTTTATATGCCAAAAATGACTTCGTGACATAGTGTTCTCTTGGAAACCACCTAAATGGCCCGCATGAGGAAGTCATTAAATAAGTCATTAAATGGAGTGCATATGATGGACAATTGTGCAGTCATTAAGAATCCTGTTCTTAAAGAACTTTTCCTTTTTAAGGAAAATGCACAAAAATATTTTAGGGGAAAATATGGGTTACAAAATGGTATTATACTATCGTTTCAGTTTTATTTAAAAATTACATTTATATATCAAAATGTTAATAGTAGGATTTCAAATAGGCTGGTATTTAAAAGAGATTCCTTTAAAATTTTCTACTTAACTTTTTTGTATTTTTTCAAATTCTCTGTAATGATCATGTATTATTTTTAAGATGGTAATTTAATTGGTGGTTCAATCTGGGACAGTTTTGAGAATGAATGAGGGATCTCTAGAAACAGTGTTACCAGGACCACAGACAAAACTGGACTGTTTTGGACAAATATAATATGGGTTATGGGTTGAACTCTCCCCCAAAGTTCATATCTTGAAGTCCTAATCTCTAGTACCTCGAAATGTGAACATCATTGCAGATGTCATTAATTAGGATGAGGCCATACTGGAATAGGGCGGTACCCTCACCAGTATATCTGATTTCCTTATGAAAAGGAGAAATTTGGACACATACACACAAGAAGAAGGGCATGTGAACATGGATGCAGAGATCGGGTGATGCGCATACAAGCCAAGGAATGCCAGTGATCGCCAAGAAATCACAAGAATTTAGTGGGGAGACATTGAATGCAAACTCCCTCAGAGTCTCAGAAGGAAGAAAATGCAGTTTCACTAAATAAAAGGAGCTTGTGCACTGAACTAGTATTATGCAAAATTGTATTATCACTCAAAAATATTTGCTTCTCTGGCAAGTGTGGCCCCTCCCTAGGAAGCCTTGTCCTGATGATATCAGGCTTGAACATGTGATTTGCTTCAGCCAATGAAATGTGAGCGGGAGTCACATGTGCCACTTAAACACGGGAGTCCTGATTCTGCCATCTTTTCCCCTTGCCTAGTGAGACCAGTATATCCAAGAGAGGAGAATCTTCCTTAGCCTGGACCCTGAAATGAAGAAGACCTAGAGCAAAGTTGAAACTGACCTGTGATATACCTGTAATATGAGATAGAAATAGGTCTGAGATAATGAGATTCTAAGATGATGAGATCATTTGTTACCCCCAACAAATTGAGCCTAAGCTAACAGATGAAACGTTTGCTGAGCAACTATCAGGTTACGTGCTGGGGATAGAGTAATAAATTATACACAGATCCTGGATCCAGGAGCTAACATTAAAGTGTGTATCCTTTGCCTTTAAAATATGAAAATTTCTGGCCCCAGGTGTGTTCTACTTTTTTTTTTTGTAACACCTGCAAGTAAATGTTAAGCCATGTTATTTCAATTGGTTTTTCTAGAGAAAAAAAAATCTTTAAGTGCTCTCATATTCAGAGTGGTTCTTGGAATCCTGAACTACATGTACAGATATAAAGTTTGCCAATTAAAATTTTATGGTTTAGGGAAAGAAGCTCCTGTGAAAAATAAACCTAAGTTAATTATTCAGTTATTTAATTCTCATTTGGAAAATGAGATATTCAGACACTATTAAAAGTTATATTAAGGGGTAAAAACCACTTCTGTGGAAACAGTCAAATTTATTTCCTTTACCGTTAAAGAATATTAATTTCAAGTAGCGAGCTTTGAAAGCAACCAGAAAAGTTGTCAAAGGCAAGTAATCCCTCCCTGAGGAATGTGTGAAGGCAACAGATTATATAAGTTGGGAGAAAAATCTAAAGTGCTGGTCTGGGTGAAGGCAGAAGGGTCAGGTTCTGAAGTCAGCATTCTAAAGCAAAAATTGCATGGTGTCAAAATTATCCTTGAAAGTCCCTTACATGGTACTTAAATTGCTCAGACCTGAGCCTTTAGCAGTTCAAAAGTCAAGAATTAATGTCTTCTGTTTTTCTGGGGCAGTGAAAGCCAAAGTCTAATTTGAAAGGGGCAAATGACAATGGGGAAAACAAAGGGTCTTCTTTCGTGGTTCGTTTCTTGGTCTTCTGTTCTTTCTCTAAGTGACTCTCCCTCAAGCCCCTCTCTCCTGCTTGTTGCCCTCAATAGTTGCATACAGATGAAGTCAAGTGAATTACATGGGCACATTAAGCAACCCATGTTTAGTGCACTTTTACAGTGGAAGAGGCTGGGGCCCCGGGTGGCTCAGTCGGTTAGGCATCTGCCTTCTGCTCAGGTCATGATCCCAGCGATAGAGGTCCTGGGATAGAGCCCTGTGTTGGGCTCACTCCTCACTGGGGAGCCTGTTCTCCCTCTCCCTCTGTCCCCCTACTCATGCTCTCTCCCACTCTCTATCTCCAATCAATAAATAAAATCTTAAATAGATAAATATGTAAAAGGAAATGTCTTGGGGAGAGATCCATCATATATCTGGGCTAGATGATGCTGAGGAGAGAAAGGAAAAAAAAATAAAAGACAAAACGGAGACCTTAGAGGAGCAGGAAAGACTGAAATCCAAACAGAGAGATAGGAAAGCAGTGTGGTCCGGTCTAGGCGAGAATAAAATTGCACCCAAGTTAAACAAGCAGGGAAAACTTTATTTCAGACTACTGCACCAGAGGAGAGAGATGGAACTTAACCCCACTTAAACAAAGGGCGGGAGGGTTTTGAAACAGCAGAAGGAGCTAAAGGAAAAGTACTGGAGGACATTAAGGGGCAGCATGTTCATGTGCTTGGGCCTGGGAGACTGGGGCACCATCGCCTTCAGCGATCACATGTCAGAGGCTTGGTCGACAGGTCCTTGAGAAGGACATTCTGAAGTAGCGAAACTGGCAGAGACTGGGAGAAGATTTATATTTTTAAAGGGCAGAGAAAGAATTACAATGGCAAGTTTTCTAAAGTAAATTCTTTAAGGACAGGGGATAAGGGGCCTATAGTTAGGAAGAAACCTGTCTAAAAAGTTCTTGTGAAGCTGAAGGGGAACCTTTAAGGCCATTGTCGCCAGAGGTGAGCGCGAGATGCTATCAACCAAAGTTCTCAAACCTTGACTACACTTTAGGATCATCTGAGCTTTAAAAAAATCTCTGTGTCCAAGACATGTCCCTCATACACCCCAATACCCATGACGTGCGAATCTCTGGGGAGGACTCGGGTGCCCGAATGACTGAAAGCTCCCCGGGTGAGTCAGTGTGCGGCCAAGGTTGAGATCAGAGGCCACAGGTATGAAGAAGGGCTCTGATGTGAGTGTGAAGGCAGGGTGGGAATTATCCAGGGGAGAAGAACATTCCAGACAAAGAGAACTCCTAGAGCAAAGGTTCTTCCGTATGAAGGAGGTGATTTTATTTGTGCTCTGAACATAGTGTTGGTATAAATTAAATAAGAACTGAGCTCCTTGAGTTGAATCAATACACAGCCATAATAAATCAGCTCAGTTGGACATGTCAGCACCTTCCCATCCATCTTTGTTAAGGGTCACTGACTCTTTAAAGCACAAGTATTAACGGATTCTATCGGATGATGATTCATTCCATAGTTCCAACATACCTCCCTAACCAATGTAATGAAAGCGTCTTCCTTTCAAGGATCTAACGCTAGTATTGGGCCAAATACGTGGCGATCTAAACTTCACACTGATCTAAAAAAGTGACTTGTCCAGGAAGGGTACGAAGCATTTCCTTTAGGGAAATGATTGCCTGTGTGTCCAAGCTGAGGAAGGCTTCACTTCCAAGTTGAAGAAAATTGATTTTGTTGTGGTTGTTGCACAAAGGTTGCTGTTTTCAAAGGCTTCAGATAAAAGGCACCACAGGCAGCTAACAAGCTCCTAATAGGACTAGATCAAGTTTTGACTCACCTGCTTCCAGGACTTGGCTGTGGTGTCTCGGTGACAGGAAACCAGGATCTGACAGCGTTCATTTTTGTTACCTCCTTCCATAAATCCTATGCTACTTTATTCCTTTTTCATTCAGCACAGATGTTTTTATGGCCGTAATATATTTATACTAATTCAGAGGCTTGCCATCAAATAGATAGGCACGTCTCTGATCCGGAAGGCAGCAGAACCCCTCATTTGGATGCTGCCGACAAAAATAAGGCCTGCTCTTTTTCCCCACAGTGCTCTTCAAAGGAGCCATTTTCTAAAATTCAAACAAGGGTGTCTCAGTTAATAAGACGGTGTTTTCCCTGTCTTTTTCTTCTCATCTGCCCAGATCAAGGGCAGTGGATGCCAGCACTCCAGGGGCGTGTGGCTGCCGGGGCCCCTTCAGAATGCTCCCTTCCATCAGGTTTCTTATTACCCGATCTGGATTCCAGAGACAGTCATGGAATTGACTTTTTAGATTAATTTGAGACTTTTCTTACTGCTTTTTAATAGCCGATAGCCACCCAGTCCATCTCATTAACAGTATCGTGATTCAGATCCACCATTGAGATGATTGCAGATAACACACCAGCGTTATCAGTTGGGTGGTCTCCTGTGATGATCTCCAGTCACATCATGAACCGTCTGTGGACTCCTCGGGTGGGGCGTGAGCGGCTAGGAGAGATTAAGGATGCTACACTTTGGTCTCACTTCCCATTCTGGATGAGTCAGAGAGATTTTGGAAACATCTTCAGGCTAACCCGATTTACATTATAGTTACATTTTAATTGCATTTTAAAGTCTAAATGCAGTTGATTGTGAAAACTATGTCAGATCATTTTTAAGGGAACTAGACTTTTCTTTTTATGGAAATGTAAGAGGACCCCTCAGGATAACACCACATTACCTAAGCAATGAAGGAGAAATCTGGTCTCTATGCCCCTTGGATTCTTCCTGGAAAAGTCCCCGGAAGCCCCCACCCAACACATGCAGGGGACGCATTCCACCTGTCATGTACCCTTGACACTTTCATTCTTCCATTGAACCGAAGAGTTATAGAGTGGGTTTCTCTGTTCCAGACATGGAACTAGATGAGTTCTGGGAATATGATGGAGAAAACAGAGGTTCTTTCCTTATCCTGGGAGGCCCTGGTCTCTTGGGTAAATAAACAGAAAGAGGCAATCCCAAGCCTCCATCCATCTCATCCTACTTAGAATAAATATTTCTCATTCTTGTTAGTCTTTGCTTTCAACTTCTTCGCCAGGATATTTGGGTGCTTCTCCCACTACTTGTCAGAGAGTCTCTTATCCTGCTTTGCTGGATGTCCTTTTTGCCAAATGCAGGATTTGCTTGGGGTTTCTTCTCTGCTGCCTTCTGTCTCTACTTTGCTCACTCCTCCTGGATCACACCATTTATTCACAGGGCCTTAGTTCCTACACACACATCAATTATTCACAAATCTGAAGTGAATCCCTCACCTCTCACTTGAGCTCCGGGTCTGTTTAACTCTCAATCCCCAGATAGCCAGAGACCTTGAACTTAACTTGTTTCAATTTGATTCTTCCTCTTCCCTTCCATGTCTTGTAGTTTATCTGTTTTCTCTGCCTTGGTAAAATCTCCCATTTGCCTAAAGTAGAGGACTGAAAATAATCTGGCTTTTAAAAATACCCTAGAAAAAAATAGACCATTCATCGGTTTGCTGATTCTATATCTCTAAACAACACTGAATTTCTGTGACTCTAGTTGAGATAAATTTATTCCTAGCTTTTTTAAAATAAAGCCATTGAAAGCTTAGGAGACAATTACAAAAGCTGCTTTCTGGTGAAGTTGCTGAATCAACAGCTTTATTTTAGTCAAATCACATTTATATATCTCAAAAATACTTTCTGGACAATTAACGAGCATCATGGGGTCAGGACTTTGGGGTATATGACTTTGTAATGATGAGCTAAGGTCTGTGGGAGAAAGATAATCAGGTTGATTGGAGAATCAAACTGGTCAAAAGTAGACACTGATGTCTAAATCTGAATCTCTCCCATGAATTTTTGAACAGGTGTTAAACTAAGACATATAAAAAAGAAACTTTAGAAAATAAGAAACCTGGACTTTTCAAATGTTGGGACATGGTGGTCACTAAAACGGATATAACTTTAACTTCTCATTTGAATATGCATGACATTGATTTAGTCAACTCAGTAACATCATCCTTCAGGCATGTGAAATTGTACCAAGTTAAACTGGACAGGTTTTAGGGTTCTTACATAAAGCACGTTAGCCCATGATCTTAGCTATGTCATGATTTAAATTATGAATTCTGTAAGGAGGCTATATTAAAAAAAAAGTTCGATTAGTGTGATTTTCATGCAGGTAGCAATTAGGATTATGGTTGTCATAGGGACAGGTCCATGACAATGGAAGTGACGCATGGCAGCTTTGCTTTATCAGAATGGCGATTCTTCATTTTTGTGAATGTCAGCAAATGAATTTGACCCACCACATGTGGACTTAGATCAAAGGCCACATTTAGCATATGGTCAATGTGGCACTTCAGTGGCCTTTCAAAAGGCCAGGTCCACAGTGATAACCAGCACGATAATCCTGTAAACCTATCCAGCTGCCTTCAATGATGTGACTTATGATTGGGAGGGGGAAAAAAAGACGGATGATATTTTATAAATATCAATTTTCAAAAAATCTCTGATCTGTTGGCATTAACTGATGAGCTCAGAGATGCTTGGAAACCTCCCAGCCTGCACAACAACTGTAACCATGGTAACCGGCGTTTTAAAGGATGTTGAAGATGTTTTTAAACATGAGGTGAGAAAAACAGTTTCTACACAAATGTTTGCCTGGGACTTCATATCTAATTCCCCCAGTATGCTTGTTTTTCCTTTACTGGGACTTGATGCAATGCTAGAAGCTTTCCTGTTGGAGGAAAAGGTGGACCACCCAGGGCAGTCACAAATCGTGAGACCGCTGCATTGCTACACGAGTGAGACTTGCCTGTGCACCCAGACTCACTGCGAGCATGCCTAGCCTTCCTATACATTATGCATGAGGAAGACTGGCAACTCTTTCTGAAAGCTTTTTAATTTTTGATGCTATTTGTTTCATGTGATTTTTAAAAGCTAGATTGGACCCATGTATTTTAGAACAAAGTAATTAGGAAAGACCTCAGATTTCCAGAACAGTGTGCTCAGACCTCCATAAAGTGATGGATTTGAGTAGAAGATAGAGAACAACAGCTGTGCAGTGTTCAGTATTTGAACATTGAATTTTGATACTCAATAAATCATCAAATGAATAATAATGTTTTCTCAATAGTCAGATTTTATTATAGTTTTTAAACAATTATGATTCTATTTGAACAGGGTATAGAGTGGAAGCATTTTAAGGAGGCAGATTATAATCAAAGACTCCTATTAACTATTTGGAGGGAGAATCAGATTTAGTTCAAACAAACACAGACATTAAATAGACATTATGGGTGTTTTATTCTGTCTGTGGCTTGCTCATACCTCGTGTCTTGGCAAACCACCAACTTTTCTCTCCGCACCTTGACTTGCCCACTGTGGTTCTCTTTCTTATCCACACTCTTAATTTCTTACCCATCCATCTCTGTCACTCTCACAATATAGCTCTCCCCAACTAATTACATTAATCAACAACAAATACCAACTCTAAAAATCTTTTCAACATGGGAGTTTCACAAGCCTGAGACACTATGTCAAATAATTCATCATGGTTGTCTGAGGACATCGCAACTCAAAGTCAGGTAGAAACTGAACCAGAGAACAAACTGATCACTATTAATATGACTTTCTTCTATACTTAGGAATTCATGTTATTCTACAAACATTATTTCTATATAAGTTGTCTTCTATCAATACAACTTTCTCTCTCTAATTTCCTGGCTCTAATTTAAAAGTAAAGCCAGCTAGCCCTTTTGCTTAGGGATAAGGTCTGTTTTATAAGGGATTAAAGGAAAATAGAAGCAACACTGGTTAAATATGAACTACATCTCAGATATGACATTACACATAATCCTGGTACTTCTTTACCCATCATGTAAGCCAAGGCTTACACTCCATGTTACAGACAATAAAAAACACACACAGTGTTCCATCTGTTACATACATGAGTTCCAGGCGTTATTGTCATTGCCATCTTCATCATCCCCATTGTCTGTATCATTTCCACCATCCGCATCATCACCACATCTGCATCATCCCCATCACCAGCATCATCCCCATCACAGCACCATCATCCTCATCAGCATTGTCCCCATAATTAGCATCATGATCCCCATCATCTGCATCATCTGTATCATCAGCATCATCTGTATCATCACCATCACCACGCTTTCTTTCTTTCACATGGTATCAATGAATCTTAGGCCATTTTATTGTATACGTTTTACAGATGAATGAACTGAAGTTCAGGGCCATTAAGTGGTTTGCTCAAGAATACACCGCAAGTAAATGATAGAGGTAGAAATTGAATCTGGTTTTTTGTAGTGCTAAACCTCAGCATCAGAATTTGGACAAGGCATGATATTGAAGGGGCACCCTGAGTGTGAGAGTCAGAGGTGGTGTCCATTGGGAAAGAAGGGCAGGAAGTGTTCACTTGCATGGTTCTCAAATTTCACATTGCCTAAAAGTCAGTTGGTGAGTTTGTAAAAACAAATATTGCAGAATCTACCACGCTATACACACACTGATTCTGATTCAGTAGGTCTGAGAGGAGTCAGAAATCTAAATTTTTGACAAATTCCTCAGGTGAGTCCCGGGAAGGTGGTCTTTGAACCACACTTGGAGAAATGATTTTATACAGGAACTGGGGACTTTTGAGAGACCCTATTTCCTAACTTATAGAGCTAGATGGGACGGCTCCAGGGTCCGGCACACTCCCCTGCATAGGGAAACCTCTGCTTTCCTTAATATCCTATTCCCAGATTTGGTGTGGGGTCCAGCTCTTCCTTCTGGGATACCCATCTTGTTACCCATCATGTGATCAAGACTTGCACCTCACTCAGTTAACATATAACAAAAATAACAAAGACTGCTAATTATTAACCACCTACGGAGTGCTAGCCTCCAAGCTAGATGCTCATCACCTTGTTTTGTTGCCCTTGCCATCATGGGAGTAGAGGCACTGGTGCTTACCCATAGCCAGACCTTGTCGTCTTTCCCCCCCACACGGAAATACTCTATTTTTCAGTCCCTTTGCAGTCGCTGGAGCCATTTGGCAAGTGCTGGCCTAAACCTGCTGTTCCCATTCCCTCTCTATCCCTGCTATGGTGGGGTTTTAGATGGTGCCAGCTACCAGCTGGAGGAGCCTTCTTCAGTCTGGGTCCTTGAGCTGTTGCACAGCATAAAATCCCCACCAATCACACCGAATTCAAAACATGAGCAGGAGATAAACAAACCTTTGTTTTTTAAGGCTCTGAGATTTCCTTTTATTCTGTTTTTATTTCTGCAGCAAAACCTAGCCTATCCTAACCAACAAAAACGCCATCGTGTCAATAATCACCTTTATTAACTATGATAATAAATGTTTACTATGAGCTGCATACTACACCAAACACTTGGGACGCATTATCTAATTTAATAACTACCCCAACACTGTAAGTAAGATAGCTATTAAGTGCATTTTATAAAGTCGGACAACCAGTAACTGATGAGACAGAAATCAAAACATAGTGTGATTCCAAAGCCCCCATGTTTAAGAAATACACAATAATGTACACTATTTGCCTGCTGGGGTTGATGTTTTAGACATTTGTCACATCTAGTACTCTGCCAACCCTAAAAAGTGGGCACGACTGTCTTAATTTTCCAGTGCAAATACTGAAGAGTGGAGAGATGCAATGTCTATCGCAAGACCACGCATACGGTGGAACCAAGTCACAAACCCCAGCCTTTCTTACTCTCAAAGGAAGTGTCACTTCAAAACCAAGGTGTTGATTTTGATCTCTCTAACCTTGTATAAGAAATATCTAGGAACCCCAAGCCCTATATACTAGGGTATTTAACATGGTCTGAGATTTCAGGAATCTGAATCAGAGTTTTCAAGTTAAAACTACGGCCCCACCATGCATTGTTGTGTGACCTTGGGTTCATTATTTAGACTCTCTCTGCAAAAATGGGTTGAATGAGATAATTCTGGGTAAGTCTAGCACCAACTAGAAACAAAGGAGTATTGTGATGAGGAGATTCACAGACAGTTCCCAGCCCCTGGAGCCCCACTGAGATGATTTCCCTTTCACAGGTCTCCTATGGACCAGTCCATGGTGATTCCCAAAGGGCCAGGTAAACTGGTTGGTGGGATTCAAGGATCTGGTAAAGAATGGATTAGGAACATCAGGGGCTCTAGTCAGTCCTACAGTTCTTGGAAGTCATAACATGTGAGCTTGGTACAGGTGGCAGAACCCAGTGGGGCTGTTTTTGAGGGTCTCATTCCTGTTACATTGAGCTCAAGAAGCAGACTTTTTTTTTTTTCCTTTTAAGTTTCCGGGATGAACTAGGTCCTTCTTATGGCTCCGACAACTGGCTCTACCTACTTGTAGGCAGAGTAGTATCTGGGCTCCCAGTCCAGCTGAAATAAGCAAGCTGGTTTGCTGTGGAGGTTTAACATAACACCTGCTACCAGTAATAGAGACTACCAATAGTCCATGCTGTTTATTAAATGCCTTCAGTGTACTGAGCATGACGCAAATGGTCATGCACACACCACACACTACATGCAATTTTCTTATGCAGTGAGCATTATTATTTCCATCTTACAGATGAGAAGACTAAGGCTCTTAAGGCTTAAGTTGCTTGCCACAAGCTGGCCAGGTAAAAATGTGATGGAGCTGGCAACTGAATCCACGCAGTCTGACTCTAAAACCTTGTACTTGGCTGGCACACCCCGTGGTCCAGGTGCTGAGCTGTCAGCGGATTCCAGGCTCTTATCGCTGGTGGAGAGTGCCTATGGGTGTTGACTAAGAGCTGGAGAAGGGTGGAGAGAGTGGCTTAAGAACTGAGATTGAAGGAGTTTGGGAATTGCTAGAGGGTAGAGAAGAATGGGAGGCTCAAGGAAAATGGCCAAGTCTAGCAATTCACCATGAATAACTGGTGGGGTCTTCTCAGTTTACCCTGGAGATCCAGAGCATACCCCTAAAAGAGATCCCCCAAGACTCTGTTGGCAAAGCGAAGAAATGCCACCCAGGCTCTGCCATTTTTAAAGATCAAAATTCACAGTAAATGATGGATATTCTAAGTTTCCTTGGAGTGTGGGGACTAGTTTGTCTGTTTAAGCGTTCTCTCCTAATTTTATTTTGATCGCAGTGCCCTCCTTATGCAAAACCTATCAATCTCTGCTAGAGGAAACTTTGGACGGCTATCAGGGAAGGCGTTTGAGGGAGGAGTATTTGGAAGCTGCAGAACAGGGAGCCAAGGTCTGGGAAAAGGAAGTTTGTCCTGCAGGATCCAGGGTGCACAGGTGGGAGAGCAGGCAAGAGGCTAATGAAGGCATGGGTTAGGAATGGCAAGCCCCCAAATCTGTGATTACAGCAGGAAGGGTAAGGAAGTGAGCATCAGTGACATGAGCGTAAATCAAAGGAAAGATGGAGGCAGAGCTAGTTTGCAAGGTGGCTTAGAAATAAACATGAGGCACCTACATGACCTCAAAATAGACATTACAGAGCCAGCATTCAGAAGAGAAGTCAGACGTAGAAATGGGGGTTTTAGGTCACTGCCCGCTCCTTCTCCTGGAGGGACTGTGGAAAGCACTAACAGCGCGGAGGACCTTGGAAAGAACCTTCAGCAGGTCTCTCTGCAGGAGGCAGGAGGGGAGCCTGAAAGAAGGAGTAATCAGAGAGGTGGGAGGTCTGCACAGACTGCAAGGCTTGAGAGCATTTAGCTCAAAGGATCATTTTTTAAAGTGGGGGGGGGGGAGGAAATCGTGGGGAAAATGAAGAATGTGCAGTGTGAGGAAAGACCGAGTCTTCCTCAGTCAGAGAGCATCTGGCCACTAGCAGTGGGCAGCAAGGCTGACAGCTGGTGGTTGGGACGAGATCTTCAGCTGTATTTTCAGCAAGAAAGGCTGTCCAGCAAACCAGTCCAGCAAAGGCAGATCCCTGGCATTAAGAGAGTGAATTCTTGATTCTGTAAAGGAATAAGCAGGTGCTGCCCAGGTAGAATGAGGAGCGAAATAGCAGACCTGACGATTTTATGTAAATTGCAGAGGCTAAGGCGATGTTGAAGCAGGAGGGAGCAGGAGGAGGAAGGGTCTTAGGCAGGAATGGGTTTTGAGGACTTGTCAGCCTTGACTGCCTGAGGAGCGGCTAAGATGAGAGGAATAAAACAAGCTCATCTCCAAGAGTCATCCAAGTCAGCCGATAATTAACCTCTTGATTCCTTCCGCCCCTCCTTCCAAGATCAGATATTTATTATCTCAGAAACATTTAAGCTTCAAGAAACGGCGAGGAACACAGGCTTTCCAGCCAGCTTCCGCTGCCCTGCCATTTGATTAATTTATGTGGTGGGGCAGGCAGTTCAGAGAGATCTAGGCTCTGCTCTCACCCGGCTTCATTTCCATACTTAATGTATTCAGGCATGGTGATGATAGAGCGTCTTCTGTTTATACCCAACTTTGTGCCTTTTGAAGTTCACATTTAACTTTGCATCAATAAAATACCATTTTCCAATTTAGATTTTTTTAAAAAATGCTCATTGGGCATCAAGTATCTTTTGCAGGATGAGATGTCATTAGCCTTACTATGGAGCAAGACCAAACACATATTACTGCCATTCATGAGACATGTTCACGGGGTTGCAAATCTTCCAAATGTTTGGGGGAAAAAATGATATCCTCTTGATTGGAAAAAAAAAAGTTGCCTCTTGCACCTCATAATTAGCTCCTTAAGATTTTATGAATGAAGCAATTGGACTCTTACATTTGAACGCCTCTCTTTGGTGCATTTTTATTTTGAGAAACGGGAATCAACATGGAAATGCATGCACTATGTACAGAAGCATGGCAGATCTCTCCTTGTGTTTTCATAATCCCACTAAGCTTTAGGAATATTTTAACTTGGTTAATTGGCATACATATTTACAATGATACTTTCCTGCTTTGTGCCTCAGTTTTGATTGGGTACTAGACTCCTGTCAGTAGGTACAAGGCGGTGACTTTAAAAGAAAAAGAAGAGTGTTATGCGTTGGGGGAACCTGGACTCTACTGTTGGTTTTATCAGAGCTGCGTGCTTGCCAACATTTTGCTTCATCTTTCTGAGTACCACTTATCACATCCTCTCCTCTCCTCTCCTCTCCTCTCCCAAAGCTCTCTTGCGAAATTCATTCAGATCAAATGTCATGTCTGATTGTTTTTTCTTAATCAGAATGTTTTCAAAATTTGCCTCCCTCCCTTCTGCCCTCTGGTTTTCATGGTCAAATAGCTCAGCTGGGCATTAAGCACCAGCTAATGGATGGCGCCATCCAAAAAAAAAAAAAAGTGAATAACTATATCATTCTTTGCAGCAGAAAGTTCTCCAAGTGGCTCTGTCTTCCCTCAATCCAGTGCTAAGATAATAGTAGCCATTTCATATATGGTTATAAAACAGAATAAACTCTACCTAACTTATTGTAGATGCTGACTTCAGTATTTTGTTTTATATTTAACTTATTCTGATTGTAAAAGCAATCCATACTTATTGTTAAGTAAAAGAATGAATAGAAAGTAAAATGAGCTGGTAACTTCTCCACTCAGAGCAGCCTCTGATAACATTTTTGTGTTTTTGTGTCTAATTTTTTCTGTCCATAGGAGTAGAATTAGATGTTTTAAAATACACTTGAGAGTATGTATACATTTACATATATGTGTGTGTAGCATCAAATTACATACTCTATTGTATTCTGCTTTTAAAATTTCACTTTTTCTTGTGGGAATGTTCCTTTCATTGATTTTTTCAAAATCATGATATTTAATACTCATCTAGGAAAACATTTTAGGGGCCATCAATTAATTTAAGCTTCCCCTTACTGTTGGTTAACTAGTTTTCCACCGAAAATTCATTATTTTAAATAATTCTGTGATGATGATTTAGGTACACGGATATGTGTCTAAGGTTACGTAATATTTTTTTATTATATTATGTTCGTCACCATACAGTACATCATTAGTTTTTGGTGTTGTGTTCCGTGATTCTCTGTTTGCATGTAACACCCAGTGTTGCCTAACTTTTCAGCATTGATCCTTAGATGTTGAAGTCTATATTGGAAAAAGTAGATTTATTTGACAATTAATTTGTAGTTATCCAAACGCATTGCAAAGAAACAACACTACACTTTATTCCCACCTGAAGTATATGGAAGTCACTGTTTACCTCTTTCTTGCCAGTGTTAAGTGTGAAGGTTTACTTAAATCTGTCACTCTGATAAAAGAAAATGATAAAGTACTATTTCCCTTGTTTTGCCATTTAAAAATTACTGGTGACTTTTTTCTTTCCTTTCTCCATGTCTTGTGAGGCAGCTGCCTTCTTAAGCCCTGTTCCTTTTTTATTCAGGTGTTAATGGTTTCTCTATTGATTTAGGCAGGATTATTACTTATTATGGATATTAACCTCTGCCTTTCACACATTTGTTGCAACTTTTTTGCCAGCTTATTTGAATTAATTTTGTTTAATGTTTTGAGACACTGATTTTTTAAATCTTTAGTCAGACACAATATCATTTTTTCTTATGATGTATTCTTGCATTTTTATAATTAATATCCTTGGCCTCTTCCAAGATTAAAGTCATACTAATACATAGGGGTTTTTTTCTAAAATTTTATGGCTGCATGTTCACATTAGTTCTTTAATCCATCTGGAATTTATCTTGATATGTGGTTTAATGTAAACTCCATTTTGAGTTTTTACCCTCCAAATTCATTTTTTTACAAATGCTTTTTACAGTAGCCCCTCCTGGGGTGTCTGGGTGGTTCAGTCAGGTAAGCGTTCAACTCTTGATTTTGGCTCAGGTCATGATCATGATCAGGGTCATGGCATCAAGCTCAGCAGGGGGTCTGCTTGAGATGCTCTCTCTGTCTCTCAAATAAATAAATCTTTAAAATAAATAAAACAGGGGTGTCTGAGTGGCTCAGTCAGTTGGGCGTCTGCCTTTGGCTTGGGTCATGATCCAGGGTCCTGGGATGGAGCCCCATGATAGGTTCCCTGCTCAGCCGGGGCCTGCTTCTCCTTCTCCCTCTGCTGTTTGCCCTGCTTGTGCTCTGGGAGTGTGTGTGTCAAAGAAATAAATAACATTTAAAATAAAATAAAATAAATAAAACAAAAATAAAACAGCCACTTCTTTTCCAGCTTTGGAAGATAGTTTTTGTGCAAGATTAAGTATATGATGTTTACTTTGTGACCACCCTGTCTAGCAGATTTTGCAATAATGCCACATTATCAAAACACCTGTAGCTTTATAATGTGTCTTAATGTATGGTAGAGCAAGCCCTCCTGAAAAATATGCTGTTTTCACAATGGCTTTAGTTATTTTTGCATTCATCTTTCCTCTAAAAAGAAAAACCTATATTATTTTGCAGTTTCCCGCTCTCTGTGACTGTTACTTACTTTCTCAAAGCTGATACTGTGTCTCACAGTGCACCTAGCTGGTGAGGAATCAGAAAGCAGAGAAGTGCTTCCTGGGCTCTCACAGAAAAGCAGAGCCCCTGAAGTGGAAGATTGCAGATAGATGCCAATGGCATCTCCCTATTTTGCACGAGGAGATACCACTCTGTTTCGTGAGGCAAAGCTTGGAAAAATCCTAATTCAATTTTGCCCAGTCCCGTTCCATCCATCTGAAATTCTTCTGTGCTGTCCATCTTAGTGCTTAAAATGGTTGGAATTCTGGGCATATTTTGTTTCTTCGAAGTATTTTAGTAAGGAGCCAGAGATTCTGCTTTGGGACATACTGCAAAGATTCCTTAAATTTAGGGGGGGGGTAGTTTTTCTAAATATCCCTCTCTTTAAATTATCTCAGTTTTAGAGACCTATTGATAATGCAGTAAAATGAAAAGTCCAAGAATCCGTAACCTCACCAGGCACAGATGTATATGAAAAGTATAGGATACAGGCATGTGTGCGTTTCCTGATTAGACTACATTTTTCAAGATCAATGGGAAGTAGCTTCTTCAAAATAGAGAACCAAGGCAAGTCTCAGCTAACGCTGTGAAATTGATAACCCTCTGCCTTAGCCCTTTTCCCTCATTTCTGTTCTCTTCCCCCCCACGGGACCTCTCCCCTCCAGAATTACCTTCTCTTTTGTACAAAAGAAGGTTTTCTAATAAGGTTGGCCATTCCATTTAAATAGGTGACTCATAAATAATCTCTGTTTCCTGGATTAAGATTTGACAAGCCCTGTGCCCAGAACGTTGGTTGACACAAGATAAGTGCGTGGTAGATTTTGAAATATCTGTGTTCTCTGTCTTCATTTCCTTGTTTCTGTCTCCAATTTCCTATATGCCATCAGGGGATTTAGTGGCATTGCAAAAGCATGCTCGTTTCCAGGCATGCATCTCCCATCTCTTTCAAATCTGTGTGTCTTTCTGAAAGATGAAGTCCCTAGCTCTGTGTTTCCAGGCAGTGGGAGGATTAACAGTTTCCTGACATCTTTCTTGCAAGGGTTCGAATATCACTTCCAGCACAGATCAACATACGAAATTAAACGTTTGCCTTGCAGTTTTATAGTGCTATCAAATTTCTCGAAATTGGTTCCTCTACATTTTCTTACTTAAGCCTCATTACAGTCCTGTATGGTAAGAAAGGCAGCTGGCCTTAGCCCCATTTTAGAAGATAGCTGTTATGGGTTAATTGTGCTCTCCAAAAATTCATATGTTCAAGTCCTAATTCTTCATCCCTTGGAATGTGATCTTATTGGGAGGTATGGTCTTTTTTTTTTTTTTTAAGATTTTATTTATTTATATGACAGAGAGAGTGAGAGATCACAAGTAGGCTGAGAGACAGGCAGAGAGAGAGGAGGAAGCAGGCTCCCTGCCGAGCAGAGAGCCCGATGTGGGCCTCGATCCCAGGACCCTGAGATCATGACCCGAGCCAAAGGCAGAGGCTTTAACCCACTGAGCCACCCAGGTGCCCAGAGGTATGGTCTTTCTAGAGGTAATCAGGTTAGAATGAGGTCTTTAGAGAGGGCCCTATCCAGGTGGACTGGTGTCCTTATTAAAGGGGAAAATTCAGACACGAGGACAGATGCACACACAGGAAGAATGCCATGTGAGCATCAAAGCAGAGATCTAGGCAATGTGCCTATTCCAAGGAGCACCAGACGTTGCCAGCAAACCACCAGAAACCAGAGCAGAGGCATGGAATCCAGAGACAGAGCATTCTTCGTCACAGTCCTCAGAAGGAACCGATTCCACCAGCACCGTGAGTTCAGGCTTTTGGCACCCCAGAACTACAAGACGGTAAATTTCTGTTGTTTGTGCCCCTTAGTTGGTGGGGCTTTGCGATGGTAGCCCTGTGAAACTAATGTAGTGCTAATGGAAAGCAGAGAAGGCTAAGTAGCTCCCCCATGGCAGGGCAGGTGTCATTAGACCCTTAGAGCCACAGAAATTCCTGCTTCACCAGAAATTTTCATTTTCTCTAACATAATGAGCAAGCTCAAGGCCAACCAGTCTGGCAGTGAAGGGTGTTCTTTCCAGGCTGGACCAAGCTAACACTCCCCGACCCCGCTCTGATCTGTCTTCGGCATGTCCTGGGTATGCCTCCTTGTTCCCCTGGATGTTGACAGCCATTGCTGGGAAAGGTTCCTGCTACTGATGTGACTATAAAAGCTGATGGTCACAAAGCAGGTACCCTGCTCAGGCTGAGTACTTTCTTCTGATTCGCATCCCTCTCACCCCGAGCCTGTGAGGCAGGGGCTCTGGCTGTCCTCATGGACAGATGTGCACCCCAGGCTCTCCTTATCGCTCATCCCTGGTCATAGAGGGACCACTGTGTTGTGAATCCAGTATTTGAACTCAGGCCATCTGACCCTTCACGGCTGGGCTCTGTGTTCTCAAAAGTGTGGACAGCGTTGGGTTAAGGAGGGCGGGAGTACCTGCTGTAGGCCTCTCCTCGGAGCTTTCCGTATGCTAGTGTCTTCAGGAATCTTCAAGAGGATGGCAAAGTAAGCAGCCCTCCCAGTGCACAGTGAAGTAGGGCCCTTTGCACCGTGGAGGATCTCTGGAGACCGGTGTTTCATTGATAGCATGGCCAGATAAAACATAAGACTTGGTTAAATTGGAATTTCAGGTAAATAATGACTAATATTTTAGTATGTCCCAAATATTGAATTGGCACATCCTGTGTTTTTACTTACTAAATCTAACAACCTACATGAACAATGCTTTGAAAAATGTAGGTCACACAGCAAACTTCTGCGACTCTCCCTATCTTCTGGTGACATCTGTCTTTAGGAAACTAAGAACGTTGGCCCCCAGCTGAGGTTCTGTCTTGTTACCTTCCCAGCACTCATCTTGTAGACCCACACCCTCCCACCAGTGGGGTTCCTACTGGATGCTGCTGCTTGTTTCTTAGGACCTAGGGCCGTGTTGAGGGGCAGGCATATCCTTGAATATTCCAGAGTGACCCTCACAGCAGCAAGTAGAGATGTAGTCAGACAGTCTCAACAGTCTTCTAGTTTTCACTCCAAAAAGAGAGGGGCTTATAAGGACGGATGCACATAGACCCCAAATTCAATACCTTGAGGTTGGTTGGTTGGTGTGAAACCTCCCCTACAGAGTCTCTCTGCTGCATTTTCATTCCAAGGGGGTCGGAGGGGTATCAATTTCAGGGGGGGAAATAGGTTTCTAAAACAGATCAGGTCAGCTCAGTGTCTACAAATTACTGGAGCATGGTCTTGAATCCTGAATCCTATCATACATCTCTCCCCAGAATCCACCTCTTTCTATTAATAGTACATCTCATGATACCCCTCAGAGACACTCATAAGTCACATCTTCTTACTTGGCATTCCTTTTCTTAAAAAAAAAAATTCAGTTGTCTTTCCAATTAAAGTTATTTAAAATTTAAACTTCAGGTCCTCAGCCACACTCACCCATAACTCAGGTGTTCAGTAGCCATATATGGCTGGTAGCTACCGCCTTGGACAGCACTGATGAAGACTATTTCCATCATTACAGCAAGTTCTCTTAAGTAGCCCTATTTCCAAGGCTCACCTTACTGGCAAACATACCAAAGAATCATGCATGTTATTTTTGGCCGTGAGTATTAGTTCTATTTGGTTTGGGATAGAATAAAGTAAAACAAATATTTCTCAAACAGGGAGAAAATTTATATTATTTTATGTTGGAGCCGGTCACAGTAGATTTATTAGTACACTGATTTGACTACAGATGACACTTTAAGTTCTCAAGCCCTGCTGTAGCCCACTGGTGAAGGCAGAACTTCACACACATTATTAATTTGGCTCTATTACTTTTTCTAATGAAACTGAGGAAAAGGAAACCAGGAAAGACTGTGTAGGGTAGAGGGGCAACGATGGCCAAATCAGACACCCTATTTCAAGTTGGGTGACCGTTAGGTGACTGAACAATTCTCTATCTTGTTGGTCTTTAGTTTTGAGGATGGCTTTGAACAAGTAGACTTGTTCAAAGAGAAAACCTAAGAAAATATAAAGAGAAAGAAAAATGCATCATTCTTACCCCGTTGGCCAAACAGATCACCAACATATCAAATATTTAATAGATCCCTACACCTTCCTTTTTGCCTATGGATATAATATGTTCACAACAATGAGGTCATAATTTGCCTACTGTTTTTGCAAACTATTTTTTAAATTAATATACTTCAACACCTTTCCAAGTCGAGATGACTCATACAGCATTGGATTTGGAGGTGTGCATTAGTTTGTCCAACAGGTGTTTTTAACTATTGTTAGACATCTAGTGGGATTCCAGTTTTTCCCCAAGTATAAATATTCCACTGAACACCCTCAACTTTGTGCATATCCCTGATTCTTTCCAAGGAACGAATTCTTGGGAGGGGAATTACTGGCATAAAGAGGGGCTGGAGGGGGATAGATTATTAAAGTTTGGGATATAGGTCTTTAGTTACCTTATGAAATGAAGGCATTGATTTTAATCTCTTATGATCCTTCTCTTTCCAAAGTTGTCCAACTCCTGGACTGTAGATCTATTGACCTGAGTCTAAACAAGCCCTCAGTGCTCTTCCTCCCCAACCAGTCTGAGTTAGAGATGGCCTTAGGTCCCAAACTCTGAGCAGAAAACTGTCATCCTACAACTAGTAAGAGGCTCCTCACCCCTGGATGTCACCCCATGTTCTTAGGCAGCACTGCCTGCTAGATCTTCCTGTGCTGATGAAATGTTCTATATCTACACATCCAGTGAAGTACCCAGTAGCCATATCTGGCTGCAGAGCCCTTGAAATGTGGCTGGTATAACCAAGGAAATGGATTTTTAATCTTTTTCACTTTAATAGCTACTGGTGGTTTGTGGCTTCCATTTTGGACAGAGCAATTCTAAGGGCATACCTCTAATCCTCAAATCTTCACACTGTGCTTTATCTTAAATATGGCAAATGATATCAAAACCTATTAATCCGTGTCATACTCAGATGGTTGCTTCCAACTTCCCGTTAAGTTCCTCAAGGGCAGAGACTGCAATGCCAATTATACCGTGACCCCAAGTCCACTGCATCACAGTGGAGCCCCTCACTGAATGAGCTAGTCAAGCTCAGTCCCCTTCTTTAACTTTTAACTCAGCTATGCTAGCAGCCCCCAAATGTAGAGGTTTATCACTTGGGGGTTGTAGGGCAACAGTACCTCCCCGTTGCTGTTGTGAGGATGAAATATAAGGGGAGTATTTAGTACAGTGCCTTGTAGAGGGTAAGTCTCCAGCAAGTGGTGGCCATTCCTGGTATCTCCACCCTTGTTGCAAGGTCCCCTCCATAATATCAGATTACTGGTCAGGACCCGTGCCGGGCATCCAAAATCTCTTTCAAGGGTATTTCGGTGCATAGTACAGAATTAGTATTAGAGAATTGGCTTGGGAACAAGGAGGTGTCAGAGTGAATTGGGTTCCCCTGGTTGTGAACTTCCTTTTTTTTTTTTACTTTTTAAAAAGATTTTATTCATTTATTTGACAGAGATAGAGAGAGCACAAACAGGGGGAGCCTAAACAGGGGGAGAAGGAGAAACAGGCTTCCTGCTGAGCACGGAGCCTGATGCGGGGCTTGATCCGCAGGAACCTGGGATCGTGACCTGAGCCGAAGGCAGACGCTTTACGGACTGAGCCACCCAGCTGCTCCTGGCTGTGTGCTTTCATATGGCATTTATCAGAGTGACAATTCTTGGCATCGCCGTTATCTGTCTTACATCTTCCATCCCTGCCATGCTGTAAATGCAGAGGAGAAAGACTGTGTTTGTCTTGTTCACTTCTCTATTCCCAGGGCCAAATACGTGATAGGCATTTAATAAATCTCAAGTGGTAGATTTGAGGATAGTGGGCAGATGGGCAGGAATGAAAGAGCTATGTGAGACCTAGCAGAGAAGTAAAAATAAGACCAGGAGCCCTGAAATGGAGTCAACGACGTGCTGTCGGTCCAACGAAAGCGGTGGTCGTGGTTTCTCCAGCCAGTCGTGAAAACGGTGGCTGCAGGGGATGACAGTTTTCCAACCTCAGCACCGATGACATTTGGGGCCAGATAGTTCTTTGTGGTGGAAGCTGCCCTTTGTACCGTCCTAAGCAGCACCCTGGCCTCGAACCCTCAACACCTGGAGCTCCCTCCCTCCTTCTGCTGCAACCAGACTATCTCCAGACCTGGTCAAATGTGGCCCAGGGGACAAAATCACCCACAGCTGAGAACCCCTGATTTACCTCATATCCAAGGTCCCCTCCAGCACTGATAGTCTGAGATTCTACTTGGGACAGTATGTTTCTGAACACGGGGATTTTCTGGCATTTCATAGAGCATTACAGAATTATAAGAATATTTTCAGCTACTCATGGAAATCACTGTGGCCTGATTATCAGTTTAATATTTGGATCACTGGGCCATTAAAATGCTGATTTGAAATTCAATTTTCTATTTTTAAAAATGATCACTTTGTGAATTATAACTGTTATACGGTTGATTTTATTTAAATGGATTGTATAATTTCGCCCACTCTGCGTTCATGAATAATGCTTTATACTTGAATGTCAGAATGCCCGCTAACGACCCTAACAATCACAGCTTATGTCTACAGAATCCATCCATACAGTCATCGACAGATTGGCTTTATTTTTTCCATCTTCCACTGTTTTCCCCCAAGTAAGAACTTGCATTAAGTCTCATTAAGCACACAAAAGCCTGGTCTTTCCCCCCACCCCCATCCTCTGCACATGTACTTCACTCCCTCTAATTTGTTAAAGTTGCTTCTGGAGGCCACATAGAAACATGAATTTGTTTTCTACAGCACTCTGCCCATGCATTTTATCACACAGGAAAAATACACCTTGGCCAAAAAGGGGACTATATTTTTGCAGAAATATTTGTTGCAGAGAACCCGTGTGCATGAAGACTCCATAAATGTGCCACTATTTTAGTGTTCCTGGATCTGGAATCTGACATCAGAACGAGTGTGGTGAAGGCCTGGCCTTGTGTGAAGCTGGCCTCTTCATTGGAAAAGTCAGTATTCCAAGAAATGCAGGGTGGCCTTTAGGATTCCTAGGTCCCATTGATGTGAAATCCATATTCCCCATCAGATTGGAGTACTTACTATGTTCCAGACAGTGTCCCAAGCACAACGTGCTGTTACCTCATTGTTACTCCCAAACCTCCCCAGATGAGTACCATCATCTTCATTATTTTACTAACAAGAGTATTAAATAACTTGCCTGGAGTCACTGAGCTGGTATGTTGCTGAGCCAGGGTGTGAATTCAGCTCTCTACAGTTCTGGAATCTGCAAAATTCTCCCTTACTGATACTTTCCCTAGATTGAGGATAAAATAGAAATCACTTACTTTTTCCACTTCAAAGGAGCAGTCCTTAGCATCAAGCTAGGAGCTGGTTCAACATACATCCATACCAAAGCAGGTTAAGCTTTTTAAGTTTGAAAGTGCTGATATGGAGGAAACAACTTGATAATAATTTCCTGCCGAGGATGTCTGGGGGCACAAGATTGTAATGCATAGATTTATTGTAGTTCACAATTTGTAGCTTTGAGACTGTGATTTCCCTCCCTCAAAAAGGAAGCTTTGTTTTAGTTAGTGAGAAAACGTGACTTGGCCAAAACACAGTGACTTCAGAGCATGGTGATTACGTATTTTCAAATTTCCTTTGGTTTATGGTGGCCTAGAATCAGGTTTTTATATATGAAATCATTCTCTTCATCACACAGCATCAAATCTGTCCATATTTTTTAAGATCATTGAAATGATCTCCAGTACATTTGTTTGTGATATTGTGGTCTTTGGAAAAAGTAAACACAAGTGGGCGCCTGGGTGGCTCAGTGGGTTAAAGCCTCTGCTTTCGGCTCAGGTCATGATCTCAGGGTCCTGGGATCGAGGCCCGCATCGGGCTCCCTGCTCAGCGGGGAGCCTGCTTCCCCTTCTCTCTCTCTGCCTGTCTCTCTGCCTCCTTGTGATCTCTCTCCCTCTGTGAAATAAATAAATAAAATCTTAAAAAAAAAAAGTAAACACAAGTGGAGAAATCCATTAAAATCAGATCATTGATAAATTTCCTTCCGTGAAGATGAGATCAGAGAAACAGTAATGGCAACAGCAACAGAAACTAACTAGAAACTTCCTTAGTAAGAAATGTCTCAGTCTAGTTTCTTGAAAGAAAGAAAGAAGGAAGGAAGGAAAGAAGGAAAGCAAGAGAAGAGAAGAGAAGAAAGGAAAGAAATTAAGAAGGGGAAGAAAAAGAAAAGAAGTATGTCAAAGAATGGAAGTAAACAAATGGCCTGGAGTCAGACCCTTCCCTCCAGGCCCCACAATGTGCCAGAAGCCACAGGGACCACGTCCTCATTAGGTCTGTAGAGAGGTGCCCCAGCCTTTAAGTCACCGTCTACAGGGCATAATGTGTTGGGATTGTGTAACATGCAGGGCCCTGGCATCCCAGATTGTTCCAGAGCTGTCCTGATCCCCAAACCTGTGCTCCATTTTCAGACACATGATTGTTAGACTGTGCATACCAATTTTAATTCCCCCAAAATGGCCATCCTAGATAATGGTTCTTTAAAACAAACAAAGGCCGCCTAATCCATGCTGCCATAGTCATTTGGTGGTTTATTTATCTTAATCCACAATTTGCAACAAAATGTCCTTTTTTTCTCGTTAGAGAAAGCACAATCCTATTAAAAGTGGACTTCTTCTCTAAAATGAAGCCATTACAGCAGATTTAAATCCTCACATCACTATTATAGTGATTTAATGAGCATCCTATTTGGGGACATTATTGGTTTAAAGAAATAAATCACAAATATTTCATTTCGCACTAGCACTGACTATTTCAAATTCATTTGCTCAACACAATGATGTGTTTAAATGGATTGTTCTATTGACTGAATTTTGATCACACTCCTGGGCATTTGAGATAGAAATGTGCGGACGAGGGTCAGGAATCATTGCACCTGGGTCCGGCTCTCCTGCCGACAAGAAATGAAACCTCAGGCAAGTCATTTAGTATTTGGGTGCTTAGTTTCTTCTCAGCCAAAGGGGGTGTTTAACTGCCGTGTGGCCCAAATCGACAAAGCCATTTTCCCCACAGTGTAAAATGAGGCCCCATCGCCCCCCCCGCCCCGACCCCACATCCGGATTCCATCGTTCCACGGTGGGGACCAGAGCTCTTTCTCGATAGCAAGCCCTGGGCGGTCGTGTGGCTCAGCAGCCGGGGACCCCAGGAGGGGACCACAGTGCTGGGGAGAGAGCCACAGGTCCCATTAGGCTTTAAGCTTCTCTGAGCACACGTTGGGCTGCAGTATTTGACATTTATTTTCCTTCAGGAAAACAAAAATATCCCTCAATCAAGTCACCATTAAAATGATCTTCAGCTGGAATCTTATGTCTGGCCGGTCTTGTGAGCCTAAAATAGGAGAAACTGAGGAAGGTTGAGTGGAGCTGGTTGTGTTGGAAAGAAGGGAGGAACGCTAAGGGCAACTGGGAGTTAGGAAGGTTTGTGGAGCAGAAGTTCTTCACCTGGGGTGTTCGAGGTTTGGTCCACAGAAGGACGTTATGGAGCCTCTGAGCATCTGAGATGATGGGCAGTGTGTGAGTGTGTGAGTGTGTGTGTACGTGTGTGTACGTGTGAGAGTGTTTATCTGGAGAGAGGAGGATCCAGATCTGTGCCGGCTGCCCACAGAGATGCCGCCTGGTGAAGGATGGGAGTTGCCCCTTCTCACCGCCTGGGAAGCAAGCCGCAGACGGAGACCCTGACTTAGGGCCCATCCATCCTATTTATTAGCTGGAAACGAGCCTATGACCCTCCAGGTGTGGTCTACCCCTGTTACAAGGCTGTTTGCAGCACTGGATGAGAACGTATGAGAAGTGTTTGTGGCCTAGTACTTACTTATCGCTCAAAAAATATTAGCTCTATCCTAATTAATGTTTTATAGAGGCCCTTCAACTGAGAAAAAGCGATTTGTGTGTCATGCATGGAGAAAAGGCAGCAATCGCCCGCCTTCTACTACTCCTGCCTTAGGTCACTTACAGTCTCTTTCTCCTGACTTGGCTTTCTTGTTAAAGAATGACAACTAAAGAGAAGTGCTTGTCCTGGTACATCTGGTCTCCCACTAAAGCCGTGAACTGCTTTGCTGCGGTGGCAGGAGAAACTGACAATGTTTGATGCCAGGTGGAGACCCCTTGGTCTTCTTTCAGCCATGGATTTGCTGTGCTCTGCTGTGAAAATAGCTCATCTTTCAAAGCCCCCTGGGATGTTTCAGTGCGTCCCATTGAATGGACTTGTTTGTTTACTTTATGGTCTCTGCGTAAATAGAGAATAAGATGCCACCACCCCTAATCTCTTCGTTCTGTCGTTTCAAGTGTGTAGTACTGAAACCCTCAGTTAGTCCTGCCATGCTGCGATCAAAAGGACTGCATTTAAGAATTTATGGTACAGACCCTAATTGAGATAGCTAACATTTGCATAGCTCTTTGGGGTTTACAGAGTACTTTACTTGGGTTTTCCCATTTAATCCTCACATAGGACTAAAAACGTTTTTGGCACTAATGGGGACCAGCAGAAAGCAATTTCAGAAAATGTTAAATACACAAAATTATAAAGTACAATGAGCCTGACTTCCCTGAGTCAGAAGGAAAAATCTGTCTCTTTACTTTGTGATCTTGTTTCATATATTTAAAGGCATCTGTACTTTGGTTTTTCTGAATTTTCTGCTTTGGGCTTGGCCTCTTGTTTTAGTTCTTCAAAATAACTGGCCAGTGGTGGCAGTTTTCTGCCTGACTCGAAATGAGGAGAGATCTTTGCCCTGCAAAGTTCACGTGATTAAAATTAGCTTGGGTGATTCAGATAGTGCTCCTTTCTTTTTATTATGAACATAACTTTTTATCTTAACTGAGCAGGAAGAAACATTTAGGGAAACTTCTCATCTTATTTGTATTTCAGCCTTAAAAAAGGAAAAGAGATACAGTGAAAATTTTCAGTCGTTTACGTGGGAAGTGCCTTATTGGAGATAAACACAAAAGGTTTTAAGTATCGTTGATATTGGTCAAACATAGCAGCTTTTGGCTATTGTCTGAAGAGCTCTCATCTGCTGAGTTGCAGACCTGTGACCTCTAGATAAAGTTTCAAAATGCAGAAAATATTTATCTTCTTGCTATGACCTTCCATGCACAAGACATGAGCCATGGATTTATTTCCTAGGGAACTAGTGACTGAGGAAGATCTATAATTAAATCTGTGAGTTATATGCTACACATGGGAACTGGGTACACACCAAGTCCTTTAGAAAAATCCAGTAATATTACTATAGCTTCAACTGGTGGAATTAAACTCAACTTTTCTTGGGGTGTTTTTAGTAGCATCATCTAGAATATGAATATTTGAAATCTCTGTTTCTTTTGAAAATCAGTGTGTATTCAGGCTGACCTCCAGTTCATTCTGGCCTCGATGTCCCTCCCCCAATAGGACAGCACCCATCTCTGCTGTCCAAAGAGCCACCTTGTGTAGAAGGCTTAGACATGTCGGAAGCCAGCTCTCTGATCTTAGAGCATCACGGTATCAGAACTGGAAGGGATCTAAACTGGTAGTTGTCAAAAGTTTTCTGAGTGTCAACATCTGTTCTTCAAAAAAAAATCCTATCCAAAGATCCTGTAGGTAAGACAGATGCAGGTGAATTGGTTTGGGCTGNTAAAAAAAAAAAAAAAAAGTTTTCTGAGTGTCAACATCTGTTCTTCAAAAAAAATCCTATCCAAAGATCCTGTAGGTAAGACAGATGCAGGTGAATTGGTTTGGGCTGGAAGTAAGGAAGGGAGAAGGATGGAGACAGAGCCCAATCTTGTTAGCCCTCTCAGCCAGGTACCTCCCCAACCCAAAAAGTCAGGAGCAAGACTTTCTCAGTTTGAACATTCAGCACCCAAGCCAAGTCACAGATTGGAGAGATGGGACAGAAATCCAAGAGGCAAGGTATTTTCCATCACATCAGTCAGCATCCCCATCGCCTCCAATGGTTAAGCACATGGGGAAAATTTTAAAAGGTCAGAAAAATGAACAGTTGTTTCCAAACCTGGCTCCAGTATCTTTTTACATTAAATAATCACTTTCTGGAGGCTCATGAGAGCCAAACTGCTACCACAGTGCTTTCATTTCTCATCTGTTGAGTCCAGTAATAGGCCTTTACTTTAACCCTTAAAAAAAAAATAAAACTGTTGACTCCTTTTCTTCCAGTGGGATTGCGCTCCCTGTCTCATCTTGCAGCTGGTAGAAGCAGCCTATTAAAGTGAAGGGAGGGCAGTGAGAGGGGAGGTATTCACAGACATCAAGGCTTGAGTGTAAATGTGAAGACAGTGGACATTGACGATCATGGTAATAATACTTGTCACTTACACATTTGCCCCTTACTCTACAGATAATTAACTCTTTTAGGGTCTGTGATGTCTAAGCACTGTACATGTGTATTTTATGTATTTGTGTACGTATTTGTATGTACATACATGTCTGAGTGGTGTGTATCTGTCTATCTTTCCCAATAAACTTAGGAGATAGGTACTATTATTTTCCCCATTTTACAGGTTACAGTACTGAGACACAGAATCCTAAAGATTCTGCAGCTGGTGGCAGAGGGACTAAGGTCTGGACTCTAGCCACCCAGCTCCTAGCTCCTAAGCGTATACTCTTTACGACATTACATTCACCCTTTTTTCTTGGAGTACAAACTATGTGACCTTCCTTGAGCAAGCTGATGAGTCTCTATCAAATTCTTATCAGGAAAACAAAATAAAAAGAATGGTAATTCAAAGGCTTGGTCTGAGGAGAGAAGGAATGAATGTGAAGGGCCTTACCCATCGCCTGGCACATAGTAATCTCTCAGTTAATCTCTCAGTTAGCTGCTGTGTTGCTGTAGAAATCATCGACCACGTGCCCAAAGAGGTCTTTTTAAAGATTTGAAAGTAAATTAAGGGGAAAGACCTCAGGATCAGTTTGTCACATTTGGTACCATACCCTGTATTTTCTGGAGAATTTTAAATTCTACAGGTAGTTTTATTTCTCTGAACGGTTTTTGAACAATATCCCTGCAGCGAAGGAATCATCGCAAACATGATATATCCCCACTTATATCCTTTAAGCTGTTGTGTTAACCCTACGTCTACCACTTACGCATTGACCTGGCCTATTTCTGGAACCGTGTTTCAGGTTATCATAACAAGAACAAGAATAATCAATAAAATAAGCAGGCACAGTTGTTTGGTTTAATCACCAGGAACAGGATCGTAAATGGCAACAGCTCAGAACGTCCAGTTCCTCCTTTCTCCCCAGCGCTCGTGGCCTGATTCATGCATCTGACACATTTTCCCTGATCCCCTGCCATCTTCCTCCACGTGCGCCCTGAGAGTCTCCGCAGCTTCTCCATGGAATATGTCTGGAAACCAATTATCATCTCCCTTTTGTTCCTGCACTGTCTTGTGGAAGAAAGGAAATTATACCTTAGAGCCGTTCTTTTTTATTTTTTTCTTATAAAATAGCATTGAGTCATGAAATTAGTGCTTTTAAGATTGAATTGTCTTCTTTTGAAAGGCCTTATAGTTGTTGGACTTCCTAGGACAGATTTATGATCTCCCTCCTGAGTTTCGGCTTCTCCCATTCTGTGTTTTGTGGTGGTCGTCATTGTTTTGTTTCTGTCTTCAGTTGAATAATATTGCGGAGTGTATTTTCTTGATTCAGGTCATAGTTGATTTAAAAAAAAAAAGACCCAGAGTACATCCAGAAGATACATGTCAACTGGAGAAGGTATTAATCACATGCTTGTGTCTTAGATCTCATGCATGCCTATTACATGCACATAAGCACGTGGTCGCAAGTACGTTCATGGGGCTAGTGGGTGAAATCGCCTCCAGGTGTTTCTTGAGCACCCAGCAGGAGCCTGCCTCTGCTCTCTGTTCCTCTGGGTGGTCATTGTGGGCTCAGGCTCTTCAGAGGCTCACATGGCCCCGTGGACATCGAGCACATTTTAGGGATGTTTTGAAAGAAGCAGGGAAGCTAATAAACTGCCCCCATGATGCTTTCAATTCTTCACTTTTGGAAAAAGTTCTATGCTAAGGTGACTTGTCTCCAAGAGGCCTCACTTATATCAAATTGCCTCTCCTGGAAGGGATAACAATGGTGCTTCTCAATCTGACAGCCCCTTAGAATCACTCAGATTCTAGAAAAATCCTGGCACCCACGCGCCACTCCAGGGATGGTACCCCAGATTCTCTGAGTTGTGGCTTGTACATTTGTTGTCTTGTACACCTCTGCAGAAGATCACAGTGTACAGTCAGGGTTGAGAACCACTGGATTAAGAGTCACCAGAAATGAAATTTCTCGGTGCTAAAATTGTATCAGATGAGCTCAACATAACCCAGGAAAATCGGAACTTAACTTGAAAAGATGGGACCCCAGGGGGACGAGGGTTGGTGGGGAGCTTGGAGCCAGAGCATAAGGGATGCCAACCCCAGTGAAGGACAAAAAAGGATAAAAAGAGAGATGGAGATTTTAAGCAAAATTTTACCCTACAATTTCATAAGCATGTATCTATTGAATTCTTATAAGAGTCATTTGAAGGAAGAAGGACATTCACATTACCAGAGCCCCTTCATGAGCCTAGCATTTATATGTTTGTCGTTGAATTTTTTCCCAATGCAGCTTCGGTAGGTCCCACTACCCCTTTCTCAGACAGAGTGCTGTGGCTTTGGGCAAACCCCAATGCTCTGATTCCACCACCTTCTTCTGTCCTGATTAGAGACAGCTCAGCCCCAAACCTCAGGGCCTGTAGGATGTGCCGGCAGGGCAAATCACTGATGGGGCAAGTGGAATGGTTTCTGCAGCCCAGGAGAAGTGGTTTGCTGCCAGGAGCTCCCATGGCTGGGGGAGTTCGGTGGCAGAAGTCTCCAGTTAGCAAACACGCACTGAGCTCTCGCTTTGTGATGAATTGCTGTAGGTTTTATGGATACAGCGGTGAGCAGAACAGACCAATCCTACCCTCTTAGAGTCTACTTTCTACAAAGGGAGGTCAACAAATAAAAGTTAATAAAATATATGGGTGCCAGTGGCTAAGATAGGTCTTGACAGGGGATGTAGGGAAGCGAAGGCTAGAGGTGGGGTACAGATTGCTGCTCGAAAGCATTTTCAGGGATAACACCTGATGGTGGAAGTACAAGCCCACATCTACCTCAGGGCCAAGCGTCCTAGATAGAGGGACAAAAGGGAGCAAAAGCCTGGAGGGGCAGCGTGGAATGTTCTGGAAACAGCAGGTTAGCTGAGGTGGAGACTGGAACAGAGAGAGCAAAGGGGGTGTGGGATAGGAGAAGAGGTGTGGCCCCGTTATGGACGGCCTTGTAGGCCACTGGAAGGACTCTGACTTTTATTCTAGCTGAGAGAGAAAACCACACCTAGTAGGGCTTTCACATCCAGTGTGTCTCTCCGGAATCTCTCTGGCTGGTGGACAGAGACAAGACCACTGTGGGGGGAGAGGGAAGGCGTGGGTCAGGGAGCATAGCCGTCATTCAGGTTCTGCAATCGATGGGGGCTCTGCCCAGAGCTGTGCTGATGGAAGGGGAGAGGGGTGATCATGATCAGAATCTTGATGTTCGGAAAATGCTCTGGAGGGATGCTTACGGCTCTTTCATGGAGGGCCGCTGCCTGTATGCCAGGCCACGCGTCTGCGAACTTTGCTGCCTTCTTTCCTATCCTTGTGGTTTTGCAACGAAGAGGGCACCACCCCCATCTTCTAGATAAGGAAATTGCAGCTCAGAGAGATTCCAGGACCTGCCGGCAGGTCCGTGTCAGGCTCCGGCCACAGGTCTGACTCTCAGTCCTATCCTCTTGCACCTACAACAGGCTGCCTCCTCTCCAAAGTCTGCAACAAATTTAAGACTTTGGGAATTTCTTATTGCATCAGCATGAATATTATTAAATTTCCCATAAACTCAAATTTTGTCTATTTAAAAAGAGTATGAATCTTTCTTTTTAGAAATTGAGGTGGTTAAGATTAATGACCAACCATAAAATTTTATAAGCAATTATTATAGTTTACAGTGTCTTCTTCGGCTGCCTGACATGCTACCATCTTTTCTTTCCCTTGTTTGTCAGAGAGGGTTTGCACACCACTGACCAAGACCTTGAGCGCCAAGGAAGTTTAGAGCAAGGCCATGGGTGAACCTGTATTTTTAACTTCCCCTCTAGGGATGGAATATCATCGAAGCTCACTCACAAATACTCATCTTGCATCAGTAATACAGCAGGGCGCATTTTCCATTCTCATTAACTTTGTTTGACAGAATCTTTAGAAAGGAACATAATTCTCTGTTTCAACAAAATTAAGCCATATTTGTTGTTGTTTTGTGACAGATAACATGAAAACTTGCGTTGTGTGTGTGTGTGTGTGTATTCGTATCCCAACCTAACTTGGGGGCCCCTTCTGACTTTCCGACTCTGTGGTTCCCGGCCACCTGCGTCCTTCGGGTCCCCCGGACGCCAAGCTGCAAGCCCATCCCTCCAGTCCTTCCTGCAGAATCTCCTTTTAAGCAGGATTGCTTGGCACCCAGCTCCCCTGGGAGAGCCCTAGGTCTTATCTCAAAGTTTGAACCCTCCTCTATAGCCTACTTCCAATTTCTGTTTTCAACCTCTGGCTGTTGTTGTTATTGCTTCAGAACTAACAGCCTGGAGCAAAAGTACCGCAGTAGCTGGAAAGGGATTCTGTTCATCGGGACTGGGAGGCTGTATGTGACAGAAACATACCCAGAGAGCTGAAGCAAAGGGGTATTTGTTGATCCCCACACCCAGGGAATCCAAGGGTGCATCTGGCTTTAGACCAACTGGGTCCCCAATTCATAGAATTGCTCTTTCTGCTCCCCCTTTGTATGGTGGCCTCATTCTCTCCTTCTGCAGAGAGACTTTCTCCCAACAGCACAAACAGCGTCCTAGCATCATCACCGAAGGCAAAAGTGTTCCCCACCCCCACGAGCTCTCAAAGGAAAGCCTGGAGAGAGTGATGTTTGATCCAATATTGGTCAGATGCCCATGAAGGGTGCCACCTAAGGCCAGAGAAACAGGTCCAGTTTGGCCAGAAGCACATCCCGTTGTGGGTGGGGGGCGGAGGGTGTCACGGCACAGTGATGCGGCATCAGCTGACTGTCGTGGGGCAGGTGGGAGGGCTGATACCAGAAGGGGCTGGGGAGCCTGCTAGGTAATCCACAGCCACCAACCTTCCCTGCAGCTAGAACTGCATTACAGCTCTAGAATTGCCCCTGAGGGAAACTCAGTATTGGGGGGACAGACCCCAGCACTTCTGTTCAACTTTAATTCAATTTATCCACCAGGTCTTGAGCACCTACCATATGTCCCCACGTTGTACCGGGTACATAGAGATGATAAAATGATGACTAGAGCATTGACCGTGCCTCAAGGAGGCTGTTCCTTGGGAGGGGGTCTTCAGAGATTATAGGGATTGATCGATTTGCATGCCTCCCTTTGATGCTAACTAAGACAAAAGAGAAATAGCCCCAAGTGTTACTTTTCTGTCTCATGAATTATTTTTCCAAGGCAATAAAATTTGAAGATCGCAATTAGTTAACCATTATGAAGACAAATCTGCAAATATTTCTCTTACTGTGGTGACATTTAAAATGCTTCCTGCTCTACCAAACAGTCAATTGGATTTTTTTTTCCCATCTTCTCATAATGGCTAATTGCTAAGCAATTGATTGAATCCCCTTTGTTACTACATAACTACTAAGTTGGCCCAAACAACTGCCCTAACCATTTCTCAGTCTGCTCATTTTGGTCACCTAAAGGGCAGGTTTGGGGTAGCAATGTTCTTATTTGGCTAATCTCTTTGCAAATTATTGATCTGATTGCTTAACGTAGTGATTCAGAGCAAGGGTTCAAAGGGCAGAAAGGCTTAAGTGATCCTCAGGGAAGGTTTGCTCCCCTGCCTAAGCCTCAGGGTTTTGCCTGTAATATGGAGATAGTAAGAATCTACTTGTAAAGTTTTGGGTACGGTTGTATGAATAAGACATTTTCAGTGTTCAGCTCCGCTGGGATATCACCTTGTAATAAATCAGAGGTGCTCGTGTTTCCTCTAGGCTGCTGCTGCTTCAGTCGTAGGGGAACTCGGTCAAAATTCTTAAATGCTCTGTGACTCAGGTCCCCATTGTGTAAAATGGGGATGATAAAGCCACCTTCACAGAGTTTATCTGATGACAAAAAGACCTGGACAGGCGGGGCTCCTGGGTGGCACAGTCGGTGAAGCCTCTGACTCTTGGTTTCGGCTCAGGTCGTGCTCTCGGGGTCATGAGACTGAGCCCCGCGGGGGGGCTCTGTGCCCAGCACGAGGTCTGCTTCTCTTCCAATCTTTCCCTCTCCCCTGCCCCACTCACACGCGTGCTCTCTCGCTCTCTCGCTCTCTGAAATCCATCTTTAATAAAGAGAGGTAGAAAAGCACCTGGATTCAGGTGAAGGTCAAAAGGGCTGGGAAGGGCACCGGAGGCACCAAGCCCCTCACCCACCCGCCCTGACTGCTCCGTTGCTGTCGGGTTATTGACCGCACCTGGCGCACAAGCCCTTGAAAAGGAGACTGCAGATTCGAGCACGGCGTCCTGTGCCTCCGCGGCGCTCCGCCTTCGCCCGTGTGTGCGTGCGGTGTTCAGCAGGTAGGTGCCGAGTGTGGAGTTCTGATCGGGCCAGTGCTGGGGGCTCATCGCTGTGCGGAATGTCGGGGAGAAGTGGAATACAGGGTCTTCCTCTCGGAGCTGTTTGGAGTCGTGGCCTTTGGAAGACTTGCTCAAAATGATCCCGGTGCTTTTTTGACATCTCTGGCTATTATCTCAAGATGAGATCTTCCTTATGGTGCTTTGCGGGATTCTAACTCTCTCCCCACATAAAAAGGACATCACGCTCTGAGAAAAGTAATTTCCCCAGAGCCATATCCAAAGTAGGAATGTGAACGAGGGCCGCTGCGGAAGCCGAGTTCCCGGGGCTAATTGCCGGGACTCAGATTTGGCTGTTCCGCGTGTTGCCGTCTTTCCCAGGGAGCTCGAAGTGTGGGAGGCTGCGTGGGTGTTTGTGGGGCATGTCACCTGAGCTAGCCCCATGGCTGAGCCCTGGAAGGTCAAGAGGACTTTGGTCTCTAGTGGACCCCAAATGCATACACCAGTGCAGTGTTGCCCCGACAAGCGCCCATAAGTGTGGATAAGTCGAGAACTGCATGAGACAGAGGAAAGAGTCCAAGAGGAGGGCTGATTTTCCCTGCAGAGGTTAAATGGTGCATGTACCTTTACCCCCAAACCACAGTAACCATCGTTTAAGGGAACATTGAAACTGTGTATTTTTTAGTGGCATAGTTGGCCAGGATGGAGGCTTCTGCGGGGGTTATAAGCAGAGTATTGGTGTCAGAAGGCACATACCTTGCTGCCTGGCTCTCTCGGTGAACCAGGTGTTTCTGCCTGCACAGGTGCCGCTGTGAACTGGGGTATTGTCAGCATCCAGGGAAACGTGGAAGTCATGCTTGAAGGAAAGGTGGCAGGGTGTTCTGGAGCACAGCTACCTTGCTAACAGATGTTGAGCCATCCCACGTGCCAGCTCTTTACCTACCTTATCTCTGTTTTAATAGTTGAACAACCCTCCCGGTGGGTATAACCCCATTTTACAGTAGAAGGAGCTGAAGGATGGAGAGGCTCGTAGTGTGTTCTCTGACACACGGGTCGTTACAAGGCTGAGCAGGAACTTGAACCCCCAGGAATACATTGCTAGCTGTTCGGGGTACATTGTTCTCTGAAGCCCGCCCATGGGCACAGGACAGGACTGTGGGAATTCTCGTCCTCCACGCTGGGGGGTGGGAGAGCTCTCCTTTTTTGGAACCGACCCCAGGTTCTCTGAAGGATATGAGACTGCATTCCCCGTGGAAGCACGCAGGGTCTCCCAGAGACCTTTTCCCTCAACCTCCGCATTCCATTCAATCGTGGAAGAGTGTCATTCAAAAACAGAGAGTTTCCCCTGAAAGTAATAAAAAATTAAGAAGAAAACAGAGAGCTGAGGGTTCCTATCTTTGGCACTTGATTGATTCATTGCTGTATCTGCTTCTACCTTAAATCACTAGCTCCTTTTCTGTCTTGCTCCCCCTCCTCACTAAGGGGTGGTAGAAACAGAACCTCAGACCAGCCTCATTTGCTTGACTGCTCTTCTTGGAAAATTCAGTCCAGCCATGTAGTGTTTGACTTCCTCCTCTATGAAATGGGGCTAGCAGTGCCTCTTCAGAGTATGAAAATACTACAGTAACACAAGAGAAGCCCCTAGCAAGTTGTCTGTCCCGAAGCAGACCCTTAACTAATATCAATCTGTCTCTGATTTGACCTTTGCCCCCACAAGATGGGGAGGGAGAATCTAAAAGAATCATATATTTCCATTAGAAATGCTTCCATTCAGGCGTGCCTGGGTGGCACCCTGATAAGGTTGATTAGGCATCAGACTCTTGACTTCAGCTCAGGTCATGGTCTTGGGACCATGGGATCGAGCCCTGCATTGGGCTCTGCTTTGGGTTCAGAGCCTGCTTAAGATTCTCTCTCTCCCTCCCTCTCTGCCTCTCCCTGCTCTTAAAAAAAAGGGGGGGGAGAGAGAAAGAAAAGAAACACTGCCATTCACACAAGGAATATTTTTTCTGCATCGCAGCATTCATCGTTTCTATGATTCTCCACCTTCCAACCCTCCAGAATACCTGATCCCAACATCTGACAATGTGAAGCTCAATTAGATCAATTTTTTTTTTCTAAATAACATAATGTTGGCACGGCCCAGAAGGCCTCGGGCTTTCCTTTCTTCTGGGTATAGCCCCTGTAGGATTCAAGTGCACCCCAACATGACCACAGAGGTCACCTCTGTCCTGAGTTCTCACAAGAACCTTGGCTTTTAGGATTCACAGTTCGAGGATGACCACGCTTGCTGTTAGCAGTGAAGATCCAGCATAATTTTAGGAGCAAAATGACTGCGTAGAAAAGAAAACCACCTTATTTTCCTTTCTCTCCATGGATCCTCTACTTCCATTAGAGAAAAAGGAGAACACCCTATTAAAAAGGATGGAAACATAAATGGAACCGTGTCAGCCCTCCCAGACTGTCATTGATCACTCCGCTGGGCATGTGTTGCTCACCTCCCATTCAGGACCATCTCCTGTAGCAGACGTTTTCACGGCCCAACAATAAAGACATAGATGGAGCTGGTCAGTTCGTCCCTCTCCCTTTCTTGGGTGAAAAGAAGATGATTTAACTAAATCTTTTTTCTTTAGGATGAAAAGAGAGGTTAAAAAAAAAATGAATGTTTCGTAGCAAATAGCTACCCTAAAGTAGATGAAATAGGAAGTGATTTTACTTACCCACCTTCACCGGGTAGTTGGGAGGACTATCCGAGAGCAGGTAGGTGGCAGCACTCTGGGGGAGTCAGGCCAGAGCTGGCCAAGCGGGGATTGCAGTCATCATGATTTCAGGAGGAGCGGTTGCTGTGTGACTCATCGTCCCACAATCTGCTTTTTCTTCACTGATGACCATCTCTCCCACTTTGATGTTAAAACCCATAACGAAATGGAATTTTAAAACTAATGGTAATACTTTTCACATATGGGTAAAAACGTGTGAAGGAATATCCAAATAGAAATGACTGTAAGAACGTTCTTCCTCTTGGTTGGAGTAACCCCGCCTTTGGGAGTCTATCCTAAGGAAATACTCCAAATGCATATTCTGTTTCTGGAGGAAGATGTAGTTGGTAGCTTTATTCACAGTATTCCTTACTTAAAAGAGTCAAACATCCATTATTATTGAGGTGGGTAAATGAAGGCATATCTATTTTAAAATATTGGGTGGCCATTAAAAAGGAGCTCATGATAATAAGGAAAATGCTCAAGATATACGTGGATATGTGTAGACAGATAGATTGATTGATTAATTTATGCTTTAAGACAACTCTTATCAAATTCCCTGAAAGGTTTTCTGTAGGCATAGACGAGCTTATTCTAAAATCTATGTGGAAAGACACAGGCCCCAGGATAGCTTAATAATCTTGAAGAAGAAGGATTGCTAAGGTGGAGGAATCATTCTGCCTGATGTAAAGACCTGATATCTGCCATAGTCAAGAGAGTGTGGTGCAGCAGAGGAAGTCAGGTTCATCAGTGGAAGAGAATAAAAAACCTGGGAATCAAACCACACAAACATGTTCGACTGATTCTTAAGAGAGAGAGACCAAAGCGATTCCATGGAGGAGGGTTGGGTCATCCCACAGGTAGTGTTGGAGCACTTGGACATGCATAAGCAAAAATGAACCTGAACTTGAACCTTATGCCTTATACGAAGGTTAACTCAAAATGCATCATGGATGTAAATGTAAACTGTGGAGCCATGAAGCCTTTAGAAACAAATGGGGAAAAGCTCTGAGGGATTCAAGGCCAGGCAAGGAGTTCTTACCCTCGACACAAAAGGTGAGCTTCCTAAAAGGAAAATTTGATAAGTTGAGCCTTATCAAAACTTAGACTTTTGATCTAGGAAAAATCTTATTAAAGGGATGAAAAGACAAGTTACAGACTGGGAAGAGACACTGACAAATCACATATCTGACAAAGGATTCGTATGTGCCATACAGGAAGAACTCTCAAAATTCAACAGCAAAAATCCCCAGTCAACCTTATTAGGAAATGGGCAAAAGACATGAACAGACATTTGACCAAAGAGGACCTATGGATGGCAGGTGAGCACATTAAAAGATGTTTAACCTCATCACCCATGAGGGAAACACAAATTAAAACCAGAAAGCCATCAGTACACATCTATTAAGATGGTTAAAAAAAAAAAAAAAAAAGCACAGTCACTACAGTCGATGCTGATGAGGATGCAGGAAACTGCGTTGCTCAGGGGCTACTTGGTGGGGATGCTGAACACGACAACCATGCTGGAAGCCAGTCTGGCAGTTTCTTGTAAAACTAAGCATGCAGTTACCCCAAGACACAATAACTGCTCTCCTGAACATGTATCCCAGAGAAATGAAAGCTACGTCCACCCAAAAACCTATACACACATGTTTATAGTAGCTTTATTCATTTGCCAGAAACTATAAAGAACAACCCCAATGGCCTTCAGCAAGAACATCTGTACCATGGAATTCTGCTCAGCAATAAAATGAATGAATTCTTGAGACACAACTTGGAAGAATCTCCAGTGAATTATGCTAAGTGAAAAAAAAAAACAACCAATCCCAAAGGCTACATACTGTATCATTTCATTTATGTGGCATTTTTCTCAATGACAAAATTAAGAGAATGGAGAAAAAATGAGTGGTTGCCAGGTCTAGAGATGTGGGGGAAAGGTCATATATGGGAGAGAGGAGGGTTTGGTTATAAAATGGCAACAGGGGGAATTGGTGATGATGGAAATGTTTAGTAGCTTAATGGTGGTGGTAAATCCAACCAACACGTGTGACAAAATTGCATACACACACACACACACACACACACAGAGACAAATGAGTACAAGTATAACTGGGGAAATCTGCATAGAATCCGTGGATTGCATCAATGTCAATATCCCATCTGTGATATTGTTTTACAAAATGGTGGCATTGGGGGAAACTGGGTAAAAGGAATTTCTTATAACTGAAAGTGAATCTACAATTATCTCAAGATAAAAAAATTTAAAAATATATTTATGCAGTGGTATGCATTTAAAAGACGAGGGAAGGGGCCCATGGCTGGCTTGGTTGGTTAAGTGTCCAACTCTTGATTTAGGCTCAGGTCATGATCTCAGTGTCCTGGGATGGAGCCCCACATCGGGTTCTGTGCTCAGTGGGGAGTCTGCTGGAGATTCTTTTTTTCTCCCTCTGCCCCTCCCCCTGCTTGCTTTTGCTCTCTCTCTCTCTCTCTCTCTCTCTCTCTCTCTCTCTAAAATTAAATAAATAAGCCTTTTTAAAAAAAAAACTGGAGGGAAATCATCAGTATTTTAAAGTAGTTACAACATCCAGCATCCTGTTGAGACACACGGCACATTGTTCTTCTAGCATCTACTCTGGTTTGTTTTCCAGATTTCACTTAGTGTACATATGTTAGTTTTGTAAAGGGGATAAATTTTTTTTATTTAAAAAAATTTTTTATTTAAAAAAAATACTTCATTGCCAACTGTAAGAACTTACAGCCCTATTTCTAGTTTATTCTGAAACCATCTCCTCACTCCTTCTTTTCCTGCCCCCCAAGTTTAAGGGGAGAACGTGCACACGTACACACACTACAAACGCAGACATACAGCATTATGACCTGTAAGAATAAATCAGTCGGGACTCAGTGCTCAAAACTTAACAGCAACAGTTTGCCACTAATGATGCACGAACCGTTGTTAGCCATGAGGGACGTCTGCCCCCGAGGCTGATAAGTAGGATGCCTCGTTGTGGCTTCCATTTGTGATTCACAGCCCAAGTCCAGTGTAGAGACAGGAGGTGCATCTTGATGGATAATAAAAGAGTAGAGATTTAGACAAAGAAAATAATGAGAAAGCGATTACTTAGCTACCTATTTCACCCTCTCCGCCTCACCAGGTGGCCCCCATCCGTTGGTGCACACATAATTTGAAGAACCCAGAACATATGATTGGTAGTAATCGAATAAATTCATAGGATGGGAACAGGGCTCAGGAGCCTATAAAAGATTCAAGTCCTACTTCCCCTTAGGAGAGAGGTATCCAACCAGTATTAATATTTTAGAAATACTAGAAGGTAGAAGAGGAGCCATTATTCATCACTAGCACCTCCATGGTACTAAAATTAAATAATGGATTTTTTTTAAAGACAGAATTGCTAGAGTTGTGGAACTATAAAAAATATTCCTCTCTTGGGGATGTTGCATTTTTTGCTTTTATCTTTTCTTCTCCTCTTGAGAACATTTTGATTTACTTCTGTGATAAGCTTATAACAACTAAGAAACTTGGGAGGCGGGATGAGCTAGGCTGGGAGGGAGGGGGTTTAGGCAGCTGACAAATGAGCCTGTGTAAATTTGTTTGGCTTCGAGTCAGAAAGCTCCAGGACTGTGCATGCATTCATTTTCCACTGCATAGCATGTACATCTGCACATATGGTCTGGGCCCCTGGGCCCTGTAACAGTGAGCACCCACTGTGCTGTGTGGACCTGGGCTCTGAGCATGCATGTATGCTCACTGGGAGCCCCGTGAAGAAGACCCAGCTATCCCCTTCCTAATCCAGCAAGAGCCTTGAAACCCCCAGCTCTGCTCCTTGAGGAGGCATCTGGTCTACCTGTGTGGAATTGAGCAGCCAGGAATTGGCATCACACCAGCATGTGCAGCTTTGGGTCGAGTGAGCTGGTCTCCGAGGGCTCCATGTCTGGCTCTGCGCATAGAACTAGCTGTGTAACCCAGTTGGACAAATGACTTCACTCTCCTGACTCTCATTTTCCCTACCTCTGCAATAGAAATAACACTAACTGCCTGGCAAAATATACGTAAAGCTTTAGCATGGTGCCTAACATTTATAAGACCTCGATGAAAGCAATTATGATCTAGGATGCAACTGAAGGTTTTAAAAAATCCTCTTAGTTATAAAATTATTCTTCCCCATATTGACATATTGCTGTGTTTGGATACACTCAGACGTAATTGTCAGTATTTGTGGAGCGCCTACTGTGTGCCAGCCACAGTACCCTGTGCTCACCAGGACCTCAAGAGCTCGGAATTCTCATCCTCATTGAACTGAAGAACGAACTCATGTTCAGAGGGGTGAAAAGTTCACTCAAGGTCAAACTCAAGGGCAAATTAGAGCCAGAGTCTAAGCTGACCCCAGAACATTTTCTAAATCACTACAATGCCAAGGCAAGAGTGGTGGATATTGCTTAGCACCCAGAGATACGGAGCCCAGGGTATAGAAGAGAACACGTGCCCCGCAGTGGGTCCAGAGTGGTTGAGTTGGGTCTAAACAGAGATCCCTGGATGATGCCTCATTCCTCAGCTGGTTTCATGCAGCACTGATCCACACGCGCTCAGGACTGGTCCAAGCTTCAGACTCAAGGGACCATAGCAGTGAGGAGTGACAAACAATGTCAGAGTCGATCTGATTCTGGTCACTTGTACAGCGCCTGCACCAGAAGGTGGTGTGAGCCTGGATACCACAGTGGCAGGCTTCTCCGGCACAAGGCAGCTGATGCCGTCAGCTACTACTCTCCAACCTCAGAATGTTCCTCTTCTTTTAAGCTAAAATCTATCTGTTCAGTAACTTGATTGACTTTCCTGAAACAGCAAGACTAAGCCGATCTCCTCTTCAGTAAGTCTTTAGGGGATGCCCAAAACTACGCCTCCTGCCCGCCTTTTCTGTGTTTCTAATCCCTTAAGGGGTCTCACTGTGTTAATCTTACATAGAACAGACCCACACTGGGTGCCTGGGTGGCTCAGTTGGTTAAGCGTCTGACTCCTGATTTTGGCTCAGGTCATGACCTCAGGGTCCTAGGATTGAGCCCTGCATTGGGCTCCACACTGAGCATGGAGCCTGCTTAGGATTCTCTCTCCCTCTCTCCCTCTCTCTCTCTCTCTCTCTCTCTCTCTCTCTCTCCCCCCCCCCCCCCCCCCCCCCCCCCC
>LNAC01000116.1:4200804-4290348 GCA_002007465.1 Ailurus styani
CACACATACTCTCTCTCTCAAATAAATAAATATATCTTAAAAAAAAAAAAACAGACCACGTTGCTTCTCAAATACATACTTTCCCTCAAATACATACTTTCCTCTAGGGTCCCTACCTCACATAGTCTCTACTCGTCCCTATATCCCTGGGAGAGAACTCACCACACAACATGATCTTTCATGGAGTAATCACCTGCAAGGCAGTTACTGGGCAATTGTGTTTACCTAAGGCTGTTTTAAAGGATTAGTTAGCATATCTTGAGAGGAATCTGAGACCCCCCCACGGAGAGTCTTCCATTTATTGTACATCTTTTGAAACCCTTCGCCAGTCTTTATTTACTTATAATTTGTATGATCCTCTCTTGTCGGGCTTCCCTTAGAAAAGCCGTATTTTAGAAAGATGTTTACCCAAGTTGATCCCATTGCATCNACGGAGAGTCTTCCATTTATTGTACATCTTTTGAAACCCTTCACCAGTCTTTATTTACTTATAATTTGTATGATCCTCTCTTGTTGGGCTTCCCTTAGAAAAGCCGTATTTTAGAAAGATGTTTACCCAAGTTGATCCCATTGCATCCAGATGCCTGTTAATTTTCAGGGAGCATACGCTCTACTCTTAAAAAATGTGTGTTTCATTGGGATCATTTCATTTAGGGCAGGCCACTCGAAATGACTCTCTTGGGAGAATACCAGAGTATCTCTCATAACTCAAGCCCAAGAAGCAAAGCTGGTCCTTATCAGAAACTGATAAGCCATTTTGAAATCGAGATAGCTATGGGAGCATTGATTTATGCATTTATTTCCTTTCCTTTCTGACAATGTGGTCTCTCATTTCAGTTTCTATTTATATAGCCTCTTTATTTATTACAGAATAGTTAAGTGTCTCCTATACACCATACACTATTCACAGCCCTGAACAAAAGTCCCTGATAACATGGAGCATATATTTTAATGGTAAATAGAGATTATAAACAGATAACTTTGTCAGGTGATGATGGATTCCGTGAAGAAAAACAAAACAGGGTAATGAACATAGAGAATGATGTTGGAAGGGAAGCCACTATTTTTTTTTTTAATAAGATAGTCCTGGAAGTCGTCACTGAATAGATGAATGTAATTAGAGAGCTCAGGGACAGTGAAGGAATGAGCTATACAGATATATACTTAGTAATATCCTGGTGAATTAAAGCCTTTTACCAGACACCATTCGGAAAGGGGACTGTGACATTTTGGTAGAAAAGTATAATTTAAAGCCCAAGTATGAGGCATAAGATTAAGTAATACTGGAGAGGATAATTCACCCTCAACAGGGCTTGAACCTAAACTGGCTTCATATACACACAGGCATTCATCGCTCTCTCTCTCTCTCTCTTTCTGTTTTCCAGGTAGACTATTTTCTTTGTCAAGGTCCACACTTATGACCCAAAAGGGTCTCCCCAAAATGGTACATTTGGCTTTTACACTGATGAGACTTTCAGAATTCGTAGCTGTTACTTAGCTAGCTGACTCAGTCTCTCCCTTTCCCAATACCAGGCTTCCCAAGGAGATGATCTGATTGGTCAGGCTCAGGTGTTGGATAGGAGACCCTGGGTCAGGAGAGGGTAACCCCAGGGCTGAAAGAGGGGACAAGGCACTCTGGGGGAAATGGCAGCAAAAGAGGTTGGGAAGATGTGCGAACACAGTGACAGATGAGGCTGAAGACATAGGGAGGGTTGGGTTGCAAAGAGCCTTGAATACATGACCGGAGGAGCCTGAGTTTTCTCTGAAAGTGATGGCATGAGGGCCCTTGAAAGATTTTAATCACGTGTAACCCAATTGTGGGAGATAGTAGCCGCTTCAGGGAATGAGGAACTTTGAAGCCATGCACAGGTCGTTCTAACCAAGGTACACACAAGGCAGAATAGAGTATCAGGTTTTCAATTGAAAATGATTGAAATTTTATTTATGTTTGACACTCCTTGTGTTTCCAAGCATCAGACTTAACATTAAAATTTGTCCTGAATTATAAGAATAATAAGTGTTGAAACTCTAAGCAAAAAGGCAGCCAACATGCATTTCCAGGGAGAAATCGTTCAATTGTTCGTGTTTATTACTTCCAAACGGGAATAGCTCCAGGTTCATAATGCTGATTTTGTTACATGGCTTTCTCTGAACTGTGGTTCAGATGAGTGCATAAATATTTGGTTTAATATTTCTTTGGGAACTGTAAAAATCTGAACTGATGGAAGGGAGACGAACAGAGCAATGGTGAGGAAGGAAAGTTGGTTAAGAGATTAAGTGTGTGTATTTCAACAGTGCCCAAGGGCATGATTAATTTATTATCCTTTTAGATGGCAGAATGCATGCAGAAACCTCCAAATTACGCCATTACTATGACAAAGCTAAGAGGGCGTGAGAAGGTAAAGATATTCCTGCCAGGAATTTGATGTATGGGGAGAATGGTTGACCCACTGGATACATATAAATCTGGGAATGGAGACTTGAAAGTCCCTAATCTTGGCTCTGCCACTGGCATAAGGCCTGAGATGAACATCTCTGCTCTCAGCCTTCTTGGGGTGGGCATGGCACCCGGAGGCCAGACTGGAGCACTGTCAACAGCACCAGGCTCTGAAATTTTGTTGATTCTACTTCTGGGCTATTTCCACTCAAGCCAGCATACATTAATTAGTTAGCCATATGGAGTCAGGCTTAAAACCACGGGCTCTGGATACTTGGATTCAAATCCAAAGTTTTTTCCTAGCTTTATTTTGCCAAGGTGTGTGGGACTCAGTTTATTCCTCTGTAAAGTGAAGATTATTGTCGGTACTTGTTCCATAGAGCTGTTGTAAGGATTAAATAGAACTAATGTTTAGAATAGAGTGTGGCAAAGAGTTCACGTTCAATAAAAAGTAGTTCTGTGGTTGTCCTCTTCCTCCTCCTCATCACCATCATTATCATCATTTAATAGTTATAAAAAGAACAACTGCATTATTGAACATTTTATGTATTTAAGCATTCCATATGTCTCAGATCGTTTACTCACCATATTCCTTTTAGGATGGGCATTATTTCCCCCATTTTGCAGAAGATGGGGATGAGGCTCAGAGAGGCCATTTTGCTTACAAAAGTCCACATTGCTCATGAGCCCTGAGCCGGGATGAAGACACTTCTTTACGTATCTTCCAACCCTGTTCTCCTAAACACTCTTCGCATTAGTCAGGATAGGTTAAGCTTTGCTGTAGTGATAAGCAATCCCAAATTTCAGTGGATTGAAGTAACAGAGGCTTAGTTAAGCTCTATGTCCACTGAGGGTCAGGTGGAGGTTCTGCTTCTCCTCACCATCATTCTTTCCTTGGGATCTAGGTGGATGAAATCACCACTGTTTGGAAAATTGCTCATCACATGGAGAAGGCAGAAAAGAACATGGATAAGCACAGCATAGCTCCTAAAGCTTTTGCTCAGAATTAGCTAGAGTGACACATGTCACTTTCACTCATACTTCATTGGCCAAAGCAAGTCATATGGCCACAATCAACTTCAAGTGGCTGGGGAAATACAGTCCTACTATGTGCCCAGAAAGAGAGGAGCTAGAAGAGCACAGCCTCGGTGATCCTACTATCATAAGTCATCCACAACTAGAATAGACTGCAGATATAGAAGATCTAGAGTTTTTACCAGTGATTTCAGGGACCATCTTGATTTTCAGTAGACTAACAAGAATGAAGGTCAAGGAAAATATTTAGCTTATTCTCTTGGACAATAAAGGATGTAAAAGTATGATACTAATGGCCAATGAATGGACTTTGGGTCTAGACAAGAAAGGCACAATGACTGAGTGATCCAAAAATGACCCTCTTTCTCTGATCTGCTATAGAATCTTCCAGTACATGTGTGATGTTGCATAATCTAGACTCCAGGGAATGCACAGAAGTGTGAGCCGCTGGGGATGGCAAGGACTCTAGGACTCATAAATGGTCAATAAATGCTTTGAATGGAAGGAAAGGAGGTGGAGGGAGACCGTGTGTTCGAGGAAGGAAACATCTTTTCAAAAGTCATGGGAGAGAAACTAGCCACGAGGCTGAGAGAATGGTGGTATGAGTTTGGTATATACTATTAACAAACGTAAACTGAGCTCTTGCAGTGAGAACAGCATTTAGATATAAAAACAAACTTAGATATGCAGAGTCATACAACCTTTGTCTTTTTGTGACTGGTTTATTTCACTTAGCATAATGGCCTCAACTTTTTTCCATATTATAGCATGTGTCAGAATTTCCTTTTTTTAAGACTGAGTAATATTCCATTTTATGGCTATGCCACATTTGGTTTATCCACTCAACCATTGTTGGACACTTGCATTGCTTCCACATCTTGGCTATCATGAATAGTGCTATGGAATACTCACTCTTTCCGTGTGCCAATGGGTCATTTAGTAAAGATGGTATCATACGTGGCCACTGATAATTTTTTTAAAACCTCAAAAGTAGAAATTTCATAAGCCACATTATTACACAAGTTGGAAATAAAAATTAAAATATTGTAAATACTCATAAATTAAGAAATAGTGTCATAAAAAATTCTACAGCATAGAGAAAATACCCTCAAAATTATGAACTATCAGAAATAATGCCGGGCGCCTGGGTGGTTCAGTGGGTTAAAGCCTCTGCTTTCGGCTCAGGTCATGATCTCGGCGTCCTGGGATCGAGGCCCGCATCGGGCTCTCTGCTCAGCAGGGAGCCTGCTTCCTCCTCTCTCTCTGCCTGCCTCTCTGCCTACTTGTAATCTCTCTCTCTGTGTCAAATAAATAAATAAATAAATAATCTTAAAAAAAAAAAAAGAAATAATGCCAAAAAATTGCCCACAAATTAACACTGAATGCTCTGGAACTCAGCATAAGCTGTACTTAGGCATAATCTTAAATGTCTTTGCTATGAAAGAAGACAGACAAAGCTGGTGTGATGACAGGGCAAATAGATGAGGAGTAAGAATAGTGGATTCAAATCTTGTGTTCCTTCCCAAGGATACCACCCTGCCCTTAACCTTAGTGACGTCCGTGGCACAACGGGAACCCTTCGAACGTGGCGGTGGGCACAGCCAGCCTGAGCTAGGATGAGAACCACAAGCGTATATGGCGGATCTGTGGCTATCATCCACCTTCTGTGGATTGCCAGGACACTGGTTCAGTGTTTCTGCACCAGGGCGCTGCGACTCTGGCCTTGGGTTTTCCCTAGTTCTCCTCGTTAATTTATGACCTAGTGGCTAAAAGTAGTTGAGCAGCATGAAGGGGAGGGAAGGGCATGGGTCTAACAGCTGCCCAGACCGCTGAACAGTCAAGTTCAAAGGCATGTCAAGGACTAAACCACAGCTGGGAATTAATTAGTGCTTACAAATCACCTTAGGGAACCAATCTAATGATAAAACAAATGCCTTCTAATAACTATAGAAGTCAGTAAGTGGGGTTTTTTTCCTATTTAACATGGAATAGACAACATCTTCAAAATCAGCATGTAAATCAAGCTCCAGTAATTCCTCTTACATGTTTAAAAAAGGGATTACCAAAAGTATTCTAAGGGCAAGGGCAAAAATACCCCAACCTCCATCCTCCGAAGACCTATACTATTTACATGCAACTTATTCCCTTTGGTGACTTGCGGGGGAGGAAGTGAATCAGTTTTTAGTCGTTCGTCCTTTTGATCATATTGTGTGTGTGTATGTATGTGTGCGTATAGCCTTCTATCTTTTGAAAATAAATGTCTCCTGATTTTCTAAACAGAAGAATTAGAAGCATCTCTTTAGTTGACTATGACAGGGAAAAAGCCCCAGGGTACTCATCAAGGAACTGCTTTGCCGGCAAGCACAACATCTACTTAGACAAGAGGTCTCCACACAAGTGGACATTTGCAGATGATTAGGACAGGGAGGGCTCTCAGTCCCTTCCTGACTCCTAGGCATCACCATTGCCTAGGAGTTAACTGTTGGGATTTGTAAAAAGAGAAATGAAACTGATGTTGCACAGGTGACGCAGCCACATTTTCTTAAAAACGGGTAAGACAATAGACCTTATTTTTAATATGTGAGTTGGGGATTATGAGCATTTTGTGATCCTATAGAAACATGCAAGTAAAGTTGCACTTCTTTAGTCAAAGCTTTAATCAAGTATCTTCTGTGTTCCAGACCCAGGAAATTTTAAAGAGAATAAGAAATAAATAGCCCAAGGGACAATCACCACCAACAACAAAGAGGCCATCTGCTCTCTTTGCTGGAATAGACCTCGCTGGTGATCAGGGCTAGGCTCCGAGGATGAGGTTCAGTCCTCATGGAGCAGGACAGAGGAGGTCAAGAGAAACTTCAGTAAGTGGGCAACCCGTGGTCCCGAGTCCAGGCAGATGAGGAGGGGTCTCCAGCACACAGGCTGGGGGGTGGTAGTCCCGCTGCCCCAGGTCCGACGAAAGTCAACAACGTTCGAAAGGCCTGTGGTTGGTTGTAGGCAAAGTTAGCTTTGTAGAATCAGGTGCAGACCCATCAGGAGGGCCCCTGAGAATTGATCCTGGGAGGAGTAGGGAGCCATGATGAGTTCTAGCCTGGGATCTGTCACGGTGAGATTTGTGTTTCTATTTTAGAATGGGCATTCTGGTTGCAATTAAAACAGGAGATGAGAAAAAAAGAAATCAGAAACTTGCAGGCCAGTGAGGAGGCAACTATCACATTGATTTACTTACTCGGTGTGCAAATATTTATTGCACTGTGTACCATTCTAGGCCCTTAGAACAAAACAGGCAAGTCTCTAGTAGAGATCTGAGTTCAAGTATAGACACAGGAGATCAGGGCAGAAGCTCTTCATTAAGCGGAGTGTACAAAGCTTGGTGACTGTGTCATATTTATATATGGAATACATTTTCCATGGGGGGAAAAAACTCATGTCAGTACAATGAAGGAAAAATCTGAACCACGCAGAGACACCAGAATGAACAATTAAAAACCACACTGACGGAAGGCCATGTGGGGTTCTGGACTGGATTCTGGATCAGAAAAAGGATAGAAGTGGGAAAATTAGAGAAACCTGAATACATGACTAGAGCTTGGTGAATTCACAGCCCTGTGTCACACAGTTGTGACCATGTTGGGTAAGATGTTAACATTTGAGGGAATTGGATGAAAAGTACATGGGGTCTCTGTACTATCTTTGCAGCATTTCTGTAAATGTAAAATTATCCCCCCCAAAAGTTTACACGTCAACTTTTTTAATGCATCCCAGCCACGTTGAAAAGAAAAAAACATTGTAGAATAATGTTAACAGAATGATCCTACTTGTGGGAAAACGTTCAGAACTGCTGTATATCCTATGAGTGTGTATGCGTATGAATTCATGGAAGAATACCTTGAAACTACACACAACCAGAGGACAGAGGTGGGAACAGGACTTAGGGGATTCGGAGGAGGGCCTTGGTTTGCCCGAAAATGCTAGTTTGTAAGAAATACGCAGCAGGGGCGCCTGGGTGGCTCAGCGGTTTAAAGCCTCTGCCTTCGGCTCAGGTCATGATCTCAGGGTCCTGGGATCGAGGCCCACATCGGGCTCTCTGCTCGGCAGGGAGCCTGCTTCCTCCTCTCTCTCTGCCTGCCTCTCTGCCTACTTGTGATCTCTCTCTCTCTGTCAAATAAATAAATAAAATCTTTAAAAAAAAAAAAAAAAGAAATACGCAGCAGGACTCTCCTTTGTGATTCAGATCAAGCAATCACTGCCTCAGTATTTCTTGTCCCTCCGTGGGTCCAGAGGACCCCAGTCCCGGCTGCGCCAGGCCCCCCAGCTAGCGGGCCTGCTGGCCGCCCCATGGCCACCTGGGAAGTTCCTTGACCCAGGTGCACAGCAAGATGCCTGTGGGCTTGCTCACATGCCCTTCCAGGCTGTTGGCACCCAGGGCCTGAGTTTTTTCTCATCATTAGTTATGGTTTTTTTCCATTCAAGCTGAGAGGATAAGTAAGTAAGGCAAAAAAAAAAAAAAATCCCACTGTGAAAAGAAGTGCTGAATTACAAAGACCAATAGGAAAGAGCAGCTAATTGTGAAGCCCCGCTATGTGGGATAATGGGTGTTAACAGCTGCGGTGGGAGCCCAGACTCACAGCAGGATTTGTTCTGACCAGAAGGAGTGCCCTGGATTTCTTAAATCCCATCACATTAAACAACAACAACAAAAGGGCCACCCCCGGGGGCCAGAACCCTGAAGTAGCACAGGGTAGTTTTCAGGAGTTGAGCGCAGTGTAATAAAGCTAGCACGGGAGAGCTCTGATGTGTGGCTGAAAGGCCTCCTTGGGTTTGTGGCCATGGCACACCCGCTATCTCCCCAGATCAGTGAGGCTGGAGGGGGCTGGGGTCCCTCTGAAGTCCCACCTAGGGACCCAGAAGCCGGAGAGGTGGTGGGTGATTGCCAAATCCAAACCGAGCCAGGGCTCCTGGCTTTTCCCTGGAACGCAACCCCCACCCCCATGCTTTCCCCTCCAAGGTTTCCCCAAACCATGGGGTATTTGATTGCAGTGGGATATATCAGTCTTGGGGAAGTAGCAACTCTGCTTTATGATATTCTAGAAAACAGGTCTTTAAAAGAGCTCCTCATAGTGTCATAGTTTAAAATAGGTCTTGAGAGGAGTAGCCAACCAACCCCTCCTCTTGTCTGCAGAAAGCTCCAACCCATGGCCGTGGAAACCAGCACCAGTTATAATGAGTATGGATGGGGCCGAAAGCTGTCTAAATCAGCGGGCCTCAAACTGGCGTGCGCATCGGAATTATAGGGGGCTTGTTAAAGCCCATGTCGCCGGGCCTCCTCCCCCGGGTTCCTGATTCAGGAGCCCTGGGGGTGGGGCCTGAGAATGTGCATTTCTAACGAGGCGAGGCCCTTGCTGGTCCAGGCAACCACGGTGTGAGACGGGTCCCTGGGCTGGTGGCCCCTTCATGCTCATTAGTCTGGGGTGCCATTCTTGGTGAGGCTGTGGGTGCTTCTTCAAGGGGGACACGGTTCTGAGGACCAGGAGGCAGAATCAGTAGATCTGTCAAAAGGAAATATTGAGAGGGAGGGATCATGCAACGTGAAGCAGACATGCTCACAGTGGGACTTGCTTCTTCTCTGGGTGGAGGTCATTTAAACCCAGCGGCCAAGACCCTGCTTCTGTGGGGTCAGTTGGCTCACGCTCTTGGAGAGCAAGGAAATGACCCAGACCTGACCTTGATGATAGGAGGAAAGGTGGCCGGGGTTGGGGGGGATTTCTGGGTCCAGAATTCAGTGCTGAAGGGCGAACAGAGAAATGGGAGGGTGGCCATACTTGCCCCGGGAGAGCCTTCAGGACCGTCTCCCACTGCGTGCCTTCCAGGAAGTCTGGGGTGCGGTACTCCCAGCCCTTTCTGCGCAGGGAAGGGTCCAGAAAGGAGATCAGAGCACAGAAGACTTCCCCTGGCAGCTCTTCACCAGTGAGCTGTGTCTGGTACACAGACGGGGTCACAAGTCCACTCCTGGGGACAGCACAGCTCATGTAGATTTCCCATGTTCATTTCCCATCGCACTGTCTCGTGACTTAATATGGCCTTTGGAGGGGACCTGCCTACCTGAAGTGTTCTCGGGAGAGCAAGAGGAAGAGGTTTTAAACCACAGTTGGGCTGAAGTGGTAAAAGCCAGAAGGAAGGGACGGTAAACAGGGAGGTGACAAAGAAGGTGGATTTGGGTCAGCGGCCCCTTCCCACAGTAAGCCTGTTTCCAGAGCACTTCTCTTCCCAAACCTGAGATGTTTGTGAGTCTTGTGTTTTAAAAGGAAATTTGTTCTCTTAGAAAGGGATTCTTTTTTTAATATTATGGTTAAGAAGCTTTTTTATGCCTAGAAGTCTCAGTATTACCCAATGACAAGGAAGGTGTGCCGGTGTGAGTTTTTCGTGCTTATTACTCTCAGGAGGGTAATCATTAGCTACAATTCATGGAGCGCCTCCTGTGTACCAAGAAGTGCACTTGGCACACACTATCTCATTAAACCCTCAACAGCCCAGGGACACGAGGGGGGATTTTCCTCATTTTACGGATGAGGAGATGGAGAGCCAAGAAGGCAAAGAACCATTTTCCAGGTCCCAGAGCTGACTGCTGGCCCAGCTAGCTCTAGGGCCTCTGTCTGAATGGTGGTGTTCTCTATTAAACAGGTACTGGAAGTAGTTCCTGCTCTATGCCAGGCCCTGGGCCAGGTACTGGGATCCCGGGGTGATCCCAAAATGCTGGGGCTGTTGACCTCATGGAGTTCCCAAGCAGGAGGGAGTGGGTCATGGGGAGAATGCCAGTTGGATTAAATCAAGTCAAGCAGTGATTACAAACTCTTTTCATCAGAAGATATAACACATGCCTTATTTTTAGTCTTGCTTTAGATGATATTTTATGTTAATCTTAAAAATGCAAAGAGAGATAATTGGTGTTTAATCAAAACTCTCAGTGTATTTAAGTAAAGTTTTAAATCAAGGGGGGAAAAACCACCATTGCTTTATGGAACTGTGTCAGGCTCTGACTCAGTTGGTCACAGTGAAGAACCTGGGCATGAGGGTCATGCTGCCTTAGGCACCACTGCCACCTCGTGGCAGCCGTTGGAATTGCAGGCTTGGCGGCCCCAGCAATGGTCTCCCAGGGAGGCTGATTCTGCCAGAAGGCAGCCCATTTCCAGTCCTGTCCCCCCAAAACCCTCCAGGCACCGGTGACAGCGTTCTTTCCAATAGGTGCCTGGTCATTTGTAAATTGGTTACAGCTGGATCAATATCAGCTTTCACTTAGCTGTCTGTCCTGAATGTCTACTGTGGCTGTGACCTTTAAATTGTTACCATAGGAAAAAAAAATTGTTAACTTCGAGTTCATGTTCACAGATATTGATGATAAAGTGACCTTAAATATGCACGAATCCTTGGACAAACTCTAGAACCAATTCATGCAAATAATGGTTCTCTCTTTATCTGGGATTCTTCAAACACTATTTTAAAAAAAAAAACATAGTTTGAAAAAAAAAAATACCACCATAGTTTGGCTCCTCATTACCCCTCAACCTCACTCAGGCCACGGTGGATGACTCCCAGTTTCTCCCTCGCCTGCTTGCTGCCTGTGTCTGCTTTTCCCCCTGCCTGGAACTCTCTTCCTCCATCTTATCATCTGAATGCTCTTCAAATGTCAGATCAAGCCTGACAACCTGTAGGGAATGATCTTAAATTCAGACGTGTCAGCGTTGCATAGCAATGTCCCTATAGAAACGGAAGGTGGGTTTTGAATCCCGTCTTCATGTCGTCAGTAGCTGTGACCCTGGCTGCATCTCACTATGTCTCAGTGGCTTCATCCATTAAGTAGGAATGATAATGTCCCCACACCATTAGCATTATGGTGAGGTTATGTCTTTTTTTTTTTTTAAGTGTGTAAATGTGTGCAAAATGCTTCCTGGGCATCATGGCTTCTACCCAGAAGCAATGGTCCAGGTGGCATGGCTGATGACTGAGTTTTGTAAATAGTTAGAACTTCTCTCAATGTCTGCCTACTACAAGATTGCCCACTCATTTTTTTTCCCCTTGTCTATTTGGTCTTGCTTGCAGGGGGGGAAAAAAAGATCTCTTTCTTGAGAGTAACAATAAAAATGTCCAATCTGGAGTGGAGTGATTTACCTCCTAGATCTATCCCTACGTGTGCGTCCCCCTCCCCCCATGCCGGTAAGCTTCCCCAGCTGTAAGCTGCAAAGATTTGCATGTCGATGAAAGGTGTTAAGCAACGATGCTATTTTCGGTGATGCTGTTTTAGTCAAGTTCATCCAGCCGCTCTGTGTTGGTACCTGTGATTAGTGGATTGGTCACAGAGTAATGTTGAAAATGTGCTTTCTCTGTGTTTTCCAGCCAGAGTCTTAAATGTCGTTCTGTTTCTCTGACCAGGTAGTCGATAGTGACAGACCGGAAGGGTCCAGGTTCCGGCTCACTGGAAAGGGAGTGGATCAAGAGCCTAAAGGAATTTTCAGAATCAATGAGAACACAGGGAGCGTCTCCGTGACACAGACCTTGGACAGAGAAAAGATCGCTACTTATCAAGTGAGTGTTCCTCGAGTGCCCACCCTGCATTGCAGACGTGTGGTTTTCCGAGATTTTTGTCTTCCCACTGAGCTCGTTATTTCTGTGCTTCATCAAACCCAGGGCTGTGTGGCTTTGACTGCGTCTCTCTGGGAGCCGAGGGGCATTGAACTCCAACAGAGAAACAGTGGGGGCCCCTTCTCATCACCAGAGCCTGCGGGCCTTTGTGAGACTTGGGGCACTGGAGACCGAGAAGGGGAGATACTTGGGGGAATCACAGAGGAGGTCAGACCGCGAGGGCAGCTTCGGCTTTCCAAAAACCGGCACAATTATGAATAGCTATAAAAGGTGTGACCCCTTGGATGGGATCATTGTACTTTTAGAAATCTATCCTAAGGAAATAGGGAGGAATTTAGATTTTTGTGCAACGGTGTTGTAGCTAGACATGATCCTTAAAATGGAACCAATTTTGCTAAATATTCATCAATGGGATAGTGGTTAAATTATGGCACAATTTTGCAAGGAAGTTTTGTTCAACTGTTTAAAATATTTTTGAAGAACTTCTAGTTACATGGGAGAAATTCAAGAAATTGAATAGAAACAGTCAGACAAACACATATGGTATCCTCCACACAGATTAAGTATTTGCACATATCACAACGGGTGTAGATTTGTGAAGAAACATGATGGAAGAAAAATCAAAGTGTTAATGGTCGCGTTTGGGTTAGTGACTTTTTCTTTGTGTTTTCTGATTTTTTTTCTACAAAGTATATAATAAGTTGCTTTTTTTAAATGTATTTTAGAGAGGGAGCTTGAGTGGGGGGAGGGACAGAGGGAAAGGCAGAGAGAGAGAGAGAGAGAGAGAGAGAGAGAGAGAGAGAGAAAACTCAAGCAGATTCCCTGCTGAGCGCCAAGCCCAAGGCAGGGCTCCATCCCAGGACCCTGAGATCGTGACCAGAGCCAAAACCAAGAGTTGGATGCTTAACTGATCGAGCCACCCAGGTGCCCCTCAAGTTACTTTTTTATGGAGAAATAAAAGGCTCATTGTAAAAGGATAGTTGCAGAAGCAGATACCCATTCAGAACACACAGACCAAAGCAGTAGCAAACAGATACTGGGGTGAAGCACTAAATCTCACATGGGCTTGAGGTCAGTCCTCTCCCTCTCTACAACACCCCAAAAGTTCCTTTTTCACAGCCTGCGTTATGGACCCAGGCCTCTGAGAGTAGTGAGCTCATTCTTTGAGGAGCTAGATGGAGTTCTCAGCCATTTTCAGGAAATGCCCTCCATGGGGCGCAGTGCACTGAGCTGCAAGCAGGCACTGTGGGAACAAGGTTCAGCCAACAGTGTTTGTCTTGCATCATCATGGCCCTGGCCTGTGCGTTTCCCTGGATCGGGGTCAGGAGGTGGTCATCAGTTCATAGGAGAAGATTGAGCATCTCTGGTTTTCTTGGTCAAACACCGCCCAAGAATAGTCCAATCCCACATCGGCAGCACGACTCCCTCTCCCCCAAAAGCCGTGTTGTCCCTTTACTGCAGGCAGAGGGTGGAGGGACGCGGCACTGGAAAGTAAGTGCTCTGGACGAGAAACAGGTACCCTGGGGTCAGGCCCGCCCTGTCCGCCTGAGCTGGTGACCTGGGGAAGACCACGTGAGCTCTGGTCCTCAGGATCCCGTCCATCCAGTGCGAGTCACACTCACCTCCTTATGGGATTGCTCCGAGTGTCCAGGGCGGAGAAGACAGTGTAGGGTGTTGCAGGGATTCGAGTACTGGACAAATAGAAGCTGCCCAGGGAAGGTGCCGGAACCCTGTCCTGCTGAGCTACGTGCCCGAGGGCCCGGGGTCCGGGGAAGGCTGGGCTGTCTCTCAGACCCTGCTCCCAGAAGCTTTGCCACAGTGTGGACTCTGCGAGCACCTGCAGGGGCGCCATCGGTCAGCGATCGGCGACCGGTGAGCCGCGTGTCCTTCGTGTACACCAGGGGGGAGTCTGGTTGTTGTTGGAACTGAATGTCGCACCCTCTGAAAGCGGTGACCTCGACACCAACCAGACGTGACGTGGCTGCTGCCCGGGTCCAGCTGCGGCAGGAAAAGCCAGCCCCAGACTCTAAGTGCATGGCCTCGTCTCTTTCCACGCCTGCCATGGGAACATCCACTAACTTTCAGACACGGGAAACTAAGGATACAATAGATGTTATGATTTTATAGCACAGAGATCACGTTTAAGAGCTCTGGTGGAGCAGATGGCCATTTGACGCTCAGCACGGCTGCTGACTGAGCTGTGTGATCTTGGGCAACGCACTTACCCTCTCTGAGCTTATGATTCTCATCTGGGAAACGGGGATAGTACTAGGGCCTCTAAGGACTGTCGGAGCTAAAACTGCTAGCTTTAACCAACTTGAGGTTGTTCATCAGTGAGTAAAATAGAGCCTGGTCTGTAGCTTGGAGCTTCTCATATTTTCTCCTTAAAGTGAAGTCATATAATATCACAGCAACCAAAAACATAATTTTGTACACGGCCACATTGGCTGCCTTCAGATGATGTCACAGATGAGCTGTGGGAACTTGGGCAGGGGGTCAATCTCAACGTTCTCATCTGTAAAATGGAAAGGATAATAATACTGACCTTACAGGATTTTACTGGACAAAAGGAGTTAATATGTGTCAAGCCTTTAGAACGATGCCAGAGACACCATGAGCGCTCATGATCTTACCACGTGAGCGAGAGATTAATGATGGTCCAGGAGGGTTGTAGCCCAGCCACCCTTGTCCAGAGCAAGCATGAACTTTCCATGGGTAATCTTGAGTTTATTTTACAGTTTCATAGCATATTGATTAATGAGTCAATCCATTTTTTTCCTACATATATTTGGCTGAGAACCTAGAGAGTCAGGCGCTCCCTGCAAGGTGTTAGGGGAATCCGGTGGGAAACCAGACACACCAGGTTCCCAGCTTTCATGTAGCTTTTGTTTTAATGCCAAGGCTTTGTTTCGCAACAAACTGCTTTAAACTTCTCACCCCTGTGCGGGTGATCTGCAGGGACGCTGAGCCTTGTTCATTGTTAAGTCTTTGTTTCCCCCAAGCACAGGGCCGCACGTGACCAGTAGAGAGATGCTGGTCCTTGCGGGAATGCGGGGTCTTGCAGAGCATCAGGGTACAGCAGCCCCGCAGCAGCCTGGCCCAGAGCCACTCTCCACTGGCCTCGGGGGTCCGGTTTCTAACACCAAACCCCCCACGCCTCTCGCTTGCTCCTCGGTTAGTCTTTGTCCCGTTTCTTTCCTGTCCTTGCTGAGGAATCTCCCCAGCACCCTCTGTCTGGCTCTCCTGTTTCTGGATCTACTGGATTACTCTAGTTAATATACTTCAGGCGCAGGAATGTTGCAACTCCTGTCCCTTTCCTGCACCTATGTAGGAACAGTCTAACCTGATAGCAGTTAGACCCATTGTGTTCACCGTGGTCATCGGTCATCGTGGTTGGTACCAAACAAGCTTCTTTCAGGAGCTGGATCCTCCAGTTCCCGCATTTTCCATTTCCCCTCCAGCAAGTTCTGAGAAGCGGAGAGCCCGTGGGCGAATGAATTTCCATCATAATCGCTCCATTGTTGGTGTTGTTTATTTTAAAGTTAAGGGCTCCTCACGTGCAAGTCAACTGCTACTTGCTCCTTCGCAAGCCCAACAGGAAAGCATTCAGAACTAAGCCTCGGGGATTTGCACAATAAGAAATAACCAGGGATAATTGGTCCTTGGGCCCCCGAATTTTTATCGTCATTAAAGCTACTGTTTACTGAACGCTACGTGGCTGATACTGCGCTAAACACTTCACACACGCTCTCTTACCTCGTTTCACCCAGGAGACTTAAAAACTAGATGTTAACACGATTTTACAGATAAGCAAATAACTGTGAAATAACTTTTGTAAGGTCTCGCAGCGGGCGTATGTAGAATCTGGGGTCCATATCCACTTCTCTCCACCTCTAAAGCCCTGAGCTTGCAACCGCTAAGAAATACTCCTTCCAGTTTTACCCTCTGAATCCGATAGGTGTTCTTCAGCTCCCAGGTTTCTCTGCCAGGAACTCCCCTTACCGGGACTGGAAACGGGGTGTGACTGGCTGGATGGTCGGTGTCTTCCTAAAAACCCTCTTTGCCCATGACCCAATGCCACCTGCCCACATTCCCTACCCCAGCCCCCGAAGGGCTTCCCAAGCTTCTGACCCAAAGTGGCACCTGGTAAAATAATTTAGCTCTTGCAGTATTGGAAGCTGACACATTAATGCAAAGCCTCCTGAAATATTACTCATTATTATGCATTTTGCCAGCATTTGAGTGATTTGTGAACTCTTCATTGGAATAAAGTACTGTAAATGATTCATGAATGACCAAGTTTATGAAATTCTATAAAAATATTAGCAGGTGGTAATGATTCCCTCACACTGTGAATATAATCTGCTGGCTGCGAATTTGTCAATATGGCAGGACAGGAGTAGAGTGGGGGACAGAGTCCGTTAGGCAGGTTGGGGGGCCCGTAGTCAGTCTGGGCTGCGTTCAACGGGAGGTAGGGGGCAAAGCCGGAAGTAAAGACGTCACAGTGGGCGGGTGTCCTGAGCAGGACATATTCACCCTGTTCTGTTATCCACCGTTGGGAGACATACCCAGGACTGGGGATGTCAGAGCTGGGTGGAAGAAAAGGAGAGAAAGAACTAACATTTTCCGGGCACCCTTAGGTGCCCAAGAGCTCTCTCGAGTACTAGATACACAAACCTATGAAACGGGTTTATTATCTTGCCTTTAGGGATGTGTTAGCTGAGGGCCAAAGTGGTTCCCCAGATACATTATTGTTATTAATGTTGGTGTTAATGTTTATTGAACATTTACAACGCGCCAAGGCTCTGTGCTAAATACCTAAATGATGATTGCATTTAGTCTTCACAAAGATGAGCTTAATAACGTTATCATACCCAATTACAGAACCGGTAACTGGAACCACCTGTGTTCTTGGCCTCAGCACACGCGCAGGATTTCATTGTCTCCTTCTGAATATTTGTTCACATTTTCTGGGACATAACTTGCTCTCCTTCGAGCCAATTTCTTGGATACGTCTTGACTTTGTAGTTAAGGTTGTTGCCATAAAATTGGAATCCACCTGGCAGAAAGAAGGTTGCTCCTTCTTTCCTTTCACTCATGTGGCTCTGCCCTATTTCTAACCCATAGGTAGCGCCAAGACAGTTTGGCAGGAAATACATTAAAGTGAAAAATGCTGCCGTCGAGTGGAAATATGTGTATCATAACATTAGCGATTGTAAGAGAACCGAGACATGTAGATGTACCCAGATCGCAGAGTTATTTAGGAGATTAATCTGTTTATAATAATGTCCGTGTTATATACATGGATCACGCATGCATTGCTCGATAGGACGGCACTGCCCTTTACAAGGTCTGTGCTTGGAATGCCCCCCACCCCGGCCCACAGTTGTAGGGACAAGTTACGTCCTTCTTCATCCTGTAGTCTGATTGCCCCCACGGCCGTCTTTCTCCGACAGGAGTCCTGGTGGTTGTCCACAAAACCCCTCCAGCTCGCGTGTAAAGAAAGGGGTTTATTAAAGGGTACAGAGAGCTTATGTAATTGCCAAAGGGACCCAGGAACCTGCCTCACAGGGGACACGCCCAGGGGTGGTGCTGCGTGAAATCCCCAGCCACGGACGATAGTGTTGTAGAGCAAGGTCCTCTGCTGACATTCAGGGCTGCGTAGTTCTTTGTGTTGGGGGCTGGCCCGTGCAGTGCAGGGTGGTTAGAAACATGGCTGGTCTCCAATTCCTAGATCTTAATAGTACCCCGATCCCAGTCTGGACCGTCTAAAATGTCTCCAGATTGTGTGAATCATCCCACGGGGCGTAATTGCCCCTGGCCGAGAGCCAGTATTCTAGAGGAGCTGTGCCTGCTGCCCCCTCTTCCCGCCACCCTGCTCCCTGATGCTCAGAATTGGGTGGTAGCAAGTCTGCCTGGGCTGCCCAGACATGTGGAGTGACTCCGACGGCGTGCTTTCTGAACCTGAGATCCCCAAGGCAGGACTGCTGCCTTATGTCCCACTTCCATTGCCACGTCTAAGGCCAGGATGTCTGCAGGGGGGACCCTGGGTCATATGAAGGACTTCGCCGAGCTAGTAAGGGGCTCCGGGCGACATTGACATCTACAGTGTCAGCCACATCATTGGTACCATCTTATTCCCGGGAGGGGACACTCAGGGATGGGCCTGGCCGTCCGAGGGCAGGTCTCCAGCCTGTGCCCGGGAAAGTGTGTGGCTTCTCACCTCTGATCCGAACTTCTCTCACCGTCAGGGCCGGTCAATCAGTAATGCCTTGGATGATCGTGAAATGCCACGTGATGGAGTGTTTGCTTATTTCTCAGAAACCGGCCTTTTAGTCCAGAGATGAGTGTCTTCAGAATATTTGAGCGGGTACAGGAGACAATGATTCCTGGTAGGAGGCTGCTGGCCCGGGGGTCAGGGGAAAGGACTTCTCTGTCTTATTACATCTGTAGGCCTCGAGCACGTTATTTGTGGTTCTCAAACTTTGCTGCACATTAAAACCATCTGGGGCGATTTTAAAGTTCCTGATGCCCAAGCTGCTCTCCAAACCAATTACATCGGCGTCTCGGAGTGGGACCAAGCATCCGTACATTTCTAAAACTCCAGGTGTTTCCATGGTGAAGCCCAGTTGGAGAACCGCTGGATTAATCTAACCCATCTGTACCCCAGTGTATTCAAACCATTGAGGATAATCACTCCAACCAGGTAGCCTTGTCGTGACTCTCCAGTGAGACAGTACACGGAGGAGTTTCTAACAGAAAAGAGCGGAAAATCCAAGGTCTTCCTTCCTTCCCCTCAGTCAGCTGCCTGACTCTGAGCCAACAGTGAAAACTAGCTACTTTCTGGCATCCCTTTGGACACAAGCACTTAAAAAACCGAAATGCAGACAAACAGAATCGGATAAACAAAGGAACAGGTGGTCTTGGGACCACATTTCGGAAAAATAAATAAACTCCGGATTTGGCCGCGGCCTCTCCACACCCCAGGACCCGACGCGTCTCCATCCGGCTCCTCCCGGTTCCACCCTTCACGTTTCCAAGCACCTCGCTTCGCAGCCGGGCCTTATCTGCCCGGTGCAGCCGGCGAAGGGAGGCGCGAAGAGGGGGGCGACCTCGCCGAGCCTCCGCGTCCCCAGGTCGGGGCGCTCCTGGCTGATTGCTTCTTCGGTCCACTAAGCAAAGACGCTGCCTCACTCAGGGCTGTGGGAGCACGCTTTCCTAGACCTCGTTCGCACAAACTCCTCCGGAGCGGAGCAGCTTGCATCCTGGCAGGTGGGGCCAACCTGACGCCCCTCGGCCTGGTCCCCCGCTAGCCCGGCCCACAGGCCGCACCGCACCCGCTCCCGGAACGTAGACGTGTGACCGCACTGCGCCCCTTCCTTGTCCGTGCGTCTGACGACGGCCCAGTCCACTCAGCGTGGCCCCCTTCCGCCAGGCTTGGTCGCGTTTGTTCTTCACAAATGAAGAATCACAGGCGCCTGGGTGGCTCAGTGGGTTAAAGCCTCTGCCTTCAGCTCAGGTCATGATCTCAGGGTCCTGGGATCGAGGCCCGCATCGGGCTCCCTGCTCAGCGGGGAGCCTGCTTCCCCCTCTCTCTGTCTGCCTGCCTCTCTGCCTCCCTGTGATCTCTCTCCCTCTGTGAAATAAATAAATAAAATCTTAAAAAAAAACAACAAAAAAAAAACAAATGAAGAATCACAATACACCACGACCCGTTTACTCTGAACTGCTAAGTTTACGAATAAGAACGAGTTAAATAATTGACCAACAGCTCGGACTCCCGGTGCTCACACTCCGTGGCCCATGTTTTGTGGTCCCTCGGCCGTGGGCCTGGAGGCCGGCCACTCGGGGACCAGAGCCCACAGACACAGATGAACCTTCCTTGCTAGCTCCCACCAGTTCACCCGCTCCTCTGCACTCATCGACAGGCATGAAGTTTTTCTTTTTTTCTTTTTCTTTCTTCATCTGGTGAAAATGAGCCGCAGAGGGAAGGAGTTTGTTCAGGAGCACAGACAAGGAAGAAGCACAAGCGAGACCATCAGAGCAGGCTGTGCTTCTTCTCTGGCCCCTTAAAGTAAGCTTGACACTCTTGGATTAGAGGGCAGAACATGATGGGAATTATTTTTTTTTTTATGAGATACTGTGCAGAATTGGAGGTGAGGACCAGACGTTAATTAAACCAGTTACGGAAGACAGGGTAAAATTCCAGGTTCAAGCACCATGGCTGTGAAGCCAAGTGGCAAAGGATGATATAATTCAGAAGAGTGCCATCCCCACCCCCTCCCCCCGAGAGCAGGGCCACACTTTGGCGGGGGAAGTGTTGGCAATGAGTGGGTGAGTGACCACGCTGAAGGGCCCTCAAGCGGCCCACTCCATGGCAAGTGCGAAGGGGAAGAAGACGGCGATGTTAACTGTTAGGACAGCCCTACAATTATTGGAGCCCTTCGGACACCAGCTTTGGACATCCTAAGAAATACTTGGGGATTAAGATCGTCGTGGGGACCGGGTTCCCCTTGAACAGGCTGAAAGCTCGACGTTCTCATGATGGGAGATGAATACCAACACGAGTCACGTCCTCACCCGGCGTGGGGGAGCGGCCCACCTCGGTTCTGGCCGGGGCCCACTGGCACGGAGAGGCTCTGCGCAGAGTCCCAGGGTCAACAGGAGCAAGAGGGGGCACACGCTTTGCCCCAGAGCCTCTCTTCTAGCAAGAGAGCTGGAGGGAAGTGGGGCAGCGCCTCCGGAAGGCAGCCTGGGACCCCCAAAACGCCGCGTCCATCTCAGGGCGGGCCCACACCCCGCAGCCCCATCAGGCAGGCTCCAGATCGCCCCAAGACCGACTCAGCCCACGTTCACCGGCTGCCTAATTAGCGGGGCCAGCCGCCCTTTCGAGGTGCCAGGGACGGAACTGGGACAAACCACCAAGGTCCTGCTCCACGGAACTATGGCAGTAAACGGAATCGGGGCGTACACGACATGCCAGGGGGTTGTAAGTACAGGGAATGAAAACGGAGCAGATTAAACATACAGAGAAGGATGTGAGACACCGCGCGGCTCCGGCGGGCCGGGTGGGCGACAGCGGGCTTGGGCAGGTCTGATGGGAGGGCTGAGGCGGGCGTGCTGTCCTAACCTCCCGACCACCTTGACAGCAGGGGCTCTCAGCCACACCGTCAGCCATAACCAGCCGGGTGGTTGTCCCCCCCTCCCCGCTCCCTGGGGACATCTGGCAATGTCTGGACACATGTTTGGTTGTCACAGCCGGGGGGAGTGGTGCCACTTGCACCTAATGGGTCGAGATCAGAGATGCTGCACATCTGAGGATGAACGGGACAGACCGTGCGCACCATGACCTGCAGGCACCGGCACAGGGCTGGCCTCTTAGAGGGTCCGAAGGTAGACCGTGGTTTATTCACTCAAATATTCAAGTTCGAACAGGCAGGAGGTCTGTGTTTGTCCCTGGGGCACCGCAGTAAGGGATACTGCTCCTGTCCTTGCAAAGCTCACCATCTAGTTGGGGACATGGCCCTAGAGCAAGGGTAGGGGTCAGGAACAGCCCTCCGCAGGACGGGACATAAGAGCAAGTGCTTGAGAATAAGGAGTTAGCCGAGTGACAGGGAGGGGGGCAGGTCAGGAAGAGCGTTCCAGGATGAGGGGACAGAAGGAAGGGCTTCGGACCCCTCCGGAGGAGCTGGCAAGCAGGGCTGTCGTGGGAGCCGCGAAATGAACACGACGGGGGGAGAAGGCGGGACCCGTGTGCTAAAGAATGAGCTTAGACATAATCCCCGTAAGTGACAGGCAGATGTTAGAGGATTTTAGGCTGAAGAGTGACATGATCAGATTTGGATTTGGCAAGACTGCTTTGGTTGCCCGCCAAGGATGAGTGGAAGGTAGCAAGTCCTGTCTGCGGGTCTCTGTGGGTCTCCGAAGCCCGAGGGGCACAGATCAGATAAAGAGCATTCGCACCCAGGAAGACCCAGGACAGGCAACCAGCCTCATCGTGAGGATATTAACTGCCTTTGAGATGGATCATAGCAGGAACCAGGGAGCCAAGTCCTGCCAGACCTTGCGGGGTAGGGTAAGGAGCTTGGATTCTATTCTCAGGAAGCCTAGGAGGGTTTTCAGCAAGGAGAGTGACATCCGGTTTGCATTTCAGGCAGATTTATTTGAACAAGTCAATAATAACATACTAATTGGCACGAAGTAGAGATTAATTCAAAAATGCATTCATTTGTTGAGAATCCAGCACCTAGCAGGCACTGGCGGGGAGAGAGAAAAGGTGAAGTCTGCCTTCCGTGAGCTCAGTGTTCAAGCTCCCTTGTGGACGTAAGCCAGAGGTCTTTGCTCTATTCCGAATGCTTGTGTGGAGGAGTTGTGGCGCTTTATGTGTGGGCTGGTCCTCCCCGTTAGTTTGGCTCAGTTCCAGGTCAAGGGAACACTCCTTGTTAAAATTCCAAGCTTTTGGTTCTGTTTTCTATGGGGATTTATCAGTGTGCTATCTCGAGATTATTTATTAAACACAGTTGGCTGGAGCTGTTAGCTATCGATTCGTTTGACTGGCATCTGTTTTAAGATCTTTATTATGAAGAAGGCTTATCTTTTTCTCGCAGTGAGGCATTAGGTGCAAAAAGATCATTTCCATATTATTTTTCTTTCTTCGGAAGGTGCAGAAGTTTGCATAATGGGCCCCTTTAAGAAAGGCCATCTTTCCGGGTGCCGTGTTGGAAAGACGACCGCTAACTGGTTAGGACTGGACTATGCTCGTCGCTCAGGGCTGCTCCTTCCCTGCCTGCGGCTGGGGCCAAGCTGAGCCGGCCTCGGCCTCCCCGAGCGGGCACCCCAGAGGCGGAATTAAGTGAGAGAAGCCTGAGAATTTAGTGAGAAGGCATCCTCACGCAATGATGACTTAGCAAGCCAAACCACATACACGGGCTCTGAGACCGCATTGGCCTCGTTTGACAGGAAGAAGTCAGGAGGAGAGCCCTGTGCTTTTCCAGGCTGAGCTCACCCGCCTGGCTTGGGGTGCATATTCACTGGGGGGTAGCACCCCGGGTGCAGCACAGGCAAAGACCCAAGGCGGAGGTCTTGGCCAGCCATCAGCAAGGCCCAGAAAACCAGGCCCGCGGCATCTCACAATTCATTGCAAATGCATTTTCTGTTTGAGTGTCAGTGCAGAGCCTAATAAACTCTACACATGACAACAGCAAAATATGGCCTGCAGAGCCAGGAAAATTTACTCTCTGCCCCTTTACAGCAAAAGTTTGCCAAGCCCTGGACTAGACTCACCTTCACATCCCTTAGGAAACGGCCGCTCCCGCAGTCTGTTGACAATCTGATTTTAAATGCAGCTGATCAAGCCGTTAATTCCATTTGCAACCTTAGCTCCCCGTTACCTAGAACCTGACATGGCCACAGTTTCCAGGCACCGGGATGTGGACATCCGTGGCGGCCGTTATGCAACCCATCACCATACCCTCTTTATAGATGAGCAAGTCGAGGCACAGAGCAGGTTAGGAATTGATGCGTGGTCACACAGCTTGGAAGTGGTGAATGATCGTAAGCTTGGCCCCAGCCGTAGTCACCTCCCAAACCTGGGGGCCGATGGCACCGCAGGAGCGACTGCAGAGAACTAGAGGGAGGAGACACTCAGTGACCGTCTGTGGCAGCCCAGCCTGTCACTCGCGGATGGGCTCGCCTACCAGAGCTCAAACGTCCAGGCCTCTCCCATTGCCCTCGTTTCTCTTCTCGAAGAGAAGTGTGTTTATGTTGAAGTGTTTAGTGTTTCACTGCAGTGGTTGACGAGGATCATTTTCTTCAGAGCAAGTGAGAATCAGGGACTGGTTGATTTCCATTTCATTCCGGACTGCTTGGGGTCCATCACTTAGCACGAGGTAAGCCCCAAAGAGTGACCTGCTCTGAGGCCCACTTACCCCGTGGATGGCGTGTTGATTGCTGTGCCTCCGAAGGCGGGTACCAGCACCCCGATTCTGACCCCAGGCTCGTCTTCACCACTGGACCCAGGCAGCCCCGGATTCCTGCCCCAGGGCAGTGGAAACGAAATAGCAACAGCCCAGCTCCCCTGCGCATTGACTGTATGGGCGGGAACTAGATGCGCTTCCCGGGCAAGGTCTTCCAAGAGCCCCCGGAGACACTGTTCCAGGCACAAGGCATCGGAGAGTGAATGGAACATGTTCGTTGCCCCCTCAGGAACACATACTCCTAAGAGTCTTGAAGCTGGAGACTCTTTTTTACTTTTGTCATTTGGAGAAACTGAGGCTGGGGGAAACATTAGGTGACGGAGCCGGAGGACAAAGCGGCTTCTCCCCTCCGGAGTGCGGGTGGTGCGCACGGACCCTGCCACACTCCTGAGAGCACTACCTGCTCGGTCCGCTCCCTGTCAGCCAGTGGTTCTCGACTCCGGCTGACGTGGGCCTGCGGGGGACTGGGGACAAAGTCGGGAGACCTTTCTGGTTGTCACACGGGGAGAGGGATGGTACTGGCGTGTGGAGTGTAGACACCAGGAATGCCACTAGACCCCTTACAATCCGCAGGATGGTCCCCACCGCAAAGAATGATCCGGTCCCCAAAGCCACCCGGGCCTCTGCTGAGAAAGCCCCGGGGTAAAATGAGAGCAGCAAGACTAGCCTGGTAGGGTTGCCGTGAGCTTTGCAAGCGACAGCGTGTGAGCTCCCGTGGGGAGCCTGCCGCCTAACCAGCCGGGGCCGCAGCACCCAGACCGCAGGCACACGGGTGACCTGGCCCCCCGGCTCCTCGCGGCTCCAGCTCGCCCGAACCCCTCCACGCTAGTTCTGAGAAGCACCCAGTGATGTCCTAGCAGAGCTGGCCCTCGTGCATTTTTTATTCTTCACAGTGTTTTTAATTTTTTTTTTCTTATTGCGGAAGACAAGTTCCATTTCCTTGCTCCTGAGGGAAAGCTAATTCCAGCAAAGGCCATTTGTCTCTGGTACCTTAAGATCTCGATAATTTACTGCAAGTTTATTTTTATTGAAAATTATGTAGATATTATTCAGAAACACAATTTCCAACTATACGGAACACTTAAGCAGATTATATTTTAAGTGTTAATACATATATTGAGGATATATGCTGGAATGTGCATTTCTCAAAGATACTTTTTCCTTTTTTTATGACTCTCTGCCTTTGAGATCCTCAAACTTGTGGGCTATGAAGTGCTGAAGGATTAAAATATTTTCCAAATGGATATTATGTTATAAGTTATGGGTTGTTACCATTTGACTGCAATTCAAACTCATGACACTTTATATCGCTTATATGATTAATTCAGAAATGATTTGCATTTAAATGCATTTAAGATATTCGACTTGCGATTCCAAATGTACCTATTTTAAGCCTGGCAGAAGCACTCAAACTCTACTGTGTGTGGACCCCCACCCCAGATATGTGGACCTGAAAAAGATTCAGGTATTCACATAGCATAGCTCTTTCGAAGTGTTTCTGAGAAATATAAGAACTGAGAGATGTCCATCAGAACACACACACACACACACACACACACACACACACACATGCATTCATAAGACACACACACACACATACATACACACACACTCCCTTGGGAACATTTGGGAAACACTGGCAGTTTGGGAAACATTGAAAATTATAATTGCTTCTTTAAAACTCACAGCACACATTTAACACAGCAAGGACATTTTAGAGACCAGTGCTCAGGAAGCCTGTTTAAACCAGCCTATTCCACATATTTAAGAACCCAAACTTTCAAGAACATTCTCCCATAAGAACTATTAAGTATTATTAAAAAAAAACACACTGTGGATAATGTTGGTGAGAACAAATATTTCATTAATGAAATCAGAAAGGGGCAGTGGACTTAGAGATGCTTAGTGGTGCCAGCAGTTTCCTGGGATGCTGTATGGTCCGTCATTCTAGAAAAATGATTCTGGAGACATTGGAGCCGTGTTTCTCCATGAATGTAGCGGAAACCAAGCTCTTCTCACTTCCTGTTGTTTCAGTGAGCCCATGAGCTGATAAATGTGGTCTGTGCGCACAGTGGGGTATTACTCAGCCACACAAAGGAATGGGGTACGATGTGGAGGATCCCTGAAAACATGATGCCAAGGGAAAGAGGTCAGACACGGTGTATGCTTCCCCGGATATGAAATGTCTGTGGCAGGGAAACCCACAGGACCAGAAGGCGGACTACTGGGGAGTAGTGGGCATGGGGTTTCCTTGGGGATGATGAAAATGCTTCAGAACTAGACAGTTCGATGGTGGGGCAACATTGTGAATTCACTAAACACCATTCACTTATGCACTTTAAAATCGTATGTTTTGTGAATTCACCTCCATGTTCTTTAAATCATGGGAAATAAAAATGGTGAGGGAGGAGAGGAGGACAGGGCAGGAAACCCAGGTGTGAGGAAAGGGTGGGGGTGGGGAGGGTGCGTTAGGCCAAGGGGGGCGAAGAAGATCAGGGGGCTGTCCTGCCGTGTTCCCCAAAGCAGCATGGACGACTCGTCTGTACCAGACAGTCTGAGGCGAACGTAGCCCACAGAGAGGTTCAGTACCCAAGACTGGCCATCGAGAGAGGGTGGAAGGGCAGGGTCCGCCCGCCTCAGCAGAGAGCTGATGAGGAACCCACACCGTGGTACTGTGTCCACGACCACAGCTTGGTGGGCCAGGCTTATGTCTTTACTCCCAGAGGGAAGCGGGGGACCGCGACACGAGCAAAGTGAACTTTTAGGGCCCTTTATTTGTAGGGACTCCTTCTGAAACCCTGGGACTCTGCGTTCCCCTCCTTACAGTGGACCCCCAGAGTGAGTCACCTTCGGGTTCCCCACAACCCGGCTGCCCCCTGTGATCTAGCCTGGTGAAGCCAGTGTGTCGTCTGACATCGTCAGACTCCGCGTGCGTCAGTGCCTGCCTCAAGCCGGGCGCCCTGCACGTCGGGGAAGGCCTGGACGAGTGCGCTCCGGCGGAACCTGGTGTAGAGACGAAGTGTCTGCACCTTGCCGTCCAGTGCAGCGCAGAGTCCAGGATGGTCGCTACTGAGCTCTGGAACTATGGCTAATGTAAGCATGAAACTGAGATTTTCACCTTATTTAATTTTAGTTCATTTTCATTTAAACGGTCTCATGGCTGGTGGCTACTATAGAGGTGACTGCAGATCCGCGAAATCATGGGTGAAAACGCCACCGTTAGCATCGCACGCGTCTGTGTTCGCATTACATTTACCTCTCACTAGCTGTGTCCTTCAGGGCAAATTGCTTAATCTGTGGGCCTCAGTTTCCTCATCTGTGGAAGGGAAAAATGATAGGACCTACTTCCTAGCGCTTTTGTCAAGACGAAAGGAGATATCGTATGTTGGGTGCACAGAACGGAGCCTCTAATGAGTGCTCTGCTAAACATTATTTGTGCCTTTTGATTTTGGTGATTCATCCAGGCTTTACACTGCAGTGCTTTGAAGAAATGAGGCTCAGAGGGGTGAGGTAACTATACTCGGGGTCATATAACCAACCAGAAGGCAAAAGAGTGGGAATTCATTCCCGTGTGTTTCAATGTCAAGGTCCATGGGCTTGCTGTTGCACGGTGTTCCTTGCCCTTGAAGGCTTGGCTGCCCGGCTCCTTTCTTCCAAGAGAATGAGATAGGGTCTGGTTTCTCCCCTTATGCTGGTCCCTCAGGCGAGCCGCTCTGTCTGTTGACGTGGGCTCTCCAGTAGCGGTTGAAATCCTAGGGCCAACTCGTGAGTGTGTAAGCGGGTGTCTTTCTCCACGGTGCTCTTTGTTTCTTCTTTTTTTTTTTTTTTTTTTTTTTTTTTTTTTTAGATTTTTATTTATTTGACAGAGAGAGGTCACAAGTAGGCTGAAAGGCAGGCAGAGGGAGAGGGAGAAGCAGGCTCCCCGCCGAGCAGGGAGCCCGATGCGGGCCTCGATCCCAGGACCCTGAGATCATGACCTGAGCCGAAGGCAGAGGCTTTAACCCACTGAGCCACCCAGGCGCCCTCTTTGTTTCTTGCATAGGTTGGTTCCAGGTAGGTTCTGGGCTGGACTAGCAGAGAAGACCCTAGTCTCTGTCATCTCAAGCCCCGGAAAGTTCCGATTGATTCAAATCTTTCAGAAGCTCTAATCAACCAATCTTGACTTGTGTTTTAAGACAGTTAATATCCTGTTTGGAATACTTTCTTCTTCCTTCTGCACAAAGCTGTCTCCAAATCCTAGAGAACCAGGTCTGACGTAGATTGAGGCCAGACAGCCTTCTTCGGTTCTGACTTTAGTTATAAAGAACACAGGCGTCCTGTCGTCCTCCCCTCTGGGCTAAGAGCAGAGTTGGGGCCGGGGACGAATCTCTTTTTCAGATCTGAGAGATGAATCAGCCCCTGCAGAACATCCTGTGTGTGCTGGTGAAGGCCTCTCGCTTACACACTCAAGGAAAGCTTCAGAAGCCAAGAATCAGGGCTGGGCTGGGGGCTAATGCCTCACTTCCCACTCTAAAGACACTGTCCGTCTTGTCACACCGGCTGTTTAACAGCCCTGCCCATGTCATTCTTAAGAGAAACAGAGTGAGGTTTCATTGACATGAGAGATCAGCAGTGGCTCGGTTATAAGTTATCACTGCAGAGGGAGAGCAGCTGGGTTCGCTCCTCAAGTCGGAAATAAAAAAGATGAATGGCAGGAGGAAATGAAGTCAGTGCTTCACTGCCTGGATGCTTTGCCGCCAGTACGTGAGAGAAGAGAGGAAAGCCCTTCCTCAACACGGATTGTCTACCAAAGGCAATAATATCTTTCAATCTGAAAAAACATCCATTTGCCACGGGAAGATTCACAGCTCCATGACCCAGGAGGGTCCGTCTTTGGTTACCCATGGAGCCGGGGGCATCGCGCTGACCGGCCCTGTGGAGCTCCCTGTCACTACAAACCCTCCTCGGAGGTGCTGGGGTCCCCGGCATGTCAACAAGACAGAAAGGATCGCATCGTTATAGCCTGTCTACTTCGTGTGACTCTGCTCGCTTATTCTGAAGGGGGCTTCTTTTTCCCACCCCCACCCCCCACTCACTCATTCACGCACTCATTAATTCAGCAGATGCCTATTCGACTCCTACGAGCTGTCAGATATTGTTCGGGACACGAAGCAATGACCCGGAGTTCCCGCTTTCGGGGAACTTACAGTAGGAGAGCAGGCAGGGGATGATAAATGCCCCTGAGTAAAATTAAACTGGGCGAGGAGGATGGAAAGAGCAAGGAGTGAACGACATCCTATTTCATATGTGATGGTCTGGGCTGGCCTTTGTGAACAGGAGACTTTAAGGAGAGGCCTGATGAAAGAGAAGGATGTGAGCTCTGCAGAAATCTGCCTGGCAAGGGAGCCACACAGGTGAGCAGCCAGCCAGACCAGGGCAGAGAATATTACAAGACAGGGCCCTACAGTCTGGCAAGGAGCTCAGGGAAAATCCTAGGGAAAGATTATTTGCAGGTCTATCTTTGCTTTTTCTAGAGTGACCCCAATTCTTTCCCCAGGGCCTGGACCCCTTTCAATAGTCCTGACAGCACATGCAAAGGCCCTGGGGTAGAAGTGAGCTCAATATGTTTAAGGAAGATAGGAGGGGGTGGAAGGAGATCATGCAGGACCTTATAGGCCTTTGTGTGTAATTCGACCTCTGAGTGAAATGGGAAGCACTGGAGGTTTTGAGCAGAGGCAGGATACAACGTGGCATGTCTTCTGCCAGGAATTCTGGCAGGGCTGTGGGAAACAGACGGATGGGGGTTTCAGTGGACACAGAAAGCCCGACAAGAGGCCATGGCAGCAAGCAGCTGAGAGAGGGTGAAGCTCGGGTCAAAGTGGTCAGGGTGGAGGTGATAAGAAGGGGTTGGATGTGAGATATGTCTAGAAGAAACAGACAACAGAATCTGCTGCTGGATTTAAGGTAGGATGTGGGAAAAAGAGGCATTGAGAGTGCTTCGATGTTTGCCTTGAGTCAGAAGGCAGGACGGATGGCCATGCACGGAGGTGGGCTGACTGGGAGGAGCAGGCGCCCAGGGGAAGCCCGTGCCCTGTGGAGACGCCCTTAGACGAACAGGTTGGTCATCTTCTGGTGCTGAAGGGTTTCCTTCAACAGTTTCTGAATTGCAACCAACGTAAACTCAAACCAAGCTTTTCTAAAGCACATGGGTCTGGAGGAGGTGAGTGGCGCAGGCAGGACGGGCTGGGCTGGGCTGGGCTTACAGGGGGCCAAGAGGCCCCCTCCGAGCGAGCCAACCGACGGCGATGGCGACCACGAGATCCACGGTGCAGAGAAGGCCTTCACGGGGCCACGCGGGCCCCACGTACAGAGAAGAATCCTGACGCCCAGCTGCACAACCCCCTCGGAATTGAGAAACAGGGCGCAGGGCCAAGCTTTCTGCCTGGCCAAGGTGTAGTGACCACTTTCTGCCTGCCTGTTTGTTTTTATTGCCGACTTCTCTGTATTTTCTTCTCCAGCTCTGTCTCTACCGGTAGTGTTTGTTTTAGATTTGTGAGCTCCGAGAGGGCTGAGACAGCACGCTTTCTGTGGACTTCGCCGTGTTGGGATAGCACTTTGTTTTTTTTTTCGTTTGTTCGTTTTGTTAAAGATTTTATTTATTTATTTGACACAGAGAGAGAGAGAGAGAGATCACAAGTAGGCAGAGAGGCAGGCAGAGAGAGAGGGGGATGCAGGCTCCCCACCAGGCAGGAAGCCCGATGCGGGCCTCGATCCCAGGACCCTGAGATCATGACCTGAGCAGAAGGCAGAGGCTTTAACCCACTGAGCCACCCAGGCGCCCAGGACAGCACTTTGTAAATAACGGCCCAGTAATTCAAAAACCAGCTAGTGAGTGGTTACAGCGTGTGGAGCGTTGCACACAGCACGCGGCTGAGATTCAAAGGTGTGGCGTCAGGAATCCCTATTTGCCCAGAATTATATTATCATTAATACCCATGTTGGAGGAACAATTTGATAAAGCCCTCGACTGTCTTATCTGCCAGGAACTGTGTTCTGTATCTGACATGGGATCTCTTGATCCATCTGGCCTGCTGAGCCGTGTTTCCCTGTGTCCCGCAGAACACTGTTTCTGGAAAAATGTTGATAGGCACTATGTGTCGGGGTCCCCGAGCCCACCCCCAGTGGTGGTAGTTCTCTAGAACTTACGGGCTCGGCATGAGGTCATTTCGACAGCGAGGCATTATCACAGTGAAAGGAGAATAAGCAAAATCCGCATAGGGAAAAGGTGTGTTTAGCAAAGTTCTGAGAAAACCAGGCCTAAGCTGCAGGGGGCCGGGCTTCATTCTCCCAGCAAAGACTTGCGTCAGCTCGGAACGCCTGCTGCAGAGGCTCCCTGGAGACGAAGTGCCCAGGGCTGTTTTCGCGGACTGGTCACGTAGACACCCTCTGCCTGGCATGCGGCAAGATCCCAGACTTCCAGAAGGAAAGCAGGGTATCTAGCATAAACCATGTATTTTTGCACAAACAGGTTAGGCACAGTGAATCCCTCCTGTCAGTTAGGGAATAGTGAGAACCCTCCCCAAGTTCAAGTTCCAGATGCCGGGCAAGAGGCCTCCTTGGAAGCAGGCGTTTGGAGGGACAGCTGACTTGGGCCCACGGTGTTAGTTCTTTGCTGTGCCCTGTCAGTTAAACTGGCTTCTTTGCCTATAGATTCTAAGGGTGCAGACTCACCTGACCAGGGACGACCCCCCACTGCCCTTCACGGAGCATCTTAGGAGACGTTTGCTTTGTAGGAAATGACCACAGAAGTTTTGGTGGGAAGATGACATCAGTCTCATTAAACTTAAGATCCAGCACTGGAGAAAATCCATTTCAGGAAAAGACAATTTTAGAATGTATGATTTTGTATCTTTTACTTTACACTTCAGCACAGACAGATAATTGTTAATTTAAGTAACGTCTCAGATGTTGCTCAGAGGTACTCAGAGACAAAATGCTGAAGCTGATGTGGGCTCCTTGGATTGTAAAACCTAAGAAACCCATCCAGACTTAGAGCTGTTAGTCGTGGTCTTTACAAACCTATAATCAAGGCGTCCTCTGTTAACTAAATAATTGGCCTTCTCATTTGAAATGTAAATTCGGATTGTTTCTCCACGCAGGAGACATTAACCAGGGTTAGATCTTGAGCTTTGAAATACACTTTAAATGTGTTTTCAGCATATTAAAAAGCCTAATCGAATTCGTGTTCCTTGTAGCACTAGAAAGTTTTTTTGCCTAAATCCGAATTAGTTCTCATTTATTGTTACGATCAAGATTTTAGAATAGGCTTTTATTTATTTATTTATTTATTTTAGATTTTATTTATGTATTTGAGAGAGAGAGAGCATGAGCTGGGGAGGGAGGCAGGCAGAGACAGTGGGAGAAGCAGACCCCCCGCTAAGCAGAAAAACCCAATGTGGAGCTTGATCCCAGGACCCTGAGATCATGGCCTAAGCAGAAGGCAGACACTTAACCGACTGAGCCCCCCACGTGGCCCTATAATAGGCTTTTATTTTGTTACATATTTAGACTGGAATTTATTCATCCTCCAGATGCATTTGCTTTAGAATCATTGATAAAACAAGAGCCTGATTTACACTAACATTTTCTAAGAGAAAGCTTTACAAATTCACCTATGGGAAATTTTTATGTGAAATCTTGAAAAGGACACAGTATTTTTGTTAGTAAAATTTACTATTTTCCCCGTTCGAGTGGTACATGATCATTTCTTTCCTGGCCCACTTCTTCTATCCGCATTTGTAGCCACATTCCTAATCCTATCTCCATCATGGCCTCACTTAGATTTTCTGCTTTGCCAACCTCTGCCTCCCCTGAGATTCTCTACTTCTGAATCACACCCTTGGCCTGACACTCTTCATCTCTGTACTTCTCTGTGGTTCGTTCACCTCCATTTGCTTTTGGTTTTGGTTGGCTTCTATAACATATCCTTTTAGAGGCAATCACCAATTGCTATTGGTTTGATCTATGAAATCCACCTTCCTTGGTTCCATCTAGCGTCACTTTGTCAGGTGTAATGCTCATTGTGACTCATGTAAACAGGTGAGACACTCCCTTTTGTCTTTGAGACACCAGTGTCTAGTCTTCTCCAATGTTGCTGCCAGCAGCTTCACCCTGGATCTGAGGAGTTCTTACTTAAACCCCCAGTGCTTCTTTGTTGACTTGAGAATAAGTCCACGTGGGACATAGCCTCTTCACCATCTGCTTTCTTCTTCAATTCTCCTTCTGCTTCTACTCCAGTCCTTCCAGACACTGCTTCTGTTCTTGCCACAATGAACTGCTTGTCGTTTCTTCAGTCTCGCCTGCTGCCCCAGTGCCTTTGCACACCCATCACTAATGGGAAGTTGGAGTGGCTTCCACATTCTGGTGATGATTGGCATGAACCAGGAGAGATGTCTGATTTGATTCAGGGGAGGGCTGAAAATGGATGTCAGAATGTTTGAGTCAGGTCTTAAGCTCTAGACAGAGGGATTCTATGAATTTTTAGAACAGGAGATTGTTTGATCTATGTCATCCCAGAAAGGAGGGGAGAACCTGTACTCAGATCTGATTGGAGAGAAAGGAAATTTGGGGTTCTGGCAGGTCATTTCATTGAAGCCCACTGGTGGGCAGGGCCTATAGGTACATGTTCTGCATCAGATATAAGTAACCTGGATACTTGGGGAGAATGAGCTTCCAAATGGTGATCTCAGTGGCCGAGTTGTGAAGAGCCGGAAACATTAAAAGCAGATTTGGTGAGGGCCTGACCTTGCATGTGGTTTGATATGGCAAACACCCCCCACCTGTGTTGTGATTCCGTAACTCTCCTCTGTCATACTCTGGACATCTTGAGGGTGGAGCCCATCATCATTTTTATGGAAAAAAACATGGACCCGGTGTTTGGCACATCGCCTATAAAACATTTGTTAGACGTGTGTGTTATTCAGATTTGGCAATCACCCACTACCACCACTCTGCAGCAAATCACCTTTAAATATTTGGCTTATTGTTTTTCCCTCTGGGGTTACTTTTGGGTTTTCCATGAAGCCTAGGGAGAAAAGAGAGAAGTTATCATCTGTATCGTTTTTAACTATGTGGCTTATCTTGAATTTAATCTTAGATATGTGAATTGGCTTCCTCATTCACGGTGTCCACCCCGCCCCATAATTCTCAGTCCTTTCAGTCGGCACACCAAACAATGTTTCGATGTCACATCCAGAAACCTAGAGCCTAAATGCGCCCCCTGAATATCAGCTAGTGAGTCCTAGCAAATAACAACATGCTTCTAAAGGACAGAGGATTCCTAGACAGAACTGCTGCTCTTTAAATGTCACCGGTGTAATAGGGTCCTTTGTGCCGCTGTCCACACAGCTCCGTTTCAGCAGTCCGGGGGACACCTGGCTGCAGGACAGAAGCAGCAGAAAGGACCGTGTGGGAAGACGAGATGAGTCTGGAAGGGAAGGCTACTGATTCCTGGTTTCTGAGACCCCCTCCACCTCCGCCCGATCAGTCGGCTGCTAAAAAGCACTGTGCGAACCCACTGGCCTTGTCCACTCACAGCCCCATCGCTCCCATCAGCAGGAGCTAGGGCAAGGAGAGGGGCAAGGAGGGGACAGAAAGAGGAGATCAGGAAGCGACAGAACAGTGTGCACGTTTGCCTGCAGGGAGAAGGAGAGAGAACAGAGAAGCCAAAGTCCTAAACTCTGGGGCGGTGTTCTTCAGAAGTGGATGGATCTTTGCGGCAGTTAACAGCCTTGCCTGTGCTCCTGGGAGCTGATCAGAGACTTGCCCTCAATCCCTAGCACCAAAGCCCCAAAAGAAAGCACTCTGATATGCAGGCGTAAGGATAGCACGCTAAAAATTATTTCACGAAGTTAATAACCTCACATGAAAGTAAGACTAAAGCCTCATCAACAGGTTGGCAGAGGAAGAGAATTCAGACGATGTAGCAGATGTCTTTCCTCTTAGACCCTGTGCTACTAACTTTCCGGGTCCCCCTTGTCTCTCAGAACTTTTCCCCCCTGAATCATTCGTGAATTTCTATCCCTCTCATCTCAAACAGAGACTTCCCCAGGTTTCTTCCCTTTCCTATTTTCTATTTCTGTCTCTTCCAGTCTTAACCAAACCCACAGCCTCACCCCCAGCACTGTAAGTGGGGAGCCCCCCGTCCGCCCAGAGCTCTCTCCTACAAACCACTGTCGTCCACTGGCCGTGCGGATCACCCCCAGATGGACTTGTGCACCTTCTCCGTGGTGCATCCCCAAACTAAACCCAACATTAATCATGTGCCTTTACTTCTGGCAAAGAATCTACTAATGCCTTTCATTCTCTGAGTCCATAATCCCTCTTCCCATGTCTTTGTCCTCAAGGACCGCACTGGAAAGAAAGTGTGGTCTCTCCATGACCCGTAAGGATAGTTTTGAGTGGAGGAAAGATGCAGTGCCGTCTCCCCGGCAGGTACCTCGGGGATATGCCCCAGAGCCTCACACCAAGTGGTCGGTGCCTGGACCTTGGCCTTAGCTTTCCTTGAGTGATTCCCAGTACTTGATTCTCTTTAGCAAGTTACCTTACGTGTCACACAGAACCTGTTCCTGAGATTCATTAGCCAGACAGAGAAGAGGATATTATGCCCTCTGACCTGTGGCTGGTGTGCTGAGCCTACCAGTTCTCCTGCAGTGATGGTGAGAATCTCTTTCCAATTGCATGTTCCGTGTCTGTAGCTCAGTATCAGCCATGATAGGAATGTTTACACCATCGGAGAGGAAGACACTATAACCCAGGGCTTTTCACATTTTCAGAGAGCTGGTTTTGTTAAGCATTTACCAACATGGCACGGCCCCACTAAACTTAAAATATTCTATACAGTTACTAATGACAGTAACTTTCTCTGCTTGAAGCCCTCTGTTAAAGCTTCACCGATTTATCTCATTTAATCCTTGCAACAAGCTTAGAAGAGAGGTCCCATCGATATAGCCAATTTACAGGTGAAGCAAATGGACACTCAGGGTAGCAAATCAAACAAACCCAAGGAAAAACCAACATGACTGAGACTGATTATCTCTGTCTCTGAATGAGTATATTCTAAGACAATGGTACTGGAAATTATGACGAACCAGACTTTACAAATTTTGCATTCTTGCAACAATTTTGAAACTTTGAAACTGGTGTTAGAGATTACACACACACACGCATGTGCGCGCGCACACAGACACACACACACACACACACACACACACGAAAACAAAAATTGGACCTGAGACAGTTCCAGTCTCCAGTTTGGAGAAAAAAAAAATCCACGTCTATTAACATTGTAACTACAGATTCTTTCTATGAACGCTTGGGTAACAACCCCTAAGACAGCACTGTCATTGACCAACCAGTAGTTGTTTCTTTGCAGGAGGGACATGACAAAGAGACAAAGAGGGGCCAATAACCCCAGTGACCTGAGACCGTTAGTACCAAGCCCTGGAGCCTAATGATTGTAGCCATGGGGTGTTAGACTGATAGTAACTGGGAATTATCACTATGTCTAAGATAAGATGCTTTCAGTCCAGGTTAGCATTTCCATAAAGCTGAAGAAATACCGGGAGGTGAGTGACCTGTCTCGGGGAGTCCTAGCTGAGCGGCCAGGCCTCTGAGAGGGAGGTGGCTGGGCTGGGGATCAGAGACACTGTCTCCCCACTTTGGTGACCACTGTTGGATGGCAGCTGGAGGCTTAGTTCTGGGACGGGGGCAGGAGGACTCTGGTGGTAGAATCGGGGCTCTGCTCCAGGTTACCTGGCTGGGCCGCGGAGCTGGGGTTGCCCGGAGGAAGGTGCACATGAGGAAAGTGACTTTCCCTCACGCAGCTGAGCTTTCCAAGCAGAGGTTGGTTGTGCCTCTCTCTGGTCCCCAGGAAGACCCTCCGAGGCTCGGTTCAACCTGCGGAGACACCTACAACAGGGTGAAGCTCTGGTAAAATCCCAGCTTTTACAATTTCCCCCTTTCCGTCCTTCCACCCCTGTGCCAAGTGCGCATGTGAGCAGCCTCCCTACTCCCAAGTAGATTTTTATTTTAGGATATGCGTGGCATTTTTAAAATTTGAAGAGAAAGTTTTCATCTCTTGATGTGTTCACTACATCTTTAGGCAAGTATTTATTAGGATATTACGGTTAATATAATCATGGCCATAACTTCCTAATGAATGCAAATGGGGAAATAAGATTTTATTAAGCAAGGATGATCATCTTAAAACCATTATAAAATTGTGTTTATGGAAAACATTTTAGGAGTGCATCTGTTTTTTAAAGCAAATCTCACCATCCTTTCTTGTGCTAAAGACCGCTGAAGACTCAAGCTGGGCCACATCAGGTGTCACAAGCCATTGCGTGATGTCGCCATTGGTAGACATTGGTAAACTGGCCACAGGGGAAGTGGAGCACATTGATTAAGGCTCAACCCGACTGGGGGTGGCCGGGGGTGATTACCCCCCAGAGGACCTTTGGCAAAGTCTGGGTTTTTGATTGTCGTGAGTGGCGAGAGGAGTGCTACTAGCATCTAATGCATGAGGATGCCACTCAGCATCCCACGGTGCACAGGACAGCGCCCCCCTCCACCCCCTGGAAGAATTACCTGGTCCCTAAGTCAACAGCACTGAGGGTAACAAGTCTTGAGTTAAAACAAAGGGCTCAGGAGGCTTATTTCGCAATCTCATCTGACTTTGGGCAGGTGACCTCACCTGTTGGGACTTCTAAGTCCTGATTTTCGAAGTGGGTCTGCTCATCAGAGCTCATTCATGGGGCCCTGGGAGGGTGGAGGCTGTGCGGGTCAAATCCTCAGTACAACTCCTGGCCCAGAGGACGCACTCAGTAAACAAGTGAAAACCAGAACTCTTACTATTATTTTAGTATTGCCATCCTCCTCAAAATGAAACAATTGGGGAAGACTTTAAAACAAGGTTAAATCCTGTTTGTAAAGGTTGCTTTTCCGGGGGCGAAGGGGGTTGGCAGGGGCGCCTGGCTGGCTCAGTGGGTGGAACATATGACTCTTGATCTTGGGGTTGTGAGTTCAAATCCCAAGTTGGGTGTAGAGGTTACTNTTTTTTTTTTTTTTTTTTTTTTTGGTATCAGGATTTTCCAAGCTACAGTTTTTCTGTCTCATGAATCTTTAAAAGACTTCCTGTGGGTTTGTCGTTTGCAGGGGGACTTGGTCGCGGCTGGATGTGGCATCTTACAGTAGTTACCCTGGGCCGGCCCATTCTTCTGGATTCTGCACCGGAATGCTCAGTGTGTCACGTGACTATGACCCTAGAAAGCTGCCTTCTGCCCCAGCGGTTCACTGTAAAGCACGTGGGAAAGTGGAAAAGTGAAGCAGAGCTGAGATGATGACATTAGGGAGCTATATGTACCTGAAGGTTACCTGACCCTGGGGGGGGGGTCAGGTAACCCTCAGGTACATATAAAAAAAGCCAGCCCCATGGCTTTTTCAGGTGTCATTTTTGCGGTGGTTTGACCAGGCAGTCTGCTGCCGTGCCTTAACTAAGATCCCAGGACGTGCAGGGACAGGGCCTGCACACGGGAAGTGCTCTGAGCATTAGCGACTGCTCTTACGGCGATTTCCACGGAGCCGCGCCACGGTGTGCACACAGCTGTCTGTGCGCACGTGCGGGCACATCTGCGTGAGGCGTGCGCATCTCCGGAGAACTCGGGCACTCTGCCCTCCATGCTCACACTCACACCTGTGCAGTCCATACAGGCAATGGGATCTGATGCTCCCAAGCCTCTCTGGTAATAGCAACCTGCTCAGAATCAAATTGTAGGGAGCCAGCCCACTGAGGCCAAGAGAATGAGTGGTCTTGGGTCTGGTCTGAGTTTCTGCCACGAGGAAGGGTACCTTGGTGTGGGAATGAGCTGAGCAGCTCCGTTCCATTAGTCGCCTCGCCTTGTGCAGGTTCCCCCACTTCTTTGAGTCTCGGCCTCCCCTGCTGGCAGATGGGCTGCCACTAGGCCCCGAGCTGCCGTGTGACCCAGGAGACAGTGCTTAGCTCGCTGCCTGGACCCAGTCCTCCTGCAACGCGAGGCAGAATTGAGGTTCTATGTTACTGGGGTCCTCTGGCAAGACTCGTGATCTAAGAACCAGGACTGCTTTTGATAACGAGCCTGCGTTCTTCCTCGCCCACCATCGCTGTGAGCAATTTGCGGCATTTAACCCATCATACTTCTCCCTTTGGCTTTGGCTGACAAGACACAGGGGGTCAGAGTAGTGGTCCCACCGTAGTGGGATCTGAGGACGGCATGCAACGTTGATCTTCTCTCCTTTTCTCTTCTCTCTGACCCTTCTTTTTGGCTACTTGTAAGTCCTCATTACCGTGCTTTGCTGTGCAAGCTACTTCGGATCCAGCATGGACTGAGATGGGGTATAAATACATTTTAAAAAAAACTCAAAACCTCGCATCTGTTCAATAATTCTCCAGGATTTTGCTTAGCTTCTTTGTGTTTCTTCCAATTTGAGACCAACAATAAAAGTGACTCACCCAGCCTTGCTTATTGGCTGACTGTAACTCTAAAGATAACTGATTCCTATACCAAGTCTAATAGGATCAATTAAAGTCCTTGTAAAAATGTCCCTACTAGGGAAAAATGCTGGGCGAGATGCTGAAATTCATCTGCCCAAAAGCAAGAGGCCAGCTCTTTCTTGTTTTTTGGGTTTGTTTTTTTTTTTCTTCTGATCAAAGTGCTCCTCACGCTTTTCCTAGCTTCTTTGCCCAAGGTGTCTGTGACAGATGGCTCGTGAAACAGCAGGAATGCACAAAACCTCTTGCTATTATTTTTAATAAAAAATACTGACTATAGAGGAAATTGACTAATGAAAAGATTGAGGATTCAGTCCTTGAAACTAATTGTACCGAGTCCGGGCACATTACGACTTTTCTCAGCGTGGACTGTGGGGCCGTGGCAGTGGGCTTTGCAATTAAAAAGAGAAGTGGAGAGATGCCCCCAACGGCCAGGCCCCCACCCTCTTCCCCAGCTTGAAACCAGGGTTGGTTGCGAGGTGGGTATTTGTATTTGCATTAGAAAATCAGGAATGTCTACAGAAAATGGCTTTCCCACAGATAAAGACAATTAAGGCTTTTAAATGTTGGAAGATGTCTTCATGAGCATATTCTGCGATTTGGCATTTACTCCACATGAGAAAGTCACTGCCATCATGTCCAGCAAAGAATGGCTCACACGTCCTGCAGCCTTGATGACCGCCCTCCTCCATCTTGGCTCCTTCTGCAAGCCTGTGCTGGTCCAGATGTCAGGGGCTTACGTAAGCCTTGAAAATCACCTTCTCGGCATCTAGGTTCATTGCTTTCCTGGTCCGATAGCAGGATGAATAAGAAAATGGGACAACTTTGGCTGTGCTGTTTTCGGCATCTGTGATAAAGTGGCACCGCGGTGTGAGCCGGGCTGGGCTCGATGTCCTGCTCTGCCTTCTCCTGGTGGGGGCAGGCTCCCTGGCTGTTTCCGTCTCCTTGTCTGTAAACTGGGATTGGCTTCTAACTCATACAGCTGTTCTGAAGACTACACGGGATGGCGTAGGTCAAATACATACTCCGGAATGTACTCGGCACATAGTAGGCATCAGAAAGGGGAAGCCAGGGGCCTGATTGTGGTCAAACCTGGAAGGATTTCATAGACAGGCAACCTCCGATCGCTGTGGACGATTACACAGGTGTCTTTAAGTTACCTTAGCATCAGTGATTTTTTAAAAAGATCTCAAGTATATATTCATGAGGAATTGATTCTTTGAGGTTATTAGAGCCTACAAATGCTCTCATTTTAAGTGCCCGGTCCTTCTTTCTCAAGGGTGAGTGAGAGTTAGCCAAACAAAGAAAGTGGTGTTTCGTGGACCGAGGAACAGAATGTGCAAAGGTTAAGAGGAGGGAAAATCGTGGTTGGTTTGGCAAATTCAATGAAGCACCGTATACTTCAGCTTTAGTGGAATCCACTTGTATTTTCTCTTTTACTAAAAGCGAAAGGATAAGGTAGACATATGAGGAGCATTCACCCCAACCCCAATGGCCAGCATTCGGGGATGTCATCCCCTCTCCACCCGCACCCGCGTTTAGGCTCCATTCTTTGCCCCCGTCTGCCTGAGTTCTCCAATGTCGGTTCTACAGCCTGCGACGTTCTCAAAGGAAGCCTGTCAGGGGAAGGTGAGTCCGTGACTCTGTTAGGAAGACCAACCAGTGGGACCACACACCAGCCGTGGTGATCATTTTAAAGATTGATGTCTGCATACTCTTGATTAAATGCGCGAGGTAATAGATTGAACTGGGCCTTTATAAACCCAGCACAAGTGGGTGGTTGTTTTGAGCTATTTTTTTTTATTTAGGTAGTGAATTGTAGTAATAATGTTCATTACGATGAGCGAAAGCATTGATTTAGTGGAAAAGCGTAGCTTTACAGCAGCGTAGCTCAAGTCTGACTGTAAAAAACCATTTTGACCGCTTCGTATTTTCAGCTGAACAGCCCCAAAAGGTGTATCTGATTTGAAATTGCAACACCCTATCAGAAATGGCCTCCTTTAACAGTCCTGCTTTCTGATTGTTAAGGTGAAACCGCTTAAAAAATTAGACTCCCCCTTATCTAGCTAGTTTAGCGGATGCACAAGGGAAAAAATACCCGTGGAGATCTAGCACGGATAATGGTGTTGCCGCTCGTCCAGACAAGTGGAAGGCCGTCTGTGAAGGGCTTGGTGTGCAGCGTTCTGTCTGAGATGTGGCCTTCTGGGGTCGAGTGTGCACGGGGACCATGGGACTGTCTCAGATGTGACCACGTCAGTGTCAGGGACAGTGAACAGAACCAGGTGGCAAACCTGTTAATGCAAGAAGAGAATCTGCCATTCAGAGACATTAATTTAACATGACACCAACAGGAGTGTTTAGATGTGCTCATTGTGGTGTCAGACATTCTGTTCTAATTGAGTTAATTAAAAGTTAATGGCATAGAGCACATCACCATGCTATAAATGACAGGCATGTGACCGGTCCCTGTACCCTCTCGTTTGAATCAATCTTTCACTCACCGTCAAACTCCACTTCTAGAAGATTCATTCCACGTCACTGCCTCTCCTTCTTCCTTTGAAGAGGGTGAGTGCTGTTCCCTGTGATAAACAAAGGCAGAAGAGAAAGATAAAAGGAGCCTTGTGTGCGATGTCGTAAATATCACCCATGATTGCGAGCTGCGTTCTTAGCGTCTTGGTGGGAGAAGGGGAAAGCGTGTCTGCGGAGGGTGTCTGTGCTGGGATCCCGAGGCGCAGATGCCTACCGGAGGCAGCCTGGGGGTGACGGGACGGATGGCACAGTGGCAAAGAGGACGAGGTTTGAGTCACGGTGCTGAGCAAGCCACTTAGCCTCTCTGTGCAAGTCTTCTCTCCAGGAAGTGGCGATAATGAGGGGCTCGGGCACCCACGTCTCCGATGCTTTTCCCGATGAGATGGGAGAATCGCTCCAAGCCATTGGCACAGTGATGGGCGCGCGGTGAGCTTTGAGCAGAAGTTAGGGGACGCCGAGGGGAGAGCGTGTCTTCTGGGCACCGGGGAGCAAAATCTTCAGGCTCAGTCACAGTGCCTTCGGCCCTTGTCTGGGCAGCCAGTGCAGTTCTGTGTGTTGGTTGTCGGATGCTGGGTTGTTTGCTCAATTTAGGTTCCAGATGCCTCTAAAAAAGGGATATGGGACACATCGCTACACTCACGGAACAGGCTAAGAAGCGTTTGAAAATCACACACATAAGACAAGGCAAAGTCCGTTACAAAAGGGTCTCAGTTTGGAATCCTGACTGAGGACACTCGCGGTGGTTGGGTTGAACACTTAACCCGCAGCCTCTAGCGCCAAGGTCAAGAAGAAACACACGGCTCCTGAACCATGAACATGACACCCCTGCCAAGGAGGGAGGCAGATTTCTCTGGGGCCTAAATGCCAAGGAGAACCCGCGATGGGTCATCATGGAATTCAGTGAAGGTAGTTCCTGAGTGGTTTTAACAATTAGAAGGTGGAGAAATGAAATGATCCCTCATGGCCCTTTCTTGGAACAACTCTTGGGGAAAGTTGAAGTTGATGACCTTCAAACGTTTCTGATAGAGCCGCAGAGTAAAAAAATAGATGTTAACGTCACAACCCAGCACCCACCACACACACACATGCACGCGTGTGCGCACACACACATGCACACACACACATTTTCACAAATAATACTTAATATGCTTATAATAGGTGGTGTTCCCTTTCTAGTTTCTGTTCTACTCTCTCCTGTTATTTAAAATGATGGCCGTGACCTATAAATTGAATTCATGATCTGTAAATGAATTGTGACACTCAGGTTTATAAACACTGATCCAAGGTGTTAGGTAAGAACATATTTCTACGAAAGTGCTTACGCGGAGGGACAGGGCTGAGTGGGGCTAGGTATTTGGAGTTTGTGGAAGGATTAAAATGTTATTAATACGTATTTCTCATTTTTCTCTGCCTCCTGCACAAGGTGGGTCATGCATGGCCCAGCGTCCCATCAAGGGGAGCTGAGGGGGTGCTTCTGGAAACAGATGTGCATTTGAATTACCTGGGATCTTAGGGGGGTAGGGTCGTTCCAGGACTGAGTGTCACTGTTCAGTTCAGGTGCGGCCCATGCTGCTGGGCCTGGACCACAGTCTGAAGGGGGCGGGGAGAGAAAGTGCACAGGTGAAGGCTTATGTTTCCAAGCAGCCGCTCAGCCACCCATCCACAGTCACCACTTCTCTCCTTCAAGGTCATCTTGTCTCACCATGGACTTTTAGGGACTGCTTATGTCATTTAATATGGCTTTGCCAAAAATGTTTTAAAACCACTTGGATGAAGTTAAACATCAAAAAAGAATGTATTTGAACAGGTCCTAGAACTGACCGTAGTACAGATGAAGCAGATCCTTGGAGGGGCCATGGACTGGGAGACTCGGGGCCGTGGGCACGGAACCGCTGGTGCTCTCGTCGGGTGAGGCCACTGGAATTACCCGACACCAAGGGCCCTTCGGGTCGTTGCAGTGGACACTCCACTTCCAGGGAGAGGGTCCCAGTGGCCTAGGTGGGGTGACAGGTGCACTCCGCAGCCAGGGGAGAACAGTTTCTTGACCGACAGACCAGGACTGCTATAATCAGGCAGTGACGATTCACTCAGCCTGTGAAGGAGCTCGGAGCCGGGCAGGCAGGCGCAGTGACAGGACGTGGGGTGTCAGGGATCAAGAGGACACTAAGAGGGGAAGAAGCAGGCTTGCCTCAGTTTACCCCCCATGCCAAGCACCTGGCAGACTCGCTAACTTCGTCCTCAAAATAAGCCAGCGGGGGTCTCAACTGGCACTGATTTTGCCCTCCCGGGGACAGTTGCTAGGTCTGGACACAGTTTTAGCGGCCGCAGCTGGCTTAGGGGAGCTAGTGGCGGGCGGTGCGGAGAGGCCCGGGACGCTGCCTAGCGTTCTACGAGGCACAGGACGGTCCCCACATGAGGCAGTTTTGCGGTCCCAGATGTCACCAGCGCTAACTGGAGAAGCTCTGCAACGAACCTGAAAGACGGTAGTTTGCTCTCTTGCCTCGTTTACGCGTGACAGAAAGCAAGGTCACGGTCCTCAGGTCGTAGACCTGACGAGGAGCAGCGCCAGAACTCGGACCCGGATCCGCGTGGCTCCGGGACGTGCTGCCTCCTCGGCCGCCCCTTGAGAAACCGCCGCTTGCCTGTGTCTGCAGGGAGCCGTGGGGGCGGGGAGAGGAGCCCACCGGGAATCTTGGAACCTCGTAACAAACGGGCACGCTCCCCCCTGCTAATCAGATTTGTCCTGTCCTCTCTGGAGTCATTCCAGCCCACCGGCTTTTAATTTAACCGTAACATGGGGAAAGGCTTCGCGTCGGAGGCCACCTGATACGGCTGTCCTCACGCGGGCCCCGGGGGAAGTTACCCAGTGATCAATAGCCGTGGAGTTTCCCAAAACAGCGAGGTGGAAGACACACCACTGGCTTATTCGCTTTTAACCTTCAGTCCTATAAATGGACTATCACAGGGTAACAGCAGGCACCCCTGGACGCCCGGGGGTGAGGTTGAGCCTCCCGTGACCCCCTCTGACTGCAGTCTCCCCCAGACCACATGGGGGGTAATGGGCCTCCCGCTCCGGTTCACCGCAGGGAAGAGAGCATGACGTCGGCCCCGCTCCGTTGTCATCAGATGTGGGGGCGACTCCGAGCACCAGCGGAGACTTTTCCCCCACGTGCTCTCGCCTGGAGCGCGTGTCAGCAAAAGTAGACTTGGGGAAGGCGTTTTGTTTGAAAAGAGGAGCTGTCACTTCCTTTCAAATACTGAATGGTCCACGTGAAGGGCCTGGAGGTTTTCTAATTAGACCCCGACCCACTGGGAAGTATGAACACGTTTTGCCCATTAAGGAACTGTATTTGCGTGGCGCCCCTGGGGAATGGTCACTGGAGGGCCCCCATCTTTACCTTGGGAAGAAATATCCAAGTTAAAAAAGAACTCTGAAGCGGGAGGAAAGTATAAATAAAAACAAAACAAAAAAAGTTCTGTGACTTTCAAGTGAAAGGATTTCCTAAAAAATTCACGAGATGGGCTATAATAAGCAGACTGGAATGACTGGAAACAGAAATATCAACAGCTTTTCTCTTGCAGATGTTTCTAAAATATTTGGGATAGTTTTTGATGATCTGTGTTTTCTATTTTAAAAGCCTTCTCCCATCATGTTTTTATATTGCTTGCGTGGACTACCAATTGAGAAAGATTTTTGCTAATGAACAGCCTAAATTCATTAGGCTTTCGTGTAATTATATTTCAAAACAACCAACTAAATTGATACTACGTTGTTTATCCTAAGAATGACTAAGTGACTAATAAGAAATAAGGCGGTATTCCTTTGAAGTTGATCTTGGCATATCGTTTGGTATGCAGTAACATTTTTTTTAAGGATTTTACTGGTTTTAAGTAATCTCTGTGCCCAACGTGGGGCTCAAACTCATAGCCCCAACATCAAGAGTTGCACACTGCACCGACTGAGGCAGCCAGGCGCCCCACATTTTGTTTAATACATGAATATACTGTAAGAAATACACAGAAATAACTGAGGAGAGAGAAGACAGATGGGCCAAGAGCGATCATACCCGAAGAAGATCCTTGAGACCAAAGAGACGGAGCATTCCATTCTCTGATTTCAATGATGCAGGTTTTCCTAAGGCCTCAGATGGGAACTAATTACAGAAATCAGCTCTTCCACCTTTTTGCACACATCCTCTTGCTCGAGATGGTCATCTGGTTTTTTTTCTGAAACATTTGGAGCATTTCCAGTAATCAGTGAGTAAAGAACAGTAACCTGTCGTGTTCAGATGAAGATATGAGGAAACTGCATTGCACTGAGCTCAAATCTGCCTTTTAGAAAATACTCCTTTCCTCCCGGTTCTTCCTTCTTGAGAAACACAGATCCGCTAGCCATTCCATACACCAGATCTCAGATACGTGAGGGCGGATTCTTTGCCCATTCTTCCCACGAAAAGCCTTCCCTCCTTCCCAGCCACCCTCCACTGCCTGGTGTGATATGGAAATAGAGCCTCTTAACATGTGACCTTTGGGATATAAGTTAGCCATAACATAGGGTATTACTAAAATGGAAGGTCTCAATCCATGGCAGCCACATCGTCTATAACGATCCTACCAGTGTGTTCATCCGTGGGGCCTCCGACAGTCCCTTCCAGAAGTTGGCTTCTGAGGAGTGGTCTCCCCTCTCAGCACTCTTGGAAACACCTAAAAGAATAGAAAGGCAGAGTTTGCTCTTTACCAAGCCTCTTAAGTCAAGGCAAAGAAGCTTTAAAAGAAGAGATTAGGTGGCAAGCACTGAGCCAGCATCTCCCATGTGGAGGTTCAAGATCTGCTCCACGAACAGCAGGAACCGGCCGCCTTGCCCACTCATTCGCGGTGGCTGGTGAGGCCGCTCTTTCCTGAGGGCCCCTCTCTCTCACCCCTGTGCTTCGCCCACCGTGCTGGTCTCCCGCGTGGAGCCCCCTCCTCACCTTCTGTGACTCACAGGCACCGCTGTCTCTCGCGGAGCCTTCGGGCCCTCTTCCCTTCTCCAGTCCCGCTCCGGCCGCCGCTGCCCGCAGCTGGGGTCGCTGTGGCCCCAGAGCACCTTACCCACTTCAGTGTCTCCGTGCCAGGATTTCCAGCTTCTTCTCCCTCCTCGGCATCAGGGATTTTGCAGGGAGAGCTGGTGAAACCCAGAAGTGCGGCAAGGGTCTGCGTTCCTTGTTGAAGCAGACTGCCGTTGGAGGCGAGTGACAGAAAACCCCAAGCTGACTGTTGTCAACGGTGAGGGAAAAGCATCGCTTCACACAACAGCCTGAAGGTATCGGGAAGCTCCTGGGATGGTCAATGCGACATCTCACCAGCATCGAGGATCAGGTTCTTCCCATCTTTCCGCCTTGTCCTCCGCAGCCTGCCGGACGTCCCTCGGGCTGACCCCCTCTCCCCGTGCTCAGGGCAGGTGTGTGGCAACACGCGTCACCGGCAGGCACGGCCACTTCAGGTGAAGGAAGAAACCACCTCTCCCTTTGTGTGTCCTTGTCACCACTCTCCCAGAAGCCTGCATCCCCCGCCCGCGCGCCCTCATGTCTCACTGGCCAGCCTGGGGGGAAAGGCTGCTCTAAACTGACCACTAGCAAACGAAACGCAGTGAGCACGAATCGTAGATGATTAGATTTCACCGCTGAATTCGGATGGGAACACCTTCCATGGCCACCTGGCTTGGCGGAAAATGGTAGACACCCAAACATAACTGATTATTGTGCCAACAAGGAAGGACTTCAAATAAGCAACTAATGCCTACTTCATTTGCATCTCCTCCGTTCCTTCTTTCCTTCCTACGTTTGCCCAAACATTCAACAGGCCATCAGTTTGGCTTCTATTCTAGGCATTGTCCTGGGCGTCAAAGCAATCGTAAGACACGGCCCCTGTCCGTGAGAAGGAGGCAGGATACAATGACAGCCAATGGACCAGGCTTTGGAAGGGAGCACCTCTCATCACTAATCCCACCTCGTGAACCACAGCTGTGTGACCTGGAGCACATCACTTCCCCTCTCTGAGCCGTGGCTGCCTCCTCTATGCAGCGATAGCAGTAGCATCCCCTTTCAGGGGCTCCGATAAGGGCTGAGGTTCACAGGTAGGTGGGTAGCGATGGGCACACACACACTCGTACAGAACATATGTACACCTGTGCGCCGTGCACACCCACACAATGAGGGAATGGCAAACCCTTGATAATAGCAATGGATATAGTAATAATTACAGACATTAAGATGGCTGCCTTGCACCTCGACTTGCATATGGTGATGTCGGTACAGGTGTGTCCATGTATGTGCATGGGTGTGTGTCCATATCCACGTCCTGTGTCCCCTCCACAATACATGAGAAAGACATTAAGCCAAGGCTCCTGGCTCACTCAGTCACTTTGGTGTCTGACTCTTGATTTCAGCTCAGGTCGAGATCTCAGGGCTGTTGGATTGAGATCCAAGTTGGGCTCCATGCGCAGTGGGGAGTCTGCAAGAGACTCTCCCTCTCTCTCTCTCTGCGCCTCCTCCCATTTGCATATGCACGCTTCTCTCTCTCTTTCTAAATAAATAAATTAGGGTGCCTGGGTGGCTCAGTGGGTTAAAGCCTCTGCTTTCGGCTCAGGTCTTGATCTCAGGGTCCTGGGATCGAGGCCCGCATCGGGCTCCCTGCTCAGCGGGGAGCCTGCTTCCCCCTCTCTCTCTCTGCCTGCCTCTCTGCCTCCTTGTGATCTCTCTCCCTCTGTGAAATGAATAAATAAAATCTCTTAAAAAATTAATTAATTAATTAATTAATTAAATCTTTATTTAAAAAAAGCTCTGAGGAACCCCCCGGGAGCACAAGCAGGGATCAGNTTAATTAATTAATTAATTAATTAATAATTAAATCTTTATTTAAAAAAAGCTCTGAGGAACCCCCCGGGAGCACAAGCAGGGATCAGGTGGATGGTAACACTCTGTGCGCGGGCCGTGTGCTGCTGACATGTCGGGCATGTCTTGTTCTGTTCACAGAAGTGCCCCCGCAAAGTTGGCCCCCGCGAAGTTGGCTCACACGTGCTGGGGTCAACAGGGCAGCCGTCCCTCCAGCCAAACCAGCAGTCAGGACACACGGCCTGATAGATACTTTTTCTGAGTTGTGAATTCACGTACGTGAGACAAACTAGAAAAGCGTTTCCTGGTGCGTTAATTACATATAAATTCTCTATAGAACATTTTTTTGGAGAGTACTGATGGCATGAAATGAAACACGCATTTCAATGTATGCGTCGCATCCTGGTGTCCGTAATTTTCCTGGGTGTTGGCACTCCTCCTCCACTAAAAAGTTGTCAAAATTTGAACTGAACACTGTGATTGGAGAGTACTGATGGCATGAAATGAAACACGCATTTCAATGTATGCGTCGCATCCTGGTGTCCGTAATTTTCCTGGGTGTTGGCACTCCTCCTCCACTAAAAAGTTGTCAAAATTTGAACTGAACACTGTGATTGACTAATTAAGGAATAGGACTTATATTCTGTCATCCACTGTTGGGTGCAAATGGTAGCTGGGCATGGGATCTTTGGAAATTAGTGGCTGAGGACCCAGCAGAAAGGCCCCGAGCTGCTTTGCATGCCTCTCCCATTCTTGGGTTCTGTCTGGCATTCTTTGGTTCTGTCTGGCATTCTTTGGTTCTCATTGTTGGAGGTGACCTTGGCCATGGCTAAATGCAGGAACGAGGCCAAAGCACAAAGACTGGAGGGTCATCAAAGGGGCATCAAGGTTGGTTTTATTCCATTCTGACCAGCCACCCTCCTCTGCTTCAGCTGTCAGAAATCGAACCCACTTTTACCTGTAAAGATGCCTTTATGTTGATGTTTTAAACAGAAAAACAATGACTTAGTGAGTCCAGAACTCTCAAGGCATCTTCTTTTCTATTAGAGAAGCAACTGCTTTTCTATCCTGCTTTTTGAAAACAGGACGCTTCTTAAAAATTCAGCTGTTGCGTTGCCGCATAATGTAGTTGACATCATGGCAGAGAACGTGCTGGATGGCATGTCTTCATGTCACAGTCCACCCTCCTGGGACCCCAGAGAACATCCAAAGTGTGGGATGAAGCCTGTCACCACAGATCTGGATTATGACATTTCATCAAAACGTGATGTGCCGTGTGATTTCCGTCAGTGTGAGAAATAGACCCACTGTCCTGTATGTCTCACATCTCAATGATGTCCACTGGGCCAGGTCATCCAGCTGGAGATGGAGCAGGAACGTATAAAGATGCAGTCTGGCGAGACAATGAACTTCACGAATGGTTGTTAGGTATAGAATGGGTTACAGCAGGGTTCGGAGGGCTGTGGGACATGAGAGGGGCGATCCCCAGCCCGGGCAGGGTTCTGAGGTCACCCCGGTTCTGAAAGCCTATGGAGAAAAAGTGCAAGTGTGAGCACTCGGGGACTCTGTCTTCACAGTGCTCCCGTCCACAGACCTGGTCCCAGCTATAAAATGGGCCAATTCTGTGAAACGGGGGAGGCTTGGAACTTTGTGTTGTTATCAGTCAAGGTTGCTGCCTTCACTTAATGTACCACCATGTGCATAGTTTAGATGGTGTTTGCTTCACAACACACAACACTGCTGTGTCTCTACATCTTGTGCGACTCCATGGAAGGGGTGCAAGAGAGCGGAACTCACCCGTCTTTACCAACACCGTCTTTCTCCTCTCGCCGTCTGTTCTTGCCCCAAAGAACACTTTCTCAGCCCACGGCGTCCTTGAGCCCACCCCAGTCACGGGTAACCCTTACTCCAGGGCCCCACTCCAGAGCTGATGGAGTCTGAGGCTACCCCAGAAAACCCCAAATGGGCATCCGACAGACTGAGTGGGCCATGTTCTAACAACACGGGATCTGGAGTAAACTTTACTTTTAGTTCCAGCTCTCACTGACTCCCCGCGATGTTGGGAAGTCCCCGAATTTCCCTTTCCCTTTCCTTCCCCGTGTACGAAATGAGCTTGATGACAGTGCACATATCCCAGAGATGTTGTAACGAACACATGTGATAATACATGTAAAAAGCAGTCAGTAGAAGTAAAAGGGTTAGGTTGGCCTTTAGTGGGTGCCGGTGGTAGTAGTGCATTGAGTCACATCACCTCCTACACCACCTGCCTCTACCCAAGACCCAACCTCACCTCTGACTCACAACCAACATCACCCTCCTGCACGGGCTCTTCCCCGCATAGACCTCAATACACAACAGACAGCTTGCCGTCCAGACAGCGTGCCCTCTGCACTTGGGGGATGGTCTGATCCCGGTTTGTCTGCCCTGCTTCTTTAAACCCCCTAAAAAGCCTTTCTATGCTAAGTTAAACAGAATTGATTGAGGCTAGATTTACTAAGTCCTTTGAAATGGTTCTATTATTTCGAATGCAAGAAAATAATGCACGACGCCTCCTGAGAAATATATCTTCTGCAACATTTTCATTAATCTCTTTATTAAACTAAACTGGTTTCTCTTTGGAAATTAATTACTGAAGTAGTATTGAGAATTTTAATTTCCACAATATACCAGCAAGAGATACTGCTGTTTCTTTATACACGATTACACAGCAGGGCAATTATCTATTGAAATAAGCCCGAAAAGGGGGCAGCTTGTAATTAAAACAGTATAACACGAGTATTTAATGACTCTTTCAGGGCTCGGATGGCCCTGTCGTGCTGTGTTTGGGTGGAATAAAATGTATATTTAGGAAGCAGCTCTGTACAGAAGAGTCGACAGGCTCAGGGTTTACAGTTGGGAATGGGGCTGTGTTTCACTGCAGTGATACGCCCTAAAGGAAATACGGTTTGTTTGGGGCATCTGAGAATTACAGCCATTGCTGTATAATGGGAAACTTTCATGACTGAGCCACCCCCATTGTGAAATGTAAAATATTTAAATCACCAAGGAAAAAGCATGAATTATGGATGCCGGCGTCCGCGGGAAAGATGTATACAAATCCTTGGGCACTGCCGCACCACATATGTGTGGGCGTGAATCCATGTATGAATGCGGATCCCGTCCGTCTATGCAGATTTCCCACTTAATCATTCTTCCTCCTGTGCGGAGGACGCTTCGTATTTTTCAAGACACATTCCTATCTATCATCTCCTATCCTCCCAGGCATGCGTTCTCATGATAAGAATTATTTACACATCATTTACATTTATAGATTTGCTGCTTTTCCCAGCGCCAAAGACATTTTTAAAGGTTCTGTGTTTCCCTACCCTTCCCCTCTTTCTTCTTCCCTTCCCCTCTTCCACTTATACGAACAGAACTTATGATTCCATTTTCCCTTTACCTGTTTCCTCCTCCCCGTTTCCACTACCTTGTGAGTCACACTGTCTGTAAACTTTCCGCAAACAAAGCCGTTTAATTCAGAGGCAGCTCCGGATTCAGCTCCACCGATTTTTTTTTAATATGCAAAACAGAATTCCTAAAATTGGCACCGTGACAACAGAGAGCAGCCTGCTCCTCCCGGGGCTCGGGGAGGGCCCTCAGCAAAAGTACACAGGGCTCATTCACACTGAACCGATTCAAGCCCTTGGAGGTTCTACTCCACATCACTTAGGGCGGCGGGCTTCCGCTGGGCTAGACACAGGGGAAGCAGGCTTGCTGTAAGCATTAATGCCGTCTTTCCCCAACGTCAGCCATTCACTTCTCAACTTCATGGTTTTTCCTCCATTTCGGTGTCAATGTTACCCGATCCTATTTCTATAATACCGATATAAAGATAGGTTTTTATGTAATACTATTGTTGGCTGATCCCATGTCAATATAAACAGGAAAAGCAGATTTTTGTCTTTGTACCATCTACAGTAATCTTGCGTACCACCGAGAAAAAGCATTTTATTGTAATCCACACACATCTACTAGTTTCCTTTACGGCTGAGTGTTCACTGATTGGTTTTAGAATTCTGCCAAGGAGTAGCATCAAGTCGTAGACCCATCCTCTCTCTCTGCTCTTGTTTCCAAAAGTCAGGCTAACATGCAGCACGGTGAGCCTCCAGAGGGCTCCAAGACGAGATGGAAGAGGTGGTGATGGATGCCTCTTTGCTCACAGGCAAACTCAGCACAAAGACATAGCAGAGAACCAGTGGGCTACATATCGAAAACGTGCCTTGAAATAGGAGATGCTTGCATTATCAAGTGATTCCCTTCTTACTGACACAGGACAGAAAAATTAGCTCTTGGTCTATCAGATCCACCTAGGAGTTGGTGTTTAGAGGAACGGAGAGTTGCAGATATTGATGAGCTTGAGTTGGGCAAATGGATTAATAGGGCCATGAGTACCTTGGCCAGGCTAATATTTCTGTGTCATTTCAAACTGATCTTCTTTTGTAATGTTGAATATTTATTAAGAAGGAAAGAGGGAGGGACACCCGGTGGCTCAGTCAGTTAAGCGTCTGACTCTTGATTTTGGCTCAGGTCGTGATCTCAGGGTCATGGGATGGAGCCCCGCATTAGGCTCTGCACTCAGCAGGGAGTCTGCTTGAGTTTCTCTCCCTCTCCCCCTCCCCCTACTCTCTCTCTGTCTCTCAAATAAATAAATAAATTTAAGAGAAAAAAAGAAGAAGGAAAGAGGGAGTCCTGAATGTGAGAAAAGGAGAAGCTCTTGTGGCATTTTCCCCATTCCTTCCCTGCCTGCAATGACCAGGCCCTGCCCTAGGCGTTGGGGCTACAGCCACAAACAACACCATGTCCCTGCCCTTGGGGAGCACACGTGGCGTCCCACTTAGCAAATGAAGTCCAACAGTGACTTCTTGGAAGGCAGTTTGTTGCCTGTTACCAATGACACGTATTTTTTCAAGGGCTTAGGTCCCACCCTCAACAGTCTTTCAAAGAAAACATTGTACAACTGAACCATATATATTTTTTCCCTGGATAAAGTCTATGAGCTAAAATTTGTTCATCTCGTATATATCTTGTTGTATATCTTGAATATACATACGAGAATGTATTCATTCTCATCGTATTTTGTGATATTTTAGTAAATCGTGCAGATTTGGGCTCAGATCATCTCCCAAGCTTGGCTTCTCCTAACCTTGGCTTAAGACCACTAGCCGTGTTCTTGAATCGGACCTACACAGCAACCCTGCCCACAATGAGGCAAAGATGACCAATGTTACAGCTGCCGTTTGAACTCCAGCCCAGGATAATGGGCTTTATTTTATAAAGGTGGTCCCTGGAAGTACTAGTGAAGAAAAGGAAGACATAATGCTCCTCCAAGATCATAAAATGCTTGATGTCATCATGTTGCTAGTTTCTCCATGAAAATAAGGAAATAATTCATGGTGCTTGCATGGAATGGAGTGCTTAGGGGCCACCCTTATTTATAGAAGCCCTTCTTTTATCTTTCCCTGCAATGTCTTTGACTGTAATTGTTCACTTCAAATAATTAGAGAAAAATTTCGTAATAAGTTCTATGTAGATATTGACTACAAATCAATCCTAAGAAAAACGCTACTGTCCAGTCACCTCTACTACAGCAATTGGGAAGTAGTAATTTGTATTCAGTCCTCTATAGCTGGATTAATCTCTTCAAACCTGAGTAAGCCATAGGAAGATTTTGTGACTGCAAATCATTTTTGTTTGATTCATCCCACATACCACAGTGATAGTAAACAAACATTTGTGTTGTGCCTTAGAGTTTACAAAGTGCGTTCCCATCCATTATCTCTCTTAATTTTTGTAATGATTTTTAGAGAGTTAATTCATTTTACCCATATTTGAGTACTTCTTGTTTATTCATTTGACAAAAATTTATGGAGTATCTCTGTGTGTCGGTCATGATGCTACCCACTGGGGATGCAGGGCATATGAAGACAAGGTCCCCAGGCTCATCAGTTAGTTCTGACAGCAAAATCCACTTCTGAAATCCCTACATGGTTGACCGAGCTGCACAGAATGCTTGTGCCTGAAACGCCCAGGCCCAGGCAATAGACCGCATTCCCAATTACAAAAACTATATTCTAGTAAAGGAGACAGATGATACATTTAAAATTTTACACGAGTGTGTGACCCAGTGTTGGGGAGCGATAAGGCCCGTGAAGGGTTGAGAGGTCCAGAGACAAAGATGGACAAGGAACACTTAATCCTTCTGGAGGGTGATCAGCCCTGAACGGCGGGAAAGCGTGAGCTGGAAGGACAGCGTTTCAGGCAGACGGAATGTTTGGTTCAGGCCTCACATGTAATACCTCGCCCTGCACTCACTGCCTCGTGCCATGCATGAGTTTTTTTCCATATTGTTAAACTTTGAGTTTCTCAAGGCTTTGAAAAATATTGTTTTATGACATCCTTATAGGTTTTGCCAAAAATGGTGGCGGTCCAGAGCTCATTGAATTTCTCCATGCCTTCCTGGGCCTCAGGTCTACCAGCCTCACAGAAAAAAGCAGCAAATCACAATCATTTGGGTCAATAGGCCCTGTGTGGTCCTGAAGGATGTACTAAGCTGGGGAACCGCCCCAGTTCATGGAGATTGATTGGGCTGGACACACTCAACTAGCGTTTCTCAAGGATGGAAACAGAAGGAGTGAGCTGTGGAGGAGTCAGTGTGGGAAATCCGGGCGTTGACTGGGCCTAGTTTCCTGCATCACCATCCAGTGGGGGTCTTTCACCTCTCTGGGGGTTGCAGAAGTAGATTTTGCTCTCAGAGCTAACTGATGCATTTTCTGGAAAAAAACCCCTTCTGTTTCCGTGTCCAGTTGTTAATATAGGACAGTAAGCTGGACTACCCAACCTCCAATGTCATTTTTGCATTCTGTGCTCATGACTAGTCCTTAAAGAATAGGCTCCTGTCTTATAACTTCAGCGCTTGTTTTATCGGGGAACTGAAAGATGGTATTTCCTGAGCATTCTTCCACCCTGGTGATGGTGCATAGCACTTCTTTAATCAAGCAAAATGGCCCTAAAACAATATCGGTTCTTAAGAAGCCTACAGGGTGGCCCATTTGGAAGCAAAGCACACAGGGCTCTGTAAAAGCAAAGACATGCTTTAAAGATATGGTTCCAAACTAACCCACCATCCGCAATCTCTTGTGGGTCCCCTGGGAGGAGTACTTCAGTGGTACAGAGTGGTCATTGGTTTCCATGTTCAAACCACCTGGAGGCAGGTTTAATTGTCTCCACATTCAGCAGATGAGAACACGGCACCTTAGAGGTGAAAAACTGCCCTCCATCCAACAGTAGAGAACCTGGTGGGTAACCCCGGTTCTTAACCCCCGACCCTGTCAGCCTCTGCATGTTGAACGGCCAATTTCACCTCGGATCACTTTGCTCCCATCTTCTTCTCTTCATCTGCATCCCTTACCTGGACTCAGGCCCTCCTTTCCTTTCAGACTTTTAGCCTCTTAAAGACAACCTCACACCCCCAGCCTTCCCCCTCTGTGTGGCCAACACCATAGTCCTTCCTCAGTGACACCAGTTCTGCTGGGCAGGGCAGTGGGCAGACAGGTGGCCTCAGGGGAAAAGCTTGTTTCAACCCAGGCTGGAAGTGGAAAGAATCTTCTAGAAAGGCTATGTTGATGGAAAGGCTTGTTGATCCAGAACCTCTTATCTCTCTCAAGCCCTTTGGTGCTTCTTTTCCCCTCTTTCTAGAATGTTCTTCCTCCTGCTCATTCTTGGACTCCTACCCTGCAGGAGGCCATTCCTGACACCTCTGCTTAGGACAGTCTGCCCCAGTCTACAGTTCCTTACTCTAGCCCTCCTTAAATCCTTAGTGCTGTTTGAACTTATGTTTGTGTGGCTATTTGATTAATTTCTATAAATCCCACTAAAAAACATATTTCCAGGGCGCCTGGGTGGCTCAGTGGGTTAAAGCCTCTGCCTTCGGCTCAGGTCATGATCTCAGGGTCCTGGGATCGAGGCCCGCATCGGGCTCTCTGCTCAGCAGGGAGCCTGCTTCCTCCTCTCTCTCTGCCTACTTGTAATCTCTCTCTGTCAAATAAATAAAATCTTTAAAAAAAAAAAAAAAAAAAAAAAAAAAAAAAAAAAAAAAAAAAAAAAAACATATTTCCACAAGAAAGGGATTGTCTTTTCCCCAGAGAAATCCTCACTTCCAGCATAGAGCCTAATATGTATAACTTGCTAAATGCATGGGGGCGCGTGTTGGTTTTCTGGGAGGTGGATGGGAGAGAGATTAGTTCATGATTATGTAAATTTAGGCAAGGAGTGTTTGTTAAATATGCACAGTCTCAGGCCCCACCCAGATCTGCTAATTAGAAACTCCTAAACGGTAGAGTCAACCGTGTTTGTAAGCAAGTTCCCAGGCTGAATCTGATCTGGACGAGTTTGAGGACTTCCTTCTTAGCAGATAAAATCTAGTCTCTGCACACCTTTTTTCCAACCAGGTATGCTCAAATGCTGTCATTTGAGTGAGTCCTTCTCTGACCCCCTGTTTACTATTCCAGCCTTTGGCCTATTGCCCACCCCACCCAGCACTCCACATTTTTATTCAGATAACTTGTCTGCCACCACCCACTAATAGAGAAGCTCAAGACAGCTGAGAGTTTTGTCTCCGTTGCTCCTGCCACATCCCTGGTCATGACACAGTGCCCGCCTGGCACATCGTATGCACCCCACAAATGTTTGAGTGAATAAACAATTTGCCCCATAGAACATTCAAAGTGCCGAAGGCCCTACACAGCTGGGAAAGGACAGATGCTGGGCCCCTGTTGCCTGAGATAATATTGACGTTCTTTTTTCCCTTTTTTCCTCTTGATTAGAGGACACTTGAGAAATTAGGGCAGCCATCTCTCCACGCATCTTTGGGTCGTGTCCACCTAACACAAAGGCAATTTCGACTGTTCATTTCCTGTCTGATCAGATTAATTGAATTCAGACGGCGAGCGCAAAGTGCCCCCTTAAGAATCAACAAACAATGCTGAGATTCATCCTGGCTTCTCAACTTTTCTCGGATGAAGAGCTGTGTTTATTGTCCTGATATATGCAATTGCCAGTGGTTGAAGAAATGGAGGGACTAACAAAGTATGCATGAGGGGCTCAAGAGAATGGGGTGCTATTTTCCTCACTGGCATTAGTGAAGATTCAGGGGTGAGCCTCATAGCTCGAGCTTGGAGGATAGGGGCCACCACTCTGTTGACTATGATTATGATTTGATTGTATGTCAGCTCTGTCATCCCTACTGCCTCCTCCATGTGAATTAGGTCTTCCATTCAGAGCAAGTAAGTCCCATCCATGGACTTGGAAGCCCAGCATGGGGGTCGGGGTGCAGAGAGGTGGGAAGGACAGTCACGAATAAGACATAGCACTGCCCTCAAGAACTTACAAATGGATGAAGCACTTTCAATTTTATGCTTTATGTCCCATATTGGGAAAAAAGTTGAGGTGGCTCGTAATGAAAACCACAAGTTCATTATGACCATTTAAATCATCATAATAGAAGAAAACGTGTGTAATAAGGAAAGGAGCTAATAGACCCTGAACACCCAGGGCAAGACAGTTTACGGCATCATAAAATATCAGGGTTGAACAGGCTGATAATGAGCACTCAGTTCAAAGTCTTTCACACCCTCTCGGTCTGTTGCCTGAACCCCTTTGGCAGGGGGTGGGGTAGCCATTTTCATCCCAGTCATGCTTGCTCTCAGTAGCTCTGTTTGAAACATTTCTCTGAAGAAGCTAAGATCTGTTCTCCACCCATTGGTCCTAGCCCTCCCTCTTGGGAGCCAGCCAGGAAACAACCCCACCTTCTGCAGAATGGTCCATCAAATGAGCTCTTTGAAGGGGCCCCCATACCCCACCATGTTCTCCCCACCAGTGACTTAACTATTTCCTCATGACTTGCCAGCATCTCAAGCTGGCAAGGGTCTTTGAGTTTCCAAAGCTAGCATGGGACCTGCTGCATAGTAGGTGCTCAATAAACATTGGACGATGGATGCCTTTGTTCCCTTGCTCCTCCCAGAAATCCCTCTTGTCTTACAGAGGAAGTGTGTGGTTTTCAGCTGGAGGTGTTCTTGTTCACGGTTTTGACCTTGAAGGTGGATGGGAACTCAGCTAACTTGCAGATACGTGTTACCTTTCACATGGAAGACCGAACAAAGCCTACTGAAGGTTGTAAGACCAAGGTCCTCCTCAAAGTACAGGGAGTTTGTTCAAAATGCAGGGACCTAAGGCACCCTAGTAAATAAAGAGCTCTGTCCCTGGGCCCAGGGAATCTTTATTTTAACGAGCTCCTGTGTAGGGAGCAGTTTGGAAATCTTTTTAAAGGCTTAAAAAAGGCAAGGGTTTCTTAAAATATGGTCCCTGCGAATCCCTGAGACATTTTCAAGGGGTTCATGAAGTCAAAACGATCTTCATAACAACAGTAAGGGGCTTTGTGCCCTTTCCCCCTCTCCTCTGTCACAAATGCATCATGGGGTTTTCCAGAGGCTACCTGGGGGGTGCTATTACAACAGACTGAACACAGAAGCAAAGAACAGGATCCACTGTCTCCCGTCAGCCCGGACACTGAAACCAAGCAGAGTGCCACTCTGTTTATAAATTTTCTTTTGTTTCTAAAAACATAGTTATCTGCTCTTTTAAAATATGCTGTTTACATTAACAAGTTACAGATTTATTATTTTTTAATTTTTTGATGAATTAACAAATACGTGTTTTTTAGGTTCATAGTTTTCATTTCTAACATGTAAATGCTGATCAGCTATAACCACCACAAACAAAAGCTCTGTCTTTTAAGAGCAACAGGGGTCCTGAGACCAGAAAGTTTGACTCTCAAGCGACAGCCTAAATTTGTTTAAAAGGTAATTTCTCTATCTTTATTCAGTTGAATGCTGTATCAAATAGTGTATCCATAGCTATTAAATTTGTATAAAATTATGATTCTGTTGTTAGTTCTGATAGCCTCTTTTCTCCAAGGAGGACGAGATGTTTTCACAGCATTGTAGCATAGGAAGGGACCAGCCACCAAAGATTTGTTTTCCTTGCTTAGAAAAAAAATATTTCATAATATCCCCCAGATTTCCCAAAACCTCAGTAAATTTGAAGTTATCCGTTTTATGTTGTATGTATGGGGCTGAAACCTGGCTCGATGAAAGCGTACAGAACAATGAACTTATGTGACGACAGATCTGTCTGACCTGCCTTACCTCTCGCTCCCCAGGCCTAAACCAGAGCTGGCTTGAAGCCATCGCATGATGTCCTTCTTGCCCTTCCCCATTCACCAAAGGCGTCTTCCAAGCAGTAGGCCAAGGGTTAGCCACCTGATGTAGGGTTTCCAAAGCAGGCAGGCAGAGGTGCAGTGAGAAGTGATTCCTAACTGGCTTGGAGGAGGTAGAGGGCAAAGGCCTGATTTATAGCGTTTGCCCATTTCTGTGGTGTAAATATTCTCGCCGGGCCTGGTTTTAAGCTCCGGCCTGGCATCAGTGGGCACCGTGCTGGGGAGGGAAGTGCAACAGGTTCCAGAGGGGGTAGCAAGCAGGAAGGCTGCAGTCAGGCCTTGGCCCCTTGCAATGAAGACTGGCACTGTTCCAGATAGTCCTCTATGGGTGGCACCGGAGGGGAAAGGAGGAGAGGACAGTGTGGCAAAACACAGCACAGGCCCAAGGAAGTTGCTCAGGAGTGTCTGCGTCACCCTCTGGCGGTCTCGCACACAGAGCAGGAGGTGGGGCCAAGGAGGGAGGGCGAGCCCGCTGAGCTGGGGACCTGACGATCCTACCTGTTGAGGGGCCCGGACCAGAGGCAGAGCCCCACCAGAAGCACAGCTGGACCCTAGGCTGGCCTCAGAGGAGGGTCATTCTTTTTCCTTTTTCTTTTTTACTGTAATGGATGCTCTTCTTGGAAGAATGAATCAGCTAATTCTGAATTCAGGTTCTGACTACTTTGGTGCAGCTTCGTCTCGTTTTAGCATTTTTTTCTTCACATCATTAGATTTGAATTGAATATTCAGCCACAGGAAATTGCTCTAGGTTCTCTGGGAGTCCGAAAGTAGGAATTCTGTATAATAGATACAAGCAGGGCTAATGACAGGGCTAGATTTATTCTAATTAAGTCATTGTAAGCCACATATTTTTATAGATCTGAGGTAGAAGAGAAAGTAAATACGCCATCCCCGAGGATTTGTTAGTGGAGATTTACATGCCTCCTTTCCACTCCTGAGTTTGAATTTAAAATATTCCCAATGCCAAGGGGCTCCTGGATGCACATACAAAATAATTGTTTTAAAATTCTATTAGGGAAAACCACAGCACAATAGCTGAACCGCAAATGCCAGAGGTTGGGGAGAACGCTAACATCACTCAAATACCACCCATATCTGCCACATTCTGGAGATCATTGCTAAAAACAGGTAATAAATCTCACCTTAAAGGTCAGGGGCACTTTACCCATCCTTATTAATGGATCTAAATTACTCTGGAAGGAAAAGGCTATTCATATATATGGGGTTGGCATGATTGCATATATATTTGGGAAAAACATTGTTAGCTTCCTCCCTCATAACACAGAGCAATGCACACTTTTAGGTGGATATGGGATCTAAAAATAAAAAAACAAACCATAAAATATACCAAAAAGATGACATGGGGAGGTGTTAAAATATAATTTTGGCTTAGAGAAGGCCTCCTTAAGCAAGGCTCCAACCCCAGACACTCTAAATGAAAATATATAAGCAACTAAAACTCCTGTAAATTCGGGGGACTATAAGGCTTCAAAATTAATGACAAGACGACAGAAAAATCTTGTAACATATATGACAGCTCATGTCCTTTATATAAAAAGAGCCTCTGTGAATCAATAAGAAAGAGACAAATAACATGGAAGAAAAGTTAGCAGCGAAATACATTTCCCTGCTCCTGAGAGAGTATGTCTTTCCTGCCAGCTGATCTGGACCATTACAGGGGCTTCAAAAATGCTTCTTTGCCCTTCAGCCAGGGCTGATGACAGATGGGTTTTCATCCTGTCATTTTGTCTTGTCATTCTTTTGCCCAGATGGCCTCTGTGTGTGTCCATGGTTGACAGGCTAGAATGAAACTTCATACACTTTATATTCAACTAGATGAGATAATTAATGCTCCTAAGGAAGTTTGAGCTGCGGTAAGCTCCCAGTGATTTCAAATGCTTCACCCCTATTCATAGGACTTACTGAGAGATTTAAGTGAGATACTGTGTGTTCAGCAGCAGGAAAGTTCCTGCCACATGATGGGGCTATTCAGTAAATGTTGGTTCTCCCCAGCCCAAGGCCCTTCCTCATCCAGACTTCGCTGGGGGTCCTCCATTGTGGCTATGTGTGCAAATCCCCCACGGAGCTACTGGACAATAGTAATGCTCAGACGAGTTGAGCGTGAACTTTGGCCTGTGGGGCCCAGTGTGTTTGAAGGAGCCCCACCAGAGATGGTAATGCATAGCCAGAGGAGACGCTTCACCTTAAACATTCTTTGCAATTCTCATCGTGGTGCCTTTATCCTTAAAGTTCCTTCGCCAACCCACCTTGCCGTTGTTTGCCTAGTGAATCTTAGCTTCAGCTGGAAATTCTCTTCTCCCCAACTCTGAACTCTCAGCCTTCCATCCATCCCATGCCCTGGCCTTTTACAGGTTTTTTACTGTAAGAAAATATACTTGTGAATTATCTTCCTGTCTCAAATTGGAAGCTTCTGGAGGCCAAGGTTCTTATTTCATTCATCATATGTCTCTTACTGTCTGTCCTGGCACTTGACACAGGGCAAGGGCTCAGAAGTTAAGAAGGAATGAATATAAATGAGTCCGAACAGATTCTTATCTGCATGCAGACTTGGACCCAATCACCATTCTTCCCAGGATCTGAAAGCAAGCCCCTGTGGTCCCTGGATTATCACATGCTCATCTTCATAGAGACGACTTTATCAGCCAACTCAGCTGACACTTTTCAGAGTGTGGCTCTATTGTCCACAGTGGGGTTGTCCACAGCGAAATCGAGCCAGATTGACCATAGTTCCAGGGCCTTTGTAAAACCGTCGCTTGTGGCTTCTCGGTTTGGATTTTTAGTCCTGAGCGAAGTGACCACCTGGAAGAAGACCCCAAAGAGTCAAAAGCAGGGCGTGGGTCCTAGATGGTGGTGGAGGAGCAGGTTACTTGACCGTGGGCAAGTCAGTCTTCTTGCCAGCAAAATGGAAGTTACGACTCCCACCTACCTCAGAGGTCAGAATAACAGGAAGTCACTCATTTGAATATTATCTATCAGGACACCAGGCCCATAATGAGCACTTAGAAAGTGATGGCCTACAGGAAGTAAAAATGGGATTCAGATAAGGAGCACCAGCCGCTCTGAAGAAAACCGGAATATTTTTCAGGGGAAGGAAGAAGGAAACTCACATTCCTAACTGCCAGACAGGTTTCACGCCAAGAACGTCTCTGGTTAATTCAGTGCAGGGAAAATGGCAAATTATTTAAATACATAATATATCATAATATAGCATAGCATAATATAACATAACACTGTATAATAAACATGAGTATAATAAATATAATTAGTATTATTAACATAACATCTAATTAGTATGATTAACCTAATAAATATAATTAGTATGATTAACATAATAAATAGCACACTCGATATGTAATGGGTATAACTAATATATGGCTAACATAACATAAAATAGTATAGTTTGATATAACATGATACAGTATGTATATGCCTCTTTCTAACCCTTCTTGGAATAAGTTGAAAAAAACAGAGCCCCAAGGTTGATAGTGAAATTAGTCTGGTAAGACACTGAGGACACCAGGTTCTGGGGGGCTGGTCTCAGCTCCTTAGGGACTCTATTTTAACTACAAAAGACCACATTCCCACATGCTCCCTGCACACACATGAGCCCTGGTTAAGCAACCAGATATTCTCAGCATGACTCTTTTTTTTTTTTAAGATTTTATTTATTTATTTGACACAGAGAGAGAGATTACAAGTAGGCAGAGAGGCAGACAGAGAGAGAGGAGAGAGGAGGAAGCAGGCTCCCTGCAGAGCAGAAAGCCCCATGTGGGCCTCAATCCCAGGACCCTAAGATCATGATCTGAGCCGAAGGCAGAGGCTTTAACCCACTGAGCCACCCAGGCGCCCTCTCAGCATGACTCTTTCCCCTCTTTGGTTTTTGTGTTATTTTGGAGTGGTTCCTTAACCTTTAGAGGAAACACATTTTGTCCATGTGACCCTATCTGTAACTGTCGGCAGGAGAGAACATGTCCGTCTTTGCACAAAGCAAAGACAAGGTCTCATGGAAAAAACTCATTACATGGTTTTATTTATGCTCATCCTTCCATGAAGTGACCTGATCCCCATTAATTTCTTGCTGGTGTTCTTCATTATTTTTGTCTGCTGGAAGTGAAATCTTGAAAAAATCTTGAAAAGCACCATTATGTGGTTGTGTTAGAGACTCAAGCAGCACCTTCACGCCTCGACCCATCCGTGGTTCATCTGGGGGTGGCGTCTGCCTCAGTGCTTCACCAAGTAACTGACATCACTGGATTCTCGATCACATTCTGGGTCTGTTGGCAAGTATAATTGGCAGGTTTGCAGTAAACTATCCAACGAACTATTGAGAAAAACTCTCACCGTTCATTGTCACCAGGTATCCCAGGGCAGTGGGAAGGGGGAGGCAGAGAAAGAAGACCAAGAAGGGTGGAGGGGCTGGAGGGTCCCTGCCTGCGTCACGCCCCCTTTCTGGCCCGGGCTGCAAAGGACCGAAGGGCTGTTGCCCAAGACATCTCGGGGTCAGCCATCTTCACCATGACCCACGCCCAAGTGCGCCTCCCCAGCAAGTCTGTCTGGGCTCCTTTCCTGCTTCTTATTGCCAGTGTCAGAAGCATGAACCGAGTTCCAGGGGACAACTCACCCAAACCCTTCTGGCAGTTCCCTCTCAGTGCATGACCCGGGTGAGCCTTCGTTCTTCATCCCACATCAGCCCCAGACACCCTCTCTCTGCTCGCTGTCATTCACGTGCCATAGTAGAGCTGGTTTTACCTTGACAAATACGTTTTCCACATTTCAAGCCCCAGAGCTTCTGCAAGCCCATATGGCGTCTTTGTGCACATGTAAAAAGGCGCCCCCTCTGGTCATGCGCAGCATCACAGGTGTACAAAAAGCATCCAGAAGGTTCCACTGCGAGATTTAAAAATATATTCTGTGTTTGTAGGTAGATGGGGCCCATGGGCTGGATTTTCAGTCCCCTTAACATGTCCACTTTCTTGTGCACACTACAACTTTTAACACCATAGGTGGTATTCCTGATGGTACCCCCTCTTCCCTTTCCCCGGGGACATGATTTCCCTCCACTGTATGGTCACCTGCTGGAGACAGAGCTTGCAGTTTATCCTGAGAGAGTCAGGTCCATGTGCGAAAAAGCCACAGATGCTTGCAAAGCCACAGATTACTTGATAGGCCATGCTCTTTGAGCAAAAATCAGTGGAGTGCCCAGGAAGTCCAGCAAGACAAGGGACTCGAAATGGCTGGGCTGCAATCAGAGATTTCCATGGCATGTGGTCATTGCCAGCAGAGCTCAGACTAAGGAGAAGTGAATGAGACTGTTGAGAGACTTGTCTCGGGGGCCAACAACCTCATCAAGAGAAATAACATTTTTTTCTAAAGATTTTATTTATTTACTTGAGAGAGGACGAGTGCAGGGGACGGGTCAGAGAGAGAGGGGGAAGCAGACTCCCCGCTGAGCAGGGAGCCGGTTGCAGGGCTCCGTCCCAGGACCCTGGGATCACGACCTGAGCCAAAGGCAGACGCTTAACTACTGAGCCACCTAGGCATCCCGAGAAATAACATAATAATGCAACATTTTAAAAACTCAAAATTAATGCAAAAAATCCATGATGAACAAAATATCAAAAGTTTAAATAGGGACAAGATTAAAATTAATGCAGAAAATCCATAAGGAACAAAATACCAGAATTTTAAATAAAGACAGCACCAGTATTTGACGTCTTTTCCTTTTGCCTCTGGCTCCGGTAAGGCTCACCGCAGAGCCATGTCCACTCCTGTCTTCATTTAAAACTTTGAGGGTCTCTTCATCATGGGTTTTTGGCATTAATTTTGGACTTATAAAATATTACATTAAAATATCATTTACCTTGATGATGACTGAGTCTTGCTACCTCCTTTAAGTCAGTGTAGAGGGCGCCTGGGTGGCTCAGTGGGTTAAAGCCTCTGCTTTCGGCTCAGGTCATGATCTCAGGGTCCTGGGATCGGGGCCCGCATCGGGCTCCCTGCTCAGCGGGGAGCCTGCTTCCCCCTCTCTCTCTGCCTGCCTCTCTGCCTCCTTGTGATCTCTCTCCCTCTGTGAAATAAATAAATAAAATCTTTAAAAAAAAATAAAACAAACAAACAAAAAAAAAAAAGTCAGTGTAGAAAGCAGGTGCCTTGCCCTCTTCACCGTGGTTAGTCGGATGCTGCCTGATCACTGGTTAGTCCCCATCACCGAGGACCGAGGACTGTAGGAGGCATCTCGCTAGGATTTAACATTGCATCAGCTCATTTAAATTCTGAACAACCTTTGCAGCTGGGTCTCTTATTAATAAAAGAGCGGGCAGGTTGAAGAATTTGCTCAAGGTCCCCACTGGATGGAGGGGGAGGGACTCGGAGGAGGTCTGAAGCCCATCCCTCTAACCAGACTCAGTAACCAGGAAAAGGAGGGCATGGTGAAGAAAGAGCAGAGACAAAGGGGCGGGAGCAAGTGTAAGGCAGCTCCCTGAGCTTCGTGGAAGCCGTACCCACAGCTGAAGGAACCCGCAGAGCCAGTTGTGCACCCAGGGCCTCTCACTGGTGACATTTTCGTGGCAGAGAGTTACCGAGAAGAAAGCACACATCCAAGATTTGTGTTTAGAAGCGGATTGCTTAACCTTTCCCCAAGGAGTCTTCAATAAATATCGCATACCCCCAAAATGAATCCTTTATCCTTTTGTAAAACTCAAGTGGATGCCCCTCCATTTCTTGGCAAAAAGCAGTGACGGTGCCGTCATTTGAAATGCAGGATCTTCGTGGAAATTCATGCTGGGGATGAAGTCAGTGGTCGAACGTGTTAAGGATACTGGACTGAAAGACGATGATATATGCATCCTTTCGCGCATACACCTAGATTTGCCTAAGAGAGATGTCAGTTGTACCGCAGGAGAAAATCAACCTACCTGGGTTCACATGAACTCTGTCTGCTCACTGCAGCTCCCTTAAGGGGCTTGGAACACCACCATGCCTTGCTCTTTTGGAAGTAAAAATGCGAAACTTCTATAGTTACCAAGTGAGTCTTTAGTGAAACAAGAGTGAGGTCCTTCATGAGCCAGTAGTGGCCCCCACCCCTCTCCAAACTCCCCTGCAAGAACCAACAAGACACATTCCTGCTGAAGGCCAAGACCAGAAAGAACCAACTATCTGGTTATGAATGGACATTAATTTACTTGCCAAGAAATGAACAATGCGTGACCCAGCCTAGGACCCTCTTGGCATCTCCTGCTAGAAATCATAGCATCAACTTCCAAACCCAGTTATGTTACTCTTACTATTTTTTGGTGTCTGCTCACAGCTTCTCCTTGGGTTTTTATTTAGAGCAATGGCCAGCAACTATGGATGCATTTCAAAGTTTGCTTTGTCGACCCAATGGAAAGACCATCCAAGGTAGACTTTTAGTAGATTTATTTCCAGAGGGGCAAAGAAAGTTTTCCCAGTGGCCCTCACACTGTTCGATGTAACTAAAAATAAAACTAGCCCCTACTACTCATAACTCAAAACCAGTGGAGGCTACAGCAAGGGAAAGTTGGATACTTCAACTCCGACTTACTTTGACCTGAATTTACGCCAAGTGGGACTTTTGCCTGAATTTTTCAGAAAAATGCCCTGAGTTGTCCCTTCATGCATCTTGTACAGCTGATCCTGTGTATATTCCAAAGGTGTTTTCTGTGATTATTTTCCATGTAGCTAATGTCACCTTGACCAGATCAAAGTTCCCCAAAGTTATTTTTCGAGATACAAATTTATTACATCACTTTTAATCATAGGCTCCCAGTGGATATCAGTGGTTGAATTAATCCATATAACAGAGTTAACTTCTAATGTCCTCCAGGTATTTTTATGGCTGGCTTATGTTACCACCTTTGTTTACATGTAGCTCAGAAAGTACAAATTTAAGAAGTGGCAGGTTGTAACTAGACATAAGATCGATGCAGTTAGTTTCTGTTTAAGCTTTAACAACTTGAACTGAAGCATGAATGCAAACAGTGGTAAATCTCAATTAATACACAGTTGTAATCACGATGCTACTTGGTGATATTTTCTCCTCTGCACAGAGAAGCTTCTCGAAGCGGCTTCAATAGCATTTTGTTTCTGGTTTTGTTCTGATTTTCTTCTCATTTTACCCACTTCTGCCCTTTTCTCTCCCTTGTCCTGGGGTCACACTCTCATGTGGAGCTTTCTGGGGGTGCCGATGTCTTTCTACTACTTCCGCTGTCCTGTTGTTGGGAGAATTCTCTGGATTTCCCCTCAGTGGTGTGGAGGGTGTTGTTAAAGCAAACAGCTTTCATCCACACTGACCCAAAGTTCAGCTCTGTGTCTTGCAACCTCTCTTCATGTTTTGAATAAGTCTGCCCAATTCAAAATTCTATACCTCTCCTGGATGAGGCCGATGTATCAAATAGTCATCAAGCCAGCCATTTCCTTTGGATGATAAAAATGATTATAAATATCTGAATCAAAGTCATGGGGATGCTCATTTTTTTAAGTCCATCAGTTAGCACTCCATTTCTGTGAATTTCCTCAGAGCATGCTCAGAAAATCAGTATTGTAAAAGCTTGAGCCGTTACATTAGTTTAGCTTGATTGGACGCTGATTCCTTTTTCTTTCTTTATGCTTACATGGAAAAATATATGAATAGAATTAAGTAATCTTTTTAATGAAACAAATGAGCTTGCTTTGGGAAAATGGCTTTACAATTCCTGTCGGGTGTTAGCTCCTAATCCTTGATGCCATGGTTTTTGGTATTGGATAAGTGATTGAATCTCTAATTAAACATGTCCCTTGGACTGAAGTGACTAAGCGGGTACTTGGGTCAATTACACAACAGCAGCCAACACTGCATTCGATGTTCTCTCAACAATAATTATCGTGTAACATGATATTCGATTTTAAAGGGCTCTTTTTTAAAGGAGGGGTTATCGCCAATGGAACATACACTGAACTTTTCTGACAGATTTTTGCGCTACACAGATCTGATAAGGATCCTTATTAAGGATAGATATCAGATCCTTTGATAAGAGGCCAGAGACCTGCCTCGTTATGGAATAAGGGCCTTCATTAAGTTATTTTTAACAGCAAACATTTATTGAGTGCTTACTGAGTCAGGGACTGAAGAGAGAAAGACATCTGATCTGACCCGTGCCTCCCAGGGCCCTTGCTCTAATGTGGGAGATACAGTGTGTGCAGAAAAACGTAGATGTGGCAGCCTTGCCTCTGAAAGAAAGGGGAGTTCAAATTCCCAGGCATTGCAGAGTGGGTCAGTGTGTCAGTTGTCATCCGGGGACAGGGGGTCACCCTCCAGGACAAGTCCACCTGGGCTAAGGCCTGTGTCAACAGCACAGGGCCTAGCCTCTTCATAGATCAGAAGCCTGATTCTGCGTCCAGAGGTGACTTGGGTCTTAGAGATGGACTTTTCTGCATCACATTCATGACAGATGAATATGCAGACCAGCATGAAGATGTATTAATTGGTAGTGAGAAACCAAGGATCTCCTGACTTCTCTTGATAGGCTCTTGTTAACTGACAGAATTAAAGTTGTGTCTGGACAAGTGTATTAATCTTTCAGAAAAATCAAGTCTGGTCACTGGGTGAAATCTCTCTGTTGCGGAAGTTTCTATAACCTCCCATGTGCAGATGACCTCATAGGGCGAATTTCTCTGACCAGCAGCTTCCCACATTCACCGCATTCTCTTCTCCATGCTGATGCTTTCCGTCCTGGCAAGTGTCCATCCTTGTAAGAAAGCTTCTCCTCCTGCTCTTTGTTCTTCTCTCCCCCACCTGCCTCCCTCCCTCCCTTTCATTGGCTAACCTTGCCAAACATTTCACTTGCATTTTCTCTTTTAATCTTTATAATTTCCCTGTGATTTACATAATGCTCCCATTTTACAGATAAGAAGACCCATTTGTACTGATTTGTACTGAGAGGCAGTGACCTGCCCTAGGTCAGTGCCACAGCTGGGAGGTATGTTCTGTGGTCATTTCCTGAAAGATAACTGTCAGGACATGACATCAGTCATAAAAGTTCAAGTTCAATGTGGGGAAGAGAGAGCATGAAGAGTAGTGAGAATGACTGAAGGGCAGATGTGTTTAGAAAGCCGCAGGGCGTAAGACAGGACAGTGGGAAAATGGAGGAGGTCTGTGATGGGCTAGTGACGCGTGCCAAAGGTCAGTGGAAGAAGCTGGAGCAGGAGCATTAGGCATTTGGCCTCCAGGCTGCACTTGGCAGTACACACGCCTGTTCCCGATGGGATTCCAGGCATGTCAATAGGGCACATGGTTTTCATGACAGAGGTAACTGTTTCAGAATGAAATACACTCTAACCACTTTTTACTATAATTTGAATATCCTGCAATGTATCCGAACTCTTAAGTACAGGAGCAGACTGTCCGTAGACCCCATACCTTGGAAATGGAGGTCCTCTGGCGGGGGGTGGGGGGAGGGGGCTTTACGACGGAACCTGGTTTTGTGATGTGTTGGAGTATTCCACAGATTGAGAACGATTACTGGAGAAGGTGAGGAGCCATGAGAGGCTTTCTAAATAAAGCAGCGATGAAGTCAGATACGTGGTTTGGACATAGGTGTGTGGAAGGCAGAATGAAGGAGCGAGCAATGCCTGGAGCACTGTGGGTCTCTTTTCAGTACAGCAGTACTGGCTGGTAAAGCAGGGGTGGTCGGGGGAGGGCGCTCTGAGGGGCGGGAATGAATGCCAGAAACGCTGTTCCAAACAGGTGAAACCCCTCCCCCAGCGCCGGCACACTGGCTTTCACGGAACACCTCGTGAGTGCCTACTGTATGCCAGGCACTGTTGTCGTGGTTTTTGAAGTCAGATGCCTTTGCCAACATGTTGGTAGAGCTCTTGGTACCTGTCAAATAGAACCTGAGAGACTTCAACCAGTCAAAGGGGTTTCAATGTCAAATAGGACTTCGGTGTGAATCCTTGTAAGCCTGACCTCCGGAACGATGCCTAGCACGTAAATGCGTAAAAATATCCCATGGGTGAGTAAGTGGACAAATGACCAAAGAGATAGAACAAATACGCTACCTGAAGGGCATTCAAGTTGGATTTTTCAATCCCGGCAATTATTTCAAAATGAGATCCAGACTGTTCTTAAGGAAGCATGTGTCTGTATTCGACCTGCACAGTTGGTGAAATTTTTTTTTTAAAAAGATGGAAGACATCAACACACACACACACACACACACACACACACACACACACACACACACACACATTATTCATCTTAGAATGGAACCAAGCCAGTAGGAAGGATCACTTTTGCAAACAGTAGTTTCCCATAGCCCTTTGACAGTAGGCAAAGAAATTTTTTAAGTGCATGTATAAAAATGTAGATTCTTGGGCCATCCCCCAAACCTACAAAATTAATCCCTCAGAAAGGGAAAGAGAACTTCAAACAAGCTTCTCAGCTCATTCCGCTGCACAAAAAAAAAGAAAAAAGAAAAAAAATGAGAGCCACTGGTTTAGAGTTAAAACAAAGCTTCTCAGGGATTCAAAAGCCCCAAGATGTAAGGATCTGTAATGGAAACATCTATTATGGACTAAACCTTTTAAAACATCTAGGACACCAGTCTCTCTTGATTAACCTTTGAACTTGGGAGGACCAAAGATTCAGGGGCTCAGATGGCCCCAGCATGAAACCCCTTAGCCCACCAGCCTCGCCAAGGATCGCATGAGAATGTTCCAGCTCCAGGAACCTTAAGTAACAAGAGCGGAGGGAATTTTCACTCTAGGCAATGTGATGTCTTTTCCAATAATAGCATCAAGGGGAAGGTGTTATCTTTAGGGCATCTTCCTTGTTTTATTATTCGGCAATGAATTTATATTGCCTTTATTGTTTCTGAGTATAAACGTAATGCATGTTTGTTGTTGAAAAAATCAGGAGATACTAAAAAAGCATAACAAGAGTAAAAATCACCCACCCTCCCACCTCCAGAAGATAAGCACTGGCCATACATCTCCTTCCAGACTTTTTACTATATATACACACACACACACACACATAATTTTACCAAACTGGAATCGTGCAAAACATACTGTTTTGCTACCTGTTTTATCCAAACTGAATAAAGGTGATATCTTCCTGAGTCACACATATTGCCATGTTTAATGACTGAAGAACATACACAGTATAGATGTTCCTCTTTATTTTATTATTACCTTAGTTTTGATGTTCGGGATGCTCAGGTTTCTACTTAAGGTCATGAAAGATAAGATGCATTTGCAAAAGGATCATAGAGGAAGGTACATAAAGATGGCCCGGCCCTAGCATACACTTCCTGGCTCTTGTCATAGCTCAGAAGATGTAGACTTCCCTGGTTGCAGTGTTTACATGCTTGCCATTTGCATTGTCTATAGGAGAAGCCACCATCTTCCCCCCAGATCCCCATTGCTTGCCCGCCTTTCCCTGACTCATCATTTAGGTTCATGAGAGATCATCTTGTTTCACTGAACTATTCATTGCTCAGGGCACAAATACTTAGCACTTCCTCTATGTCAGCACTTTGTGAAACCCTCACTTTATTTAGTGTAGACCAAAACATCCACTGCACCGCTCTCATGAAGGTCATGGATGAATGATAGAGCCAGAGTCATAAACTAGATAACAGTATTGAAGCACTAAAACTTCATGGAACTTGTATTAGTTAGCTATCACTGCAAAACAAATGATCCCAACACTTAGTGGCTTAAAACCACACATAATTATTAACTTATAGCTTCTTTAGGCCAGGAGTCTGGGCGTGGCTTGTCTCTGCTTCAGAGTCTCTGGCAGGCTGGCTTCAAAGTGTCATCCAGGGCTTCAGTCTCTTCCAGGCCCAACTGAAGAAGGCCCCATGCCCAAGCTCACATTATTGTTGGCGGAATTCGGTTCCCTGTGGTTTGTTAGATTGAGGGGCTCAGTTCCTTGATGGTGCTTGGCTGGAGGTCGCCCACTGCTCCTGGCCATGTGGGTCTCTTCCACACTGTAGCTTTCTTCATCCCGGTGTGCAAATCAAGAAGGCAACAAAGAGGGCGCCAGAGAAATGGTGGTCACAGTCTTTTGTAAGCCAATTACAAGAGTGACACCCCGTCACTTTTGCCATGTTCTGTTCATCAGAAGCAAGCCTCTAGGTTCGGCCCACACTCGAGGACAGGGGATTGCCTGATGGCGGAAATGCCAGGGAGCAGAGATCATTAAAGACCATCTTGGGAATCAGTGCTCCTCTCATAGATCTTACAGATCGTGATCAAAACAAGCTATTCAATATGAAAGCTTAACTTAGAAAATGCCGCTCCGTAGTCTGAAGTCCTGGAAATTTATGGAGCTTCACATTTAGACTTGCTTTTAGGTATAGAGACAAAGAGAAATAGTCAACATATTTACATTTGCTAAAGGTACACTTAAGGTTATTTATGTGGGGTTTTGCAGCTTACTACACATACTTCTTTGTCAGTATTTTCATTTGATTTCCTCAAACCTGGAAAGCAGGAAGCGAAGGCACTGCCAATTTAAAGTCAGACGAACCGCGCCCTGGCAAGTTCAGCTGAGTCGCCTACACCTTGCTCCCCGTTGATTTGTTGGCTCAATAAACACACATGCGTGAGTATCACGTGCTCAGCACCATACTGGCTCGTAGGCGAGACACACGTCTGAGCACAACCAACGTGACTCTTGTCCTACATGAACCTCAGGCTGGTCAGCAGAGGATGTTAATCAAATAATCTCACCAAAAATACGATACAAAACTTTAAAAATTCCATAATGGGTGGAAAGGCTGTAGCTCCTGGTATGTTTGGTGTTTACATCTGCATGCTTACATATTTTTAAATTATCCAAAAGCACCTTGAGGCTGTGTAAGCTTACCTGGGTGTGGGATGGTTTTAAAACATCCGAGGAAGGAAGGGCACATAGTAGCAAGATAGCTTGTTAAAGAGGGCGTGGCCGCTGCCCTCTGTTAGCAGGACGGTTACTGCCGTGACCCTGGTTCTGGAGGAGACAGACGGGTGGAAGGCAGAGATCGTGGTGATGGTTCCACAGATACGTGCTTACCTCTAAAGTCAGCACATTATATACATTAAATATTTACCACGTTTTGTGCGTCAATCATAACTCAATAAAGTGGTTCTAAAAAAGGATTAAAACAACTTAATCACACGTCCATGGATTCAATTATAATTTCAAACCTCAAATTAATTTTAAACTCTAATTTCAAAAGCCAGTTTTTAGTTCATTTGCAGTACAGTCTCTTATAATTGAGATTATACACCCTTTTTACTCTGGCTTTTTTATAGACATGAATGATAAAAAAATATGTACAATGTTTTCCTACTTCACAATGGCTCACAGTTCTTTTTTAACATACGATGAATTTTTTCCCTAGGATTTCACCATATAAATCTCAATTATAAAATTGTGGACATTTTCATAACATTCCACAAAGCTATAATTTCATAATATTCTCAAAAATAATATAGAGAAAGTACCTACAACACTAAGTAAGCAAAGAAGTGGCTGGAAGCACGAGGTTAGGGAGTAAGGTCCCCCACGGAGGCGTGACTTCCTGAAGGCATCGAGGGGCTGACGTTTCACTGCCTGTGGTGAGCTGATACACATCCCTTAGGGTTTTCTTCCAAAACCATTCACTCCCCCAGCAGATGTACGCCCTCTGCCTCCCTCTCAGTGGTTTTCCCGTTTCGGCGGAATCGTGCTGGCTTGGCCTAGCACCTGGTTTAATTACGGGGCTCTTCGTTTGCCAGAACTGATGGGCCAAACAAAGCCAGACCAGATCTGGGTCTTCTCCTCCTTCTTGGGAGGAGTCCCTTTAGGAAAGCCACCTGCAAGGCTCCCAGAGGCCGTAGGAGTCACTGGTACCACCTCCAGCCTGGAAGTTCCTTCCGATAAAGGCCCTGCGTGGCCTCATGCTGCCCTTTGCCCTCTGTGGGGTTAAGGCCTTGGGCTCATGCTGAGTCCATCAGCTACATTCCCTTCCCTGAAAAGTGAAGGTAATCACAGTATCGACCTCATGTTGCTGTTGAAAGTACTATGGGGGATAGAACTGAAAAAATACTTAGCATACTTCCCGGTGCAGAATACCACTATTGACTGCATGACATCATAGAAAATGCTCCTGGCCTAAGGCCAAAGCCCTAATTTTATTCCCAGCTTCTATTTACTAGAGAGGTATGCTTTATCCGTGACTTTAGCCTCCCACCTTATTTTTCTACATCTTTAAAAGGGAGATGTGGGTCGCCTGGGTAGCTCAGTGGGTTAAAGCCTCTGCCTTCAGCTCAGGTCATGATCTCAGGGTCCTGGGATCGAGCCCCGCATCAGGCTCTCTGCTCAGCAGGGAGCCTGCTTCCTCCTCCCTCTCTGCCTGCCTCTCTGCCTACTTGTGATCTCTGTCTCTCTCTGTCAAATAAATTAATAAAATCTTTAAAAAGAAAGGGGGGGATATAACACTGACATTATAGGCAACACCATGAGAACCAAGTCAAGCAAAATGTGTACAAGTTCTTGGCACACAGTAGATGTTCAGTAAATGTTAGTTGAATCTGACTCGTAATATTGGCAGGAACCAACATTTAAGTCAAGAAGGCTTTTTTCACACTGCACAAACAGGGCTCCTTATATACCAGAAAATCATTAGGTATAAGAGAAGACACAACATAAATTTTCTCCCAACACCTCATCCCTTAACCTGTAGGTATTTGGCAAAGTCCATTTTGCAAAATGTTATAAACATCTGCTATTTACCAAGAACTAGGAGATAAAAGACTAATAAGATCATGGTCCCTGCTGTTAGGGGATTCACAGTCTAATAAGTGAAGTCAGACAGGTCAAAGGAGAATTACAAATAAATGTAATGAGAGGCAAGTTAGGCAAAGACCAGGGAGGAATACTGAGCCAAGAGCTAAGAGCAGCGATGTCAGAGAAGGCAGTGAAGTGAGGCTGCTTTTAGCTTCAAATAACAGAAATCTCTAACTCAAACTGATCAAAACTTAAGTGAGAAAATAAATTTCATCAAACCGGGAGGTCAGAAGAAGGGCAGACTCCCAGGTGCAGTACCTACAATGGCTCAAAAATTTCATCAAAGTCTCAGGTTCTTTCAATCTCTCTGATCTATCCTGACCACTGTCATTTCCAGTCTAACGCTGGCTCTTGGTTGGTACAAAGATGCCTCTAAAAATTGCCAACATGATGACCTCAGGGAGGACAAAGAGAATATCTCTTTTGTTTGTCTTTTTGGGGAGGAAGGGTATGGGAAGGGAAACCCCTACGTATTTTAGAGCATTAGGCAGGAATTTAGTCACCTATCCCCCCTGAACCTAGATCCTGGTAAGGTCACAGGACTCTCATGATAAGCTTAGATGGGTGTCTTGGATGGAAGGGGCATGGGGGTGGTGGCAGGGAAGGCTTCCTCCGGGGCTTCAGACCTGGCCTGTCTTGTAGAATGAAGAGGACCTTTTCTAGTCTATGAGTGTTAGGGGTGGAGAGAAAACCATCCCAGGATGTGCAAACCAATAAGCATGGAGGATCACAGTTATTCGGGGAACTCCAAGTACTCTTATGTCAGTGAACAGCACAGAGGCCAGATGACTGATAGGAGTTTAGGCAGGAGGGGAAAAGAGGCGTTGGATTAGGAAGGATTTTATAAGCTAAGAAATGTGGGGTTTATCTTGAACTGGGCAACCCACTGAAGAATTTGAAGCAGGGGAGTACGTGAGGTGGGACTCGTGGCTCCTCTGAGACTGAGTGGCTGGAACGGCTCACTCAGTGGATGGACAGTGGAACCAGACCAGAGCCTTGGGGGAGAAATGTGTGTCGGGAATTCTAGATGGAGCCAGAATGGGACCAGGGGATGATTGGGTGTCGGATTAAGTGGCTGAGTTGAAGAGGGAGGGAGCTCGAGGTGGTGATTCCAACTTTTGGGGGGGTTTCAAGGTTCCCCAGAGATCTAGATGAGCATGGTACCGCCTCTAGGGAAGTCAGAATCTTGGCGCTAGCCACTCAGACCTGATGTGGCCAACACAGGACAACCATCAAATAATAGATATTGGTTTGGAGTACGTATGGGATATCAGGCAGCTGGACAGATAAACGAATACCTTTTATAAATGCCCATTGGCACAAATTATTGACCGAAATTAGGAATAATGATAACACTTATGTTATATAAGGGAGAGACTGGATGTGACATTTATACGCAAGGCAGCGAGCAGATATTCTATGGGTTAATAGGCTAATCATTAAATTCTTATGACTTAATCACCTTGAAGCTGCTAATAAGGGTGAGAGGCTTCAGTAGCAATCTCCTTCTCCACGTACTTTACGAAAGAGGTTTCTCTTTAAGCTTCAAGTATTGTAGTTGGAAGAAACGATGCATTCCTCCAGATGAGCAAGATTTTGCCATCTAAAGGAGAATGCACCCAATATAAGGTCGGTTCGTAAAAGCAGAGGTGCCTCATTTGAAGACCTCTCCGTCCCGATGTGGAAAGGACTGCCCATAATGGGAGCATTACTCAGACAGAAGCCGGGAAGTGAACTGATCCCTTGACATATTTGCCATCATCTGATTCTTGGCCTCCAAGAAACGGAGCAGGGGACCGCTGACCACAGGGAGCCTCCTGCTTGGGCACTCCTGTCCCGGGTCTCTTCCCTGGAAGGACCTTTTAATCTACCCGAGTTCCAGGCAGGTTGGATGCCTTCAAATTATCAGTCTAATCCCAGAACATGTACACATCATGCGTTTCCGGAGGGTGTTGTCTTTTCTTGTGTGGCAACAAGGTATCATGGAAAAAGGTCTTGAAGTCGGAATTCCATCATCTGAGTCTGAATCCCCGAGCCTGCCCATGAGTAGCAATGACCTTGACTCAGGGGGATATAGGGGATTTAGGGATATAGGATCTGGTGCCAGCAGAAGGCAGTATATATCTTAGTTCTGTCAATTCATGCGTATGTGACCTTGAGCAATTGATGTTCTGTTTTCTTTTATCCATAAAACGGGGTTAATACGGCTGAATTCATAGTGTCCATGAGCAGACAGTATATAGTAAAGCAGTTAGTAGAGAACCAAGCACAAAATAGACAATAAATTACAGCTACTGCAGTCACTCACCTCTGAGACCCTGTGTCCTAATGTGCAGCATTGGAAGAATGAAAATAACCTAACTCACACTTGTGACGTGAGCACCACAGCAATCCTTCTAGGACGGGGCTTCTCAACTGCGTCCTCGCCACTACTGACATTTGGAGCTGGATGATTCTCCCTTGTGGGGGCCGCCCTGTGCTTTGGAGGGTGTCCCTGGTCTCCACCCACCGGATGCCAGCAGCACCCAGCAGCTCCCAAGTTGTAATGACCAAAAACATCTCCAAACACACCAAATGTCTTTGGAGGGGGAGATAGCCCTAGTTAAGAATGACTGTTCTAGAATTCAGAAGAAAGTACCTAGCCCATAGGAAGTGTTCCCTAAGCCAGGGTAGCTACTGTTTCCCACTTATGTACAAAGCTGCGAAAAGACATAGAAAGAGGAGAACATTGTGTTTTCTGAGTCCCTAGATGGTAACCCCCAAGTGAGGGTAGTGCAAGAAACTGAAGCCTTCGGCATGAATAAACACTGTCCAGTTCAGCTCCAGACACAAAGCACACACAACCACCTTCAGAACAAAGTTGTGGTATGGGGTCTGCCGTCACTGCTGCCCCAGTCCCAAAGGGCCAGGACGAAATGGTGACCCTGCCTCTACACTGGCCCAACCCTGCCATCCACTGAGGACCGTGTCCATCAGGTGCAGTGAGGCCTCTGATAAGCACAGAGACTCAGTACAGTGAGCTTTATCCTCAGTATGATTATTTTTCCCATTCCATTGTTTTATTTTATCTTATTTTAATTTTATCTCATTAACTCTTCCCTCGGGAGGAAAAAGGTAGTTCAGACCCACATCTCTTTCTCTTCACTGATGGAATCATAAAGCCACAGGAATATTCCAGAATTCCTGCACCCTGTCCTGAGAGCTAACTGCACGTATCCACAGAGGCGTGGGTCATTTCGAAGTAGCTCTGACCCTACATTTTAAGGCAATTTTACCAATAGGAACATCCAATCCTTCGAGCCATGAAAACTTTATTTAACCATGAATTTCCTCCCTCGAGGTTTCATTATGTTTAGTTAAAAAAAAATACTTCTTCAGTGTCTGGAAGGTTTGGGGGTGCGATTCAGCCACTTTGTTAATAAAAACACAGAAGTGTTGTCAAAGGTATTTTTGTTAACCTTGAAGAGAAAGGGAAGGTGCGCCACCTCACACAACTACGCGTGCGCGCACAGCGCTCCCCCTCCCCCAACGTTTTTTGGCTCTGAGATTAAATGAAGAAATTTCCTTCTCCTCAGAAATGTTATCGCTCAGAACAGCATTTTAGCACTATTATCGTGTGATAACATGAGAGCAGGGGAGTAATTATTTTCCGATAACACATGCAGAGCACTTGAGCTGGTTCGGGCAGCGCTTTCGTGCTGAGATCTACGAAGTACAGATTATATATCTCAACACTTATTCAAAATATGTACTTTTTATGATTGATGAGGACATTACAGCATGCCACCTTTATAATTTGCATTTTTATAAAATGGTTCTGTGTGTGAATCATTGGCACAGACTATCTCAATCAAAAGTCAAATAGTGCTTGTAAACACTCTAAAATATGCTTTTATCAAATATACCATAGGAAAAAATCAGGATAATTGAGATTTAACACACTTTTTATATTTTATTACTATTCTATATGTACGTGTATATTTGCTACTTTAACAAAGAAAACCCTCAGCTCTTATAATACCATTATTGTCAAATTAAAGATTAGGCTTTTCCTGCCCAAACATATTTATTTTGTGCTTAGCTCAAAGCCAGGAATGACCTTTTAGGGGATTTATTATCAAAATGCTTGAGAGAAAATAAAATTCTCTATTTGATCAGAGAAAACACAAATGATTAGGCTAAACTCAGCTTTAATAAGTCCTGGTGTCTGCGTGCGTACACGCGTGCGTGTGTGCACGTGTGTGTGTGTGTGTGTGTGTGTGTGTGTGTGTAAGATTTCAAACTTTAACAAGGGATTCTGATCTTTTCTGGAGATCTCCTACATGAAGACCTTCAAACTTGAAAATTACATTTAATCTCATAAAGGGAGTAGGAGCTTTTCAGTGTGGAGCAAATGGCCGGAAGACACTGGAGATCACAAAGGCAAAGACACTATTACTTTTAAAAGGCTTTAAGAGAATGTTAATGCTGAACCTGGATGATTTATGACGGACATCCCTCTAAAGGCCCCCTCCTGAGCCAATGTTTTAGCTAGGGCACTGGCTGGGTGAAGAAATGGAGCCCTTGTTCACAGAGGCTCCCTGACTCTGGTGTGCAGACAGTTCAGATGCAGGTAGAAACCAGGGGTAATGGGTGCCTGGGTGGCTCAGTCAGTTGAATATCTGACTGTTGATTTCAGCTTAGATCATAATCGTAGGGTCATGAGATTGAGCCCCGAGTTGGGCTCTGTGCTGAGCATGAAGCTTGCTTGGGATTCTCTTTCTGTCTCCCTCTGCGCCTCCCCCCCACTCATGTGCACTCTCTCTCTCAAAAAACAAAACAAAACAGAATAAACAAACAGAAAACAGAAAGAAGAGCCAAGACTCAACATACACACTTATGAAGGAGCCCAGGCTTCCTTGCTGGAGCCAAAGCTGGAACAGGTGCTTCCTAAGATGCCGGAGCTCCGTCAGCTGGGAGCGCGGAGGAGTCAGGAACCTGGGACTGAGAATGTTCAGACAGGGAGGAAGAGGGGAAGCCCAGGTCGCTCCGCGTTGGTTGCTGAGGGAACTCTTCCTCTGCGTCCGGGACCCATTCCTTCCTGTCACCCCACCCCACCCACTCAGCCTTCAGAACCCCTCCTCACTCTGCCTTGGGGTTTATCAAGCCGTATCCTCATTCCATTTTGTATTCCATTGACTTTGCTATTTTTCTGCGTGAGTGGGATCCCCGTGAGCATCGAGCTTGTGTCTGTTCTGTTTACAGCTTTATACCGAGTGCTTGCCCACTGGTAGGCTCCAAAGTAATTCTGGAATGGCTAAGGTTGAAATTGAATTGAGGGGTACCAGGTAGCTCAGGAAAAAATCTATGTCAGATCAAATCCACGTGGTGAGGTCTCTCTCTTCAGCAGGTGTCCTTTGAAGTAGCCCTACAGTGGGCATGAAAGGGCATTAGCTTCTGCCTTCTGGAAAGGAGGTCTTTCCTCTTGCTACTGCTCTCGTGGGATTTTTTTTTTTCAACTTTGCCTTTGTGGGCTCCAGAAATCCTTCCAGACAAATGGCTTCTTCATTTTTGAGGTGGTGATTTATATCCCTGGCAGAATAACGCTCAGTGAAGGTGTCTCTCCTTCATCATAAAGGAATAACAAAACATTTATAAAAGGGAGACAGAGCTTCAGATGAGTGGGTATGAAGTTCGGCACAATATCAATGGTTGAAAGGATACGCATATATTAATTAAGAATTCCGACATACTTCTTTTACAAGGTCCCTCATGAAAGATAGACTATTTTCCACATTTACTGTGTGTTGGAAGTGACAGATGAAATTAATATGCTTCATAAATTGCCATCACGGAGGGTCAATTAACAAGTGAACTAACCTTGTGAAAGTCATTTTGAAAGACTAGTTATGTCTATAATATTCCCTGTCAAATTAGGTAAAAGTGAGAAAATTAGAAGGCTGTCAAATAAATAGAAGCCTAAGATACTGAGTAATTGCATTTTTGATAAGGTAAATTAGTTTCTGTGATTGTTGGTCGAGAAACAGGAAATGAGTAGAGGAAGCGCTGGGAACGGTAAAGCTGTGTGTGTGCGCGCACGTGTGTCAGGCACGGGGGCGGAGAGGAGGGTCCCACGGAGGTCCCCACGGGAGGCACGACAGGTGCACGTTCCTCGGCCACGGCCGTGCTCCCTCGGGACCCGTGCACGCGGCCAGCTCCCACCTCTGTGCTGCCCCCGCTCTCCTTACAACCCACCCCTCCCCTCCCGTCCTCCCAAACCAACCCTGGTGCCTGCGCTGTGGGCCGGGGGCCTGTAGGCCCTGGACGGGACCCACCCCGTGGGGCGGCCGTTCCGAAGGCGGGAGAAGGCTCGGCGCCGTCCCCGGGGCTCGGGCTCCTTTCCTGCGGGCCACTTGCTTCACGGCTCTAGGAGGACCGAGAAACAGAGCCCGCGGGAGCCTGCGTTGAGTCCAGGGGACGCCAGCTGTCTGAGTCTGTGGCAGTTTTCAGCCCGGCACCCCCATCCGGGTGGTTCTAGAACCGTCCAGCCCAGGGGAGGCGCCGTGACGGCAGGGCTGTCCTCTGCCAGGGCGGTCGCCACGGGGCTGCGGCCCCTCCTTCCTCCCGGAGCCTCTCTCCTCCCTGCTGCCCTCAGACACCCCCATCCCGTCCTTCGGAACGCCGTCGGGTCTGTTAAGTGCCGCTCGGGCCAGTTAGATCCTTGACGGGGTCTCCAGTTCTGTTCATCAAATGCATCACTAGAGCTTAAGACGATCCGGAGGCTCGGTTGCCTGTCCCCGTCCCTCCACGACCGTCTGGGGGACGCGCTGCGAGTCACCTCTCTCATCAGGCTGTGTGCTCCCCGGTGTGTAACGAGGCTGCTTTGCAGCAAGGAGACCTGTTCTCTATCTGTTCCAAAAAATATGTTTAACTTGTCATCTCTGTCCGCGTAGACACAAGTTCGTATCTACAGACCTACGTACAGATGTGGAGTAATGCTTTCTGTCAAATCCCGTTCCGTCCCCTCGACCGTCTCCTTAACCCTTCCTGTGGTCAGGGAATTTCCGTGTGAACAGTGTGTGTTCACATATATTCACACGCGTGTGCACAGACATTGTCTTCTTGGTCATACGATCCCCATTTTACAGAGTCAGAAACTGAGTCACAGCGGGGGGTGTACAAGCCCACACAGTAAGGAATGGCGGTCAGGGTTGAACCAAATCAGCGTCATTCCGAGACCTGCTACTGTCTCGGAGCCTCAGTAGGCTCTTTTTTCCAAATCTATCTTCTTCAGCTGGGACAAGTATAACCTCTTCCTAGAGGAGGAAGAAACTCGGGAAATAATATGCCCCTGATTTTTTTTTTCTGTTGGTTGATGGACATGTTTTTATTCCACATTCCTTTTAGTGTTTTCTGCCCTTGAGTGCACAATCCACTTCTCTCCTGGTCAGCCCAGGGCAGGCAGATGCAGATGAGCTGGCGGTGCGTGTGCCTGCAGCTGTAGACCAGCTCAGAATAACATTCTCGTGTGAACCGCTCAGGGTTCTGTGATGGAAGGACAGGCAAGCACTGGCTAACCAAGGCCGTAAGAGAATCACTGGGTGAATGCTGGCCACACTCTACAGATTTAAAATCTGACAGCTGGTTCTCAGAAAGGACAGAAAGAGGTTCAGGTCTGGGGAATCCCAGCCAGAAACTCCTGAAGACTCTCTTTTAGGCAGAACTAGCGGAATAAATCCTCTTAATAGAAGAATAAAACCCACAGTCCATCCACTGCACCTTTTGCATTATGGTTCCCATTCCCAAGAGAGAGTTTCCAGTTGGTTTAGGTTGGGTCATGAGTTTACCTCTCTTGGGCAGGATTGGAAGAAATAGCCTATGATTGACAGGCCCACTGGACCGGCATTGAACAGGGGAGAGGTAATGGCCCAAGGGTAGGCGGGGCAGTTACTTACCAAAAATGGGCCAGGGATGCATGGAAGTCAAAAGTTACAGATATCTCCCCTAATATATCATGAACCAAAACCAGAAAAGCTGAATTACTTCTCTGTTGCTTCTAAATCCAAACCAAATCTGCACATAAACTTTGGCAGCAGTAAAGGTGGCAGCTTGTGGGTGTGACAAAAGCCAGGAGTTCAACTCAGACAATCTGTACTTGGATCCCATCTTGGCACCTCTAACTGAGTTACCGTGGTCTTCGGGCACACCCTGCCAGAGCAAGCCATAAAGGGCGGGTTGTCCCATACTGCTCTCAGACATTGCAGCTCCTACAAGTGCCTGGGAAGTCCGTACTCCCCATCTGGGTCTCATGTAGAGAGGATCAGGGTCACGACCAGCAAGCAAAGCCTACGCACTGTGTTCATGGGTTTACAGACTGTTTTAAACTCTCATAAATATCTCTCCTGGGCCATTTACTTTTGTATAGTTGGGAACGTTGAATAAATGAAGTCTTTTTTTAAAGGGGAGTCTTTGAGTTCTGAAGGACTGGCAGATTTCACAGCTATTGATATTTTGACAGGTGCGTTGGTGACTTGAGATCTTTGAGAGCAATTATCTTTGAAATTGTAGATGCCGCAAATGTAGATATTGATGTCCAACTCAATATTTGCAACCTTCGCTATGGACCACTCAATGTCTCGTGATATCTGTCAGAGGCGTGTTGCCGCTAAACTTTCAGCTGGCCAGAAATCTAACACCTGCCTTTTCAGTAAGGTTGCTCCATACTAATAACCCAATACAGCAGCAAGATTCCTCAAAGAAAAGAAAAATGTGAGAGTGACATTTGTTGAGGTTCTGAGCCCAAAGCGGAAGGGCTCTAGGTCATGGAAGATTTTGAGGAAACGTCGGCATGGGTATAGGATGGGAAGTGCCAGGAAATGACCCTCAAGGATTTTTACCAACATTAAGCAGTTGAGGTCCCTGGGATCAACAATTTAAAATGAGAGAGGTTTTTTGGAGCACTTGGATGGCTCAGTTGGTTAAGCATCCAACTCTTCATCTCAGCTCCTGTCTTGATCTCAGGGTCTTGAGTTCAAGCCCTGGGTTGAGCTCCATGCTAGCTGTGGAGCCTACTTTAAAATAAAACAAAACAAAATAAAACAAAACAAAACAAAATAAAGTAAAATGCAAGAGTTCTAGAGAGACACAACTTATAATGAATTACAATTGCCTCATTTTCCATTATTTTAGTTGATGTTGTTAAACAATAGAGTCTGGAATTGGCTGAGGAAGAACAGGTATTTGAAATATGTGCTGTTTTGAATAAACTGATCCTGACTTAATGAGCTTTTACGGGTTTTATGCATGACTTACTATCCATATTACACTGCTAAGGTAAGCTACTTAAAACTATGGTGCAATATGATGTTTTTCAGTTCATTTGTCTGTTTCATTAATGATAGAATGTATTTTCGAGCACACAAATCCTATTTATGATCAAGACATTGTTGTTCTGTAGATCACCTTAAACCCTTACACTGTGTAATTTACCTGCTGTCAAATCTCATTTGAAGAGCTGTTGTCTGGCATTGCCCTAATCAAAAATATGCCTGAGTGTAATGAGCTATGCATGTTGTGTCTAGTATTAGTTATTTTTAATAAACTTTTGTTCGCCCCCACCACACCTTGGGAAACTGACAATCTATAATATTTTCTGTGTTCTTCTTCTTCTTTAACCAATTATTCTCCCAACTGGTGTCACGATTCACTAAAACGTGAATACTTTTGTTCTTTCAAATGTCTTCCCAGGGACTCACTGATTAGAGAAAGGTGTAGAAGAACTATCAAAATGATCTGGTCTTGAAAATGAGACTGATAATCAATAAGACAAGTAATTTTCTAAGCTGAGGTGGCGGGGGTGATAGGTAAAGCTAGATCTGATGGCTACCAGGATTCTGAGCCCTCTCTCAGGTTTGGGGGGCCTGACTGGATTGTTCGGTATGATCGGTCTGCCCCATTGTGGGCAAAATATTTCCCGAGATTGTATGTCAGTGTGTTCAGTTGTGTAGTTTGTCCACGCCATTTGCATTGCTTGAATTGCTTGGCTTCCCGTAAGTAGGTAGATAAGACCATGGACACCCTTCACCTTTATGTGGATGACACCTACCCTTCGTTACAGGCAGGAAACCCAAGCCCCCAAACCACTAGTTAAATCGTATGTATGCTGAGTTTATGCAAAGGCAAATATTTTGCTTGGAGAAAGGGAGAGAGAGAGAAGCATGTACGCAGTGTGGGTGGTTCTGCCCCCACACACTCCGTAAACACATGCCCTTAGTGAGCGGAGAAGCAACTTGCCCCACGACTCTGGTTTCAGAGTGAGACTGTCTGCCCGAGCTGAGCATGATTCTAGCATCTAAGAGATGCTATGTGGTGTTTTATTTTGTAGTTTTCATCTACATCTCATAAAGATAAGCCCACAACTTCATCGGGGGCTCAGCTGAAGGTCAGCCATCTGTTCCAACAATAGATGAAAATCTGGCCGTGTTGGACTCACTGGAGAGGGTTCTGTACTGGGCTTTCTGGGTGATTCTACTGACTTGAAGAGCAAATTGGGCTGCAGCCTTCAATTCGCATGTTGGTTTTACATTCCCAGCTTTGCATAAGATAGCTCCTCACTCTAAGGACTCTGGGACCCTGGGCCGGAAACGGGATTTGTGCGAAGAAGCACTTTTATAAGATAGCTTAGTTGATGGTTCCTGTGGGTTCTCGGGCATTTGCCTTCTGGGCAGCCTCTGGACAGTGTGGTATTATCCTACAAAGGACTAAAGGACTTTGAATTTCTCCACTGCGTGTGCTTGTGGAAGGCACTTACCCTCAGCCACAGAATGGGTACTGCTGCCAAGGTTACAAAGCAACAGTGAGGAATCACAGGTTAAGGAGTGCGGAAGCATGTTCACCAGAATGGTAGCGTTTCTGTGGTTGGTATTTATAACTGTGATCATCACTCATCCTAAACTTGGACACGGAAGCCCAAGACAGATCAGATGGCCTCTTACCAACACTTCTACTGAATCCAAGGCAGACCCTTAGGTCATGTGGCAAGGTGAGGTTCAGAGTGCTGACAACTACACGGACATGGAATTTACCGATCTGACCATGAATTGATGACACTAAACTCTGATGTTATAGCTAGGTTGTACAGGAGGCAAAGAAGCAAATCCCAAATGATAGTGCAGAACCTTGGAGCTAAAAGTATGCATGTTTAAACCTCACCTCTGACCATTCTGTGTGTATACTAATTATTTTTGCAAGCTCACTGCTTCTTTCCCCTGAATGACTGACTACTGATAGATGTTGAATGACTGAATAAGATCAGATGGGACCTATAGGCATGGACTTCATCATCCGTGTGTGCTCTGTGATAGAGTTTCTTTGGGGGGGGGGCGGATAAAAGAACCAACAAAAATATTGCAACTCTGAATTAAAATTTTATAAAAAGGCAACTAAGCTCTAAGAAAACTTAATTCTTTACTAAATGTATTCTCCTGTCCTAGAATTCTGAATGTTTCTTTCCACAGTATCTAGTGACATTTACTCTGGGCAATTCATTTGAATCTTGCATGATTTAAATAAGGTTTTAGGTGGCCATCAATTTATATCTAAATTATTAGCATGCTTGCTCTGAAGAGTGGATGTTCTTTCACCTCATTTACTCATCCATCCATTTAGTCCGCCAGGATTCCAGGCCCGGAATGGTGCTAGGTGCTGGCTTTACATGAAGAGCAAAACAGACATAAAATCGTCCTTGCCTTTAGAAGAGGTGACCATTTGGAAGTCAGACATTAAAACATATATACAGATATTGAGTAATTACCCTTGTAATTGGTACACTGACCAGGTTCAACACGCATCTATTTTGAACTATTTTCTATGTGTCGCAGTTCTGGATTTTTCAGTTCATCATAACCTGGAAGAAGGGGGAGCAAAGCAAAAGATAGTCAAGGCTGCCCAAGAGCTTGAGGAGAGCAGCCTGGCGGTGGAGGTTGCTCCAAAAGTGGGAGTGGGCACAGATGGGGTGTGGGACGCAGTCATAGATAGGAGGGAATCGGGGCCGTGGAGCAGAGTAGTGAGGGTTGCTGAGAAGGCTTCAGGGGATGCCTCTGCAGGGCAAGAGGTAAGATGCATCACAAGTTGAATCATTTCGTAAGGCAATTTGAGTCTAGCGGTATTAATACTGCCAGCAGAAAGTGCCGCCAGTGTCCTCGGGCGCCGTGCGTGGAATCCTATCATGGATTTGATGTCCTCATGGCCAGAATATTAGGCTTGTTGCTGCAAAGGAACTGCAAAATCACAGTGGTGTACAATAATAAGCATGCAGGTTTCTTGTTCCCAGACCTGCTGGTCAACTGAGGTCCATCTGTGCTGGGCTGGCCTCCAGGTTGGCTTGGGTTCCTGGGCTTCCTCCTTCTCCTCAAACGAGTGGCTGCCCAGCAAGGAGAAGATAGCAGAGTGGTTCTCAGGCAGGGTTGGTTTTGGGCCCCAACGATCATTTCACAATGCCTAGAGACATGTGGGATTGTCTCAACTAGGAGGAGGGGGTTGCTACTGGCATTTAGTGGGTAGAAGCCAAGGATGCTGCTAGGCAGCCCACAGTGCTCAGGACATTTGCCACGATTAATTTTTCCAGCCCTGAATGTCAAGGGTGCTGGGGTAGAGAAACTGTGCCATAGAGGATAGTAGCAGATGATCAATGAACGTCAAGCCGATGTGACGTGAGCCAATCTGAAACCGCCCACGTATCACATCTGCTTGAATTCCACTTAGCCAAAGCAAATGCCATGGCCAAGTTCAAAGTCACTAGAGTCAGGCTGTCTACTCTTCCCACTTTCCTCAAGGCACTTCAAGATTCATGGCAGCGACAGCCAGCCAAGAGCTGCAGATAATCCTGTTGACCACAGTGACGCCCCCATTCATAAATGAGGAGACGGAGGCCCAGAAAGACACAAGAATTGTCTCAAGGTCACCTGGCTAGCTACCACAGGGCTGGGACTGGAACCCAAGCTTTGTCCTGCCTGTTTCTACATAGCCTACACTCCTTCTGTTTGCATTTGGGTCATGGGAGTTCAGCCACAGGAAAGATTACTGCAGGTGGCTGCAGTCAGCCTCAGTTTCTCCTTGGGTACCGTGGATAAGGGACCTGTCCATCCCAGAGAGTATCAGAGAGATTGAAGAGAGAGCAGTGTACTGTCACACAGTGTCCAAAACATACTGAGTATTTTGTGAACCTGAGCTGCTGAGGTGGCCGTTGTGGAAACTGACAAGGTGATGGGCGTTCATTTCCAGTAAGGAAGCTCTTCCTCTGCCTCCTTGGGTGTGAGTTGTCTGGGAAAATTGATCCACCACCTCTCCCCCACAACCTTTTTTTTTTTTT